>JARQOC010000007.1:156902491-157101847 GCA_033576535.1 Allobates femoralis
GTTGGTCTTCTTTACTATTTTTAAGCAGCTCATCCAAAGTAAAGAACTTAGGAAACATTCTGGAGAACAAAGAAGTCACTTTCTTACCATAAGGTCCATAATATGATGTCAAATTTTCCTGCAGTAAAAAGCCTGGTGTCAAGTGAATATATTGTCCCTTCTCCCCACATCCACCATATTGCCTTGTGTAAGGGGCATCTCCAACTTTTAAGAACATATTAGCAATGACAATATCTGCCTGGATTTATAACACAAACAAATAAAAAAGAAATGACTAAAGATGATGTAAAAATATAAAAAATATTGAAACTTTTTCACAAAAAAAATCATATTCTTTGGTGCATTAACAAACAGATGTGATACACTTCTCTGTGTACAATGTGACAGTCTTACCTTCTCATACCGTTCTCTTGTCCGGTTCTTATAGCTCCGTGCCCAAGTTTTAGGAATTAAGATCTTTGCACTGTTTATATAAAGCCTTTGTCTTGTAGCACTAAACAGTTCACGTGTAGCCTCTTTCACCATTTTCTTAGAAAATTATAAGGAATTTATACAAAAATGAGTATTAATAAATAAAACAAGCTGAAATGTAGTGACATAGTGCAAAGTACAACACAGAAGGGGGCTTCATCAGAGAAAATACCTGCAGGAAGTGCAGACTGGATTGCAAATGACTACGATAAAGTTATTTTCAACGACGAAGACCCCTTCAGATGGCTTGTGACATATGGAACATCATAGTCCAAAGAGGAAAATCGAGAGCCCTACCATGAGCAATACAGTGAAGAACGATGCTTTTTCCAGCATGATTGAGACCATATCACAAGGCAAAGGTGATGACTAAGTGACTTAGTGAGCAAAACATTGAAATTTTGGGTCTGTGGTCAGGTAAGACAGGAATGGACAATGAGAGCAAAGGCCCCTGTTCAAGAATTGTATATGCCCCTGACGTACTGCAGGGCTTTGGGGTACTCGGAACTGGGCTGTACTGTCTCCGGGGAGTCACAGGCCCTGTGGTTTAGCTGTAAAGGGGGGTTTTCTGGCTTGGTAGAGAAAGGGGGGTGGTGAATAGGGAGATTGTTTGTGACGCCACCCGTGGTATGTGGCTATAGATGGCCACTGCTGCTGCAGAACCTCCGGGTACGGTGGATGGCAGCTGGGATGGAATGGCTCTCCACGGGCAGAGCAGTTCCCCGGGCAGTGAAGGTAGTTTAGATGTAGAGTACAGGATGACAGGCTCAAAGCAATAAGCAGACTCACTGTTTGTTGGTCACTCAGTCTTTTACTGGAATAGCTGACTTCAGGCAGAGTTGTCCGCAGAGTCCTTGGTGAGAGCAACTCAGGGTTCCTTCTCACTCAGCCGGGTCTTTGGCTCCCTTTCTGCGCTCTGTGTATTGGCTCCTGCTGCATCAGCTATGCTGCCGACCCTGTATGACAGGCAACTCGAGTTTTTTCTAACCCTCGTCTCGGGTGTCAGTTCCTGAACTCTCTCCATTGCTGTGTCTCTGGGCACGGTGTAGCTAAGGAACCTGGAATTCCCACCTTCCGGTATTGACTGCCGGGACGTTAGACCTTGCACAGTCTCGAACCCGGTGTCTGTTCTCTGCACTTTCCTCTGGGGTGAGCACAGTGTCGCTCAGCCCAGGTGTTCCCGCGACTCTCCTTAGACCCTAGCCTTAGGCCTGGCACCGAGTCAGCAATCCTGGGATGAGCTCCTCAGCCTCAGTCTGTCAGGATGTCTTCCTCAGTCCTGCTAGGAGCTGAACTACTTAGCTCCGCCCCAGACCATAATTTATAGGAGAGCTCACCCTGAAGCCGGGCTTGGTGTCCCCCTTCTGGCCTGGAGGCAGAAGGTGTTGTGTGTGTGGTTTTCCTGCCTGATAAGAAGGCCGTTTTTTGCTCTCAGCGTGACACCACCACCCGGAGGCATTGATGACACAGTGGCATTAAGACCCTGGGGTGCCACACCTCCCCTTTCTTAATGGGGTCGTCCATTTTAATTTGAATGCTCATCATCTTGCCCTAGGGCAAAAATAATAAAATCAGTAATTTTCACCTGGCCTAGTGATGTCTCACCACGCTATTTCTCCATCTGTGTTTACAGGCTGCTATGATAATGTCACACATGACCACTTTAGCTAATCACAGGGCTCAAGTGTGCCCTCTGTAATGCTTAAAGGGGCTAGCAACCTGGAGTGGACTCACTGGGCTGCAGCACTGATCTCAGACTGGAGGAGCGTGTATGAGCGGCTATCGAACCTTCTCTAGAGCCTCTGATGGAGAGGTTAGGTTTTTGCAGATAGGTAGCTGCCAGGTGCAACTCCAGAGGATCACGGAATCATGGCAGCTGACTTCTGCGGTGTGGTATGCAGGCAAGAACAGTCTCTTATAAAGGTAGGTGCAGCCGGATGGCTGGTGGGACAGGTGCAGGACTGGTACTGAGGGTATGGCAGTAAGGTAGGTTCAGGCTGGCACTGATGGCATGGCAGCAGGCTGGGACCAACAGGTACTTATGGATGTAGCAGGACTAGTAAACAGATGGGTTAGGTAAGGCACGGGAATCAGGAACAGCAAGGGTAATGGGGACCTGACAACTAGCAGTGTGTCTCTAGGCATTGACCCTTTTGCTCAGGTACTTACCAAAAGGGAAGGTGCCTTAAATAGCCTGTGTTTCTATGCTATAGGCTGAGAAGCATTTATGGGTTAGGGCACACTCCTTTGGCCCTTTAAGAAAAGTGGGCATGTCATATGTTCGACCCAAGTGCACTCCTAAGAGACCTGTACGGTGTGCGCAGGCCCCGGGAGCAGGAAGCAGGAAACGAAGTCTGGGTAGACACGGCGGGACCGCTAGAGGGGTGAGTATGCCACAAGCACCGGTCTTCCTTCTGTGGAGATGCCAGCACCACAGTGGACCCTACATCGTTTACCTCGTGGTGACTGCTGAGCTCAGTGATTAGCTCCAACAGTCACGTTTTAGTCATGACATCAGAACTGACGCTTGAAAACAAAGACCAGAGCAGTAGCAAAGAGGAATTGCTGGCCCTGAAGATGATGATTAACCCTGATTTTATTGTTTTTCCATAGTGCAAACCTAAGGGCATTATAAGAATTAAACAAGAAATCCCTGTAAAGGGAAGCAGTCATGTGAAAAGCTGCAGATTTAGGGTTAATCTTCAGGTTGATAGAGTTTTCTTCCCAGTGCCCGCACTTAGGGCCACGCTGAAGGGAGGAAATTAACTTAATTCCTCCTAACAGCGTTTGCCTGTCAGTCATAGGGTGGCGCCGATGCTGTTTTAGTCACCACTCAGGGTATTATGTGAAGGTAAGATCCAATCTTGTAAATTATCAGTTTAAAAAAAACTTGACACTCAAGTGAATGAAGATGATACATTACTACACTCATGTGAATGAAAATAAATGATTTTTAATTAAGTGGACCAAGTTTTTTTTAACTCCCTATCATTCTGCTGTCCCTTCCGCTCTTCCCTCATATCTGTCAGGCCTGTGCTCATAATTGGTTGCTGATGTTGCAGCCTCCATCCTCCCCTGAGTGGTGAGTCCTGGCCATCTTCTCCCCGGCGGTCTCACTCAGCTGGGGGAGGGGCAAAGTTTATTCCGGATCTGCAGCGGAGCTTTTTAATAGGATTGGCCCATCTGGATTCACCAGCTTCCCGGTGAGCCACTCGGCTATACAGTATGTCCACCCGAGGTAAGATAGATTGTCATCAGACAGGATTTGTCCCACAAACTAATATCCAGTTTCCAGAGTGAAGTGCAGAATTTTTAAAACATCAGGGCTCACAATATAAGTATTGAGTCTTTGAATAAAGTTGTATTTGTCAAAGTTTAAAAACTGATACCTGTACTTAAAAGGTTTGTCCGGGCTTTTGCTATAATTCATGTGTGTATCCCGCCTGCAAAATGTTAAACAAAAGCGAAGGATGGTGTTCCAATGATCCGCGCTGCTGTAGGGGAACCAGGACCACAAAAGGTCTGATGCAATGATCTACTCATTTCTGACGCGTTTCGGAGCTCACTTTGCTCCTAATCAATACAATCTGATTGTATCCCTGAAGAAGGAGCAAAGTGAGCTCCAAAACACGTTGGAAATAAATACATTCATTGCATCAGACCTTTTGTGGTCCTGGTTCCCCTACAGCAGCGCGGATCATTGGAACACCGTCCTTCGGTTTTGTTTATGTGCCACGTTGTGCGTGGAAGTGTGGATCCAGCGGCAGCTGTACTACTGTATATACTGGTTGTGGTTTACACAACCAGCTCAGGTGAACACCTACATCATTATTATCCCCTTTTTATTGAGATAAGACCCATGTGCACCTTTTGTCTCTTGCATCTCTAGATATTTGTCTGCAAAATATTGAAAGTTTAGTAGTTTACATCCTGTCAACATTTTGCAGGGTTACCTAGATATCACTGTTTTCTCGTCTGCAGGAGACATCCAGGGGGCGTGTGTGTTTAGGAACTGGTCATTCACACCCATTCTCCTATAAGCCCTGCCCACACAGCAGCAAATCCTTCCCAGTGTCAGTATGCCCGCCACCTCCCATCTCCAGCATGTATTGCCCATCTTCCCCAGTCTCAATATGCCCAGCCACTCCTGTCTCTGCATTCCCGCCCCCTCCAGTCTCCACAGTATGCCCGACCATTCCACACTGAATTGCCCTATGTCGTCTTTGATAGAACGGCCGCATTTCAATTAGAGCGGTCATCTCTGAGGTACTGTGACGAATCCGCAGCTCTGAGATGACCGCTGTCAGTGCTGCATATGAGCGCTCACTTTCCCCTGTGCCTGCGCTGATATGATATGATGAGCGCCGATGCCAGTGAGACCCCGCCCCCTCTGACCTCACAGTCCCGCCTCCTTCAGAATGAAGCAGAATGAATGAACTGCTCAGTACAGAGGAGGCGGGGCTGTGAGGTCAGAGGGGGTGGGAATACTGACACTGGGGTGGGCTTGCTGCTGTGTAGGGAGGGCTTATAGGAGAGTGGGTGCAAATGACCAGTTCCTAAACACCACGCCCCCTGGACATCTCCTGCAGATGTAATATAGTCATATCTAAGTAAACCTGCAAAATGTTGACAGGATGTAAATTACAAACTGTCAACATTTTGCAGCCTAGATACACATATGAATTATAGCCAATGCCCGGACAACCCTTTAAGTAACAATAGAAATATCCGACTGAAAAATCTAAAATTACTGAAGCAACAAACTTTGTGAAAGCTAAAATTTGTGTCAGTCTCAAACTTCTGGCCACAACTAATATAGCCAACCTCAAAAGAGGCGGAAATAGCATTGGTGCATCCTGTGCAGCTGGAAAGGAATCCAAGGGGTAACGAGCCATATCCACCTCCAAATCAGATGGGATTGTGCATTATCAGGAGCTATGGGATTGTAAAGGGCCCATATACAGTTCTGGCTCAGGGACCTCATCTCTCTGTGTCCACCCTAAACTCAGAGCCACATGATATAGACTAGAGTAGAATAAATTTTCAGTTCCCCTATATACTATATATATTTGCCTTCATCTTTGATAGGACCACCACTTTTGGAAGACCAATTTTAGGTGTCTTTTTTAAGAACGCGCCAACCACTCTCTATACTGTTAAAATGTCTTGTAGGTACAGATAATATTTATATTACTCTTACTGTATAATGAATGACCTTACCTGAATGTTTTCTATAATCAAATCATCTTCGGGTACCTCCGGGTGTATGGCGATTACGATATCATCATATGCCCCAGCATTACACTTCACGATAGAAGCCTTTGTTGGGAAGAAGAAGACTAGAAATCCCAGTAGAACCAGCACAACCCATGACGCCATCCTGTATAGAGTAACTTTAACCCAACTGTGTTTTTCCTTTATTGTGATACAGTGTTGTATGATGGAGATGTTTATAAGAACTTTATGGCTTTGTTCCTCAGTTGATTGGGTGACATTACAGGCGTGGGCAATCTCAGCTAAGTGAATAGCATAATAATGCACCAGGAATAGAACAGGCATTTTTCTGGGTGAAGCTGGAATTTGCTGTTGTCAGAGCAGTAAAAGGAAGGTTTTTTGGATTTTGAGTGTTAGTAAAGTCTTGAAAATACATAATTAAGAAATCTAAAGGATATGCCGAGTTAGGGGTTCCCCATGGCAAAATCAGAATGGGCATTCATACAGTTTGAACGCCTAAAAAGTCTTATTCAGGATCAGCTTTGCTAGTGCTATATAGAAAAAAAGGGCAATGCTCAAATGCCCACTGCCAAAGGAAAAGAAAAAGAAGATACAGGAACCAGGAGAGATTCGTAGACTGCGCTGCTGTCGAATGATGAAGATCCAGAGACAGTAATGTTATCATAACATAAATGGTGATTTATTCGACACATTTCGAAGTGTGTCCCCTGTCCTTTCTGGACAAATTTCTGGAATGATCGAGCACTGCAGATGTACTCCAAATCTTTGTTTTATTATCTACTATATTATTGTCTAAGGCGTCTGTCGGTCAAAGAAATCGCGCGCCAGACAGAGGCCGCTCATTGGTGGCCGCCGGAGGCGGGCACCAATGAGCGCAGACTATGCAAATAGGCGCGCAAATTCAAAGTTTGAATTTCACGCCAATTTGTATCCCGGCAACAGCGGCGCTTCAGCGCCGCTGTCGCCGGGATACACGGGTTCGGCCGACGGCGGCCTGCCCGCGCTCCATACCCCGCTCCTCTGCCCTGCCTGCGCTTCCCCCCCGCTCCTCCTGTCCTGCCTGCGCTCCATACCCCGCTCCTCTGCCCTGTCTACACTCCCCACGGCCCCCTGCTCCTTAGGGCTACTTCTTTAGTGATTTGATTTCGCAGTGCATTATATACTGCGAAATCAAATGTAAAATTAAGACAAATGTATTAAAAATAATAAAGATTGTTATACTTACCTCTCCGCCGAGTGTTCAGTAACCGGGAGCAGTAGCAGGCAGTGCTCTGCTAGGGCCTTGCATGATGTCAGAATGACATTGGCGTTCGGCACTGTGACATGACAGCGAGCGGGCCAATCACAGTGCCGAACGCTGATGTCATTCTGACATCATGCAAGGTCCTAGCAGAACACTGCCTGCTACTGCTCCCAGTTACCGAGCACTCTATCCTGCCCCCCCCGGCTCCATCCTGCCCCCCCCGCTACCATCCTGCCCCACTTGCTCCATCCTGCCCCTCGATGGCTCCATCCTGCCCCCCACATCAGCTCCATCCTGCCCTGATCGCTCCATCCTGCCCCCCGGCTCCATCCTGCCCCCCGCCGGCTACATCCTGCCCCCCGCCGGCTCCATCCTGCCCCCGCCGGCTTCATCCTGCCGCCCCCCGGCTCCATCTTGCCCCCCCAGGCTCCATCCTGCCCCCCCCCCCCCCCCCCGGCTCCATCCTGCCCTCCCCAGCTCCATTCTGCCCCTCCGGCTCCATCCTGCCCCCCGGCTACATTCTGCCCCCCCACCCCCGCCTCCATCCTGCCCCCCCCTGGCTCCATCCTGCCCTGATTGCTCCAACATTCCCCCCCGGCTCCATCTTGCCCCCCCGCCGGCTACTTCCTGCCCCCCCGCCAGCTCCATCCTGCCCCCCCGCCACCATCCTGCCCCCTGTCACCATCCTGCCCCCCGTTCACCATCCTGCCTCCCCCCATCACCATCCTGCCCCCCTCCGTCACCATCCTGCCCCCCTGCTTAATCCTGCCCCCCTGCTCCATCCTGCCGCCTCGGCAGTTAGCAGTCATGTGACCGATCAGTTGATCGGTTTCCCAGGCAACGACAGGTCCTAAAGGCCTGTAGGACCTAGAAGACGGAGGTGGAGCGAGCCGGCGAACAGGTGAGTATCCTCACTGAGGATTTTTTTATTTTTACTTTTACTGTGGAGGAGCCATGAGGAGCAGAGGGGCCGCGGGGAGCGGAGTATCGCCATATACAATAGTGCTGCTATACATGTGTTGTAATGTACCGCCATATACTATAGCGCTGCTATACATGTACTGTAATGTACCGCCATATACTATAGTACTGCTATACATGTACTGTAATGTACCGCCATATACTATAGTGTTGCTATACATGTACTGTAATGTACCGCCATATACTATAGTGCTGCTATACATCTGCTGTAATGTACCATCATATACTATAGTACTGCTATACATGTGCTGTAATGTACCGCCATATACTATAGTGCTGCTATACGTGTACTGTAATGTACCGCCATATACTATAGTGCTGCTATACATGTGCTGTAATGTACCGTCATATACCATAGTGCTGCTATACATGTGCTGTAATGTACCGCCATATACTATAGTGCTGCTATACATGTACTGTAATGTACCGCCATAAACTATAGCACTGCTATACATGTGCTGTAATGTACCACCATATACTATAGCGCTGCTATACATGTACTGTAATGTACCACCATATACTATTGTGCTGCTATACATGTGCTGTAATGTACCACCATATACTATATTGCTACTATACATGTACTGTAATGTACCGCCATATACTATAGTGCTGCCATATACCATAGCGCTGCTATATATATATATATATATATATATATATACTAGATGGGTGCCCGATGCACAATGCATCGGGATTCTAGCAGAGCGAGTCTCTGACTCGCAATGGCCGCTTCGCGGCCAATGCTTCGCGCTGCTAAGGCGACTCGCCATGCCCGCTGCGCGGGCATAGCGAGTCGCCTTAGAGCGACTCGCAATGGCCGCTGCGCGGCCAATGCTTCGTTCGTATCCACATGACGACATTGACTCGCAGCGAGTGCGGTCTCAAAAGGGGCAAAATCCCATTCGTGATTATATAATAGATATATAGTTCACTCACGTTAACTGAACAAGTTCTGTCAGTCACAGTATGTTAACTACATACATATTCTAGAATACCCGATGCGTTAGAATCGGGCCACCATCTAGTGGGACAATAAACGTCTTCAGATTGGGGCAACCAGTGTGCTAAACCGACATGTTTCGACACGAGGTCTTAGTCTTGGTTCTTTCTGATTCTCTCAATAATGCATGGCTATAGTTTCTTACTGAACATTGAGAGAATTAGGAAGAGCAGCTCGTCAGCACAGGACTGAAAGTATACAAATTGCATATGAATCATATAACGACTACTCAAACAACATGGGAAGGTGGGGGAGAGGTGGTGTCGACAAACTGAATCCTTGCCCCAGGTGCTGGAAAACCTAGATCCACCTTGGACTTGGATTTTAGGAGGATTTAGGAGCAGAAAACCTATATAAAAAAAGTAGAGGAGGACCCTTCTTTCTGTGCCCTCTGTTGACTTGATATCTCTGTTGCACTGTAAATTCTTGCTCTATATGCTTTTGAGTGTCAACACCTTTGTAACGTATATTATGTGATCTATAAATCTGGGTGTGGGCACTATACCTGTAGTTAAGAAGCAAAGCAAGTTTCTATACTGCCTGAAAACACATCTTTAGGAAAATGCATGGTACTATGGTACCTTAAGTAATGGCTCATGAACTTGTTCTGAGTGTAAGGATGGCCCGAGGGGGTATTCACAGAAGAGGGGTTCCGTCCTCCATTTGGGGCAGCAGCGGAGGCCTCGGACACCCCAGTTACCTCCACAGAGCAAAGGAGAAGGGGTTGGTTACATGGCCAGGAGTGTGGTCTTGGGCTGTGCAAGGCCATACCAGTAATAAGGCTCTCATACAGACCAGGGTTCTTCCACTGGGGATTGACACACGGAAACAAAATTATTTTGCACAGTCTTTTACTAAACATTCAGAACCATACCCCAAACACTTCAATACAGTGCAAACAACGATTATACAATTAATTAAATTTACTTTTCACGTTAAGGCACAGCATTACTTCGGACTGCTCCATCATTCCTGGCACTTTAGCTGTTACACCTTCATACTCCTCGCTACTTGGCACCACAGTCCCACACGTTGAGTCATAAAGTCATCCCTGGGAAAGGTCTTGCTTGTCCCAAGCAGAGGGACCCATTTTCAGCAACGGTGTAAACTGTTGGCGGACTAGCCTTATCTACCATCCATTTCCGTGCTGACCTTTTCGCCCTGGTCTATGCCAAGTCTCCACTCTAGGAGTAATACCACTGGAGTCATTCCTCTGACAGGGAAACCTCTTGGAGTTTAGACCAGAAGCTCACGACTGCAGGAAGGAGGCACTCCTTAAGAACATCCCCGTCTGGAGTCCTAGCCGGTGCTCTGTTCCCCCTGCCAGAAGCCATCTCTCATGACTCCACCATGCACTAGAGAAATCAGCCTGGCCAAAGTTTAGATTCAAGCTGCTTATTTGGTCGGTCTCCAAACACATAAGATGATCGGCAGGTCCAACTGAAAATAGCAGATTAATCCAACCATATTCCAATGTGCATGAGGGTGTTCAGTCATTGGTAATACTACAGTTGTATGTAGTGGAGCTTGTTCCAGTTTATAATCCCTGTCCGTATCATTTTAATTTTAGCTACATGATGTATAAAATGGGAAGTGTGCACCCATTGTCTGTTGAATGCTATAATAGCATGTAGTATTCATGTAACAGAGTCAGACAACACCCCAATGTTCATGATGCATACATTATGTGGCGTCCTGCCATTACAGGTAGCCACGGAATCACCTAAGGCATGGAAGGATTTCCACAGCAGGTACCCGCATACACACGACACCTTCCACTCCAGACCCATAGGGGAAGCTCCACTTGCTGCCTTTAAGCAAGATCCCCTATAAATACTGGTGCTGGGGGCGGAGTTAGGTAGTGCAGTTCCAGAGAGGACTGTGAAAACGTCCTGGTGTGTCGGAGCCATGCTAGGCCCGAGCCAGTAGACTAGCCTAGCCAGTGTGAGGGCCGGAGAGTGAGGTCGAAGGCAAGGCATGAGAAAGACAGAGTAAAGGAGCAGACTGGGGGCAGAGGACCCATACCGGATTACCCCAGGAAGCAACCTGGACACTGGAGTCCGAGTCTGCCGGAGAGTATCAAGCCCAGCAGAAAACACCGGTTCACCTAGGAGACTCCAGCCTCCCGGACACCTGTAACACAACCAACAGGGAAGCCAGAGACCGCAGGAGAAGTTATAGCGGTAGCCCACGCAAAGGTTCTCGACACTACGACACGGGTGAGAGAGAGAGAATCAGGGGAGTCAGACCTGGTTCTACACAGGTCAGGGGACTTCACCGAGGGAAAAGAGAAAAGGAGACCTTATTCAACACTCACTGTGGAAATACAGAAGTGCTTCCCAACCACCTGGACCATACCCTGGACAGTGCCTGCCATAACACCAGTAAAGGTACAGAAAGAATTCCCAGTGTGTGTGTCAGTTTGTCCATCCCTGAACCTGATTGGCCTAGAGACTGTAGCAGCGGACCGGTTGTCTAACCGCCTCCCTGTGCAAATCCCAGTCATCTCATCACTGCCCTGGAGATCCGACTCTGCCTGTGGGGAGCTGTACGACCCAAGCTGCCCGTCCATCATCCCCTGAGGTCTGCAGCAGCGCTGGTGCCTTCACCAGATACCACAGGTGGCATCACAAGACTTTACTTTATCCTTTTTATTATTTTTCCCCCTATTTACCCAGTGACCCCCTGGGGTTAAGGCTGGCACCGGCCACCGAGACATCACCTCAGCACTAACGCCAGGGTACTGAGTTCCCAAAGACCCCTGGGCGGGTCATTTCCACCAGGACAAATACTTAGAAATACTTAGAACTCATAAAATAATACCACCATACAGTGCCCAAATACAACTAGATCTAAATATCAAAGAGCATAAATGTGAAAAAATCATCTTACAGTCACACTGTGAGCAACTGGAATAATAGGATAAATCCACATGCAGGGAGACCTCCAGGTTGGCTGCCCTGGATACAATGCAGTAAGACGAAATGAGGGAGTAGGGGAAGGTGTGTTGGATTCAAGCACCGGAAAAATGTTATTGAATGATAAAAATTGCATATTTATTGAAGTATCATTGTTAAAAAGTGCCAAAAAGAGGTAATAAAAACTTAAGGATATCAGGTGAATGTATCCTTACCTTTATGGCCTCTTTTTTTTAATACTTTTTAACAATGATACTTCAATAAATATGCGACATTTATCATTCAATAGAATTTTTCCAGAGCTGTAATCAACATACCTTCCCCTACTACCTCATTTCTTCTAAATATCAAAGCCAGAGAAGTGGTAAAAAAAAACCTGCTAAACAATGTCTTATCCCCCTTCATTAGTCCGTATAAAGAACTTAGCTGTTACACTGGTGTAATCAGTGTTTTCCATCCGTGTACAGTCTGCGTGTCATCCGTGTGTCTTTTGGGTGCCATCCGTATATCATCCATGAATCATCTGTGTGCCATTCATATGCCATATGTGTGTCATCCATGTTTCATCCATGTACCAAATGCTATGGTAAATAAATAAATATATTACAAGCTTCTCTTATTCTTTCAACATGAAACACATATGACATGCCCCAGGGCCGGACTGGGACCAAAAAGCAGCGCTGGAAAACAAGCCACACCAGCCCACACACTATATAACCCATCAGCCCCGATCCGTAAATGTTGCTTTTACGTTGTCATGGACCTCACCACTTTCTTAAAAGAGTTATTTGAAGAGCCACATGGAATGGTGCAGCAAAAGGAATAATCAACCACAGCTCCATTTACATGGTGCTCTTCAAAGCTCCATTTCTCGGGATTGTGGGGATGCAGTGGTCAGCCACACACAGCCTCAGACAGCCACACAGCCTCAGCCAACCACACAAAGACATACAGCCAGCCACACACAGCCAGTCACGTGGACAGCCACACACACACAGCCACATACACACAGCCAGCCACCCACATACAGCCACACACATACAGCCACACACATACAGCCAACCACATAGACAGCCACCAGCCACACAGCCAGCCAAATAGACAGCCACAGCCAGCCACACACAGACGCAGCCAGCCACATAGACAGCCACACACAGCCAAAGCCAGCCACACAACCAGCCACAGACACAGCCAGCCACACAGCCACAGCCAGCCACATAGACGCAGCCAGCCACATAGACAGCCACACACAGCCAAAGTCAGCCACACAACCAGCCACAGACGCAGCCAGCCACACAGCCACAGCCAGCCACATACAGACAGCCAAAGCCTGCCATACACAGACACACAGCCAGCAACATAGCCAGCCACACACAGCCAACCACACAGCCAGCCACACACACAAAGCCAGCCACAAACACAGCCAGCCACACACACACACAGCCAGCCATCCACACACAGTCAAAGCCAGTCACACAAACAGCCACTAGCCACACAGCCAGCCATACACAATCACAGCCAGCCACACACACAGCTACAGCCAGCCACACACAGACACACAGCCAACCACATAGACAGCCACACACAGCCAGCCACATAGACAGCCACACACAGCCAGCCACACACATACAGCCACAAACAGCTAGCCATATAGACAGCCACCAGCCACATAGCCACAGCCATCCACACACACAGCCAGTCACACATACAGCCACAGCCAGCCCAAACAGCCAGCCACATAGACAGCCACACACATACAGCCAGCCACATGCAGCCACACACTGATACAGCCAGCCACAAACAGCTAGCCACAGACAGCCACACAGCCACAGCCAGCTGCACAAACAGCCAGCCACATAGACAGCCACAGCCAGCCACACACAAACAGCCAGCCACATAGCCACAGCCAGCCACACACACACACAGCCAGTCACACGCACACAGCCAGCCACAAACAGCTAGCCACATAGACAGCCACCGCCAGCCACACACAGAGCAACAGCCAGCCACACACAAACAGCCAGCTACACAGACAACAGCCACACACCACGCAGCCTGCCACACACATACAGCCACAGCCAGCCACACACACAGCCAAAGACAGCCACACACAGCCACAGAGCCAGCAACATAGACAGCCATAGCCAGCCACACACAGACACACAGCCAACCATACATCCAGCCAGCCACACATAGCCACAGCCAGCCACACAGACACAAACACACAGTCAGCCACACACATACAGCCACAGCCATAAACAGCCACACACACAGCAAATACCAGCCACAGACACAGACAGCCACACACAAACAGCCATCCACATAGACAGCCACACACAACCACAGAGAAAGCAACATAGACAGCCATAGCCAGCCACACACAAACACACTGCAAACCACACAGCCAGCCACACACATACAGCCACAGCCAGCCAGCCACAGCCAGCCAGCCACACAGACACAGCCAACCAGCCACACACACAGAGCCACAGCCAGATACATAAACAGCAACAACCAGCCACATAAACAGCACCAAGCCCCAGCCACGCAGCCTCAGCCACACACAGACATATAGTCAGCCACACACAGCCACGCAGCCCCAGCCACACACAGACATACAGTCAGTCAGCCACAGCCATGCAGCCCCAGCCACAGCCCCAGCCACACACAGACACACAGTCAGCCACACACAGCCAGCCATGCAGCCCCAGCCACACAGCCCCAGTCACACACAGACAAGTGTCTCAGATGATAGTGAAAAGTGCCTTAGATGATAGAGAAAGCGCCTCAGATGATAGTGAATGTGCCTCATATGACAGTGAAGGTGCCTCAGATGATAGAGAAAGTGCCTCAGATGATAGTGAATGTGCCTCAGATGATGGAGAAAGTGCCTCAGATGATAGGGAAAGTGCCTCAGATGATAGTGAATGTGCCTCAGATGATAGAGAAAGTGCCTATCACTATCATATGAGGCACATTCTCTATCATCTAAGGCACTTTTACTATCATATGAGGCACTTTCTCTATCATCTAAGGCACATTCACTATCATATGAGGCACATTCTCTATCATCTGAGGCACTTTTACTATCATATGAGGCACTTTCACTGTCATCTGAGGCACTTTTACTATCATATGAGGCACTTTCACTGTCATCTGAGGCACATTCACTATCATATGAGGCACTTTCTCTATCATCTGAGGCACATTCACTATCATCTGAAGCATTTGCACTATCATCTGAGGCTTAGATGATGATAGTGCCTCAGATGATAAAGTGCCTCAGATGATAGAGAAAGTGTCTCAGATGATAGAGAAAGTGCCTCAAATGATAGAGAAATGTGCCTCAGATGATAGTGAATGTGCCTCAGATGATAAAGTGCCTATCACTATCATATGAGGCACATTCTCTATCATGTAAGGCACTTTTACAATCATATGAGGCACTTTCACTGTCATCTGAGGCACATTCACTATCATCTGAAGCATTTGCACTATCATCTGAGGCTTAGATGATGATAGTGCCTCAGATGATAAAGTGCCTCAGACGATAAAGTGCCTCAGATGATAGAGAAAGTGCCTCAAATGATAAAGTGTCTCAAATGATAGAGAAAGTGCCTCAGATGATAGTGAATGTGCCTCAGATGATAGAGAAAGTGCCTATCACTATCATATGAGGCACATTCTCTATCATCTAAGGCACTTTTACTATCATCTGAGGCACATTCACTATCATCTGAAGCATTTGCACTATCATCTGAGGCTTAGATGATGATAGTGAAAGTGCCTCAGATGATAGAGAAAGTGCCTCAGATGATAGAGCAAGTGCCTCAGATGATAGAGCAAGTGCCTCAGATGATAGAGAAAGTGCCTCAGAATCTGAGGCACATTCACTATCACCTGAAGCACTTGCACTATCATCTGAGGATTAGATGACATTAGTGAAAGTGCCAGTGAAATGCCTTACCTTGTGCCTCCCTCGGCTTGCTGTCCCACACAGGAGGCAGCTGACAGGTCACAGGAGCCTAGAGGTCGGAGGAGCTAGGAAGAGACTGTCCGCTGCCCGGCCACCACTGCCATGTTCAGGTGCAGGTCAGTTCTGGTGATCCAGATTCCAGCTTCTAATGGCCTGGCCAGCGTTGTTGTGGCCGGCCGCCGGCACATTTCTCCACCACCACCCACAAAGAACGTGCTGTGCTGTCGCTGTCTTGATGTCGTCACACAGCACAGCACTGCCGTATATTGCGTGGTCCGCGTCCGCCCCTCAGCCGCTGATTGGTGTGCGTGTGTGCCACAGCGTGACAGCGCTTCAGTGTGCGACACTGCGGCTGGCGGCGAGTGAGTCACTGACTCACTCTCCTGACTCTGAGTCTCTCCTCATGACGCATAATACCGGCGGGGCCGCGGGCGGCGGTACTGCCGGTAACTTGGCGGCCGGCCCCGCTCCCCGGACCCAGCTATACCGGCGGGCGGCGGCGGCCGCAAAATCAATTATAAACAGGCAGACCAGCTGCGGCGGGAGGAGCGGGCGGCCCCGCCACCCCGCCACCGGCCGACCCATAGGGAGAAGTCCCGGTCCTCCCGCCTGCCAGTCCGGGCCTGACATGCCCTCTCGTCGTCGTCTGGGTCTGCGGGATGTCACAGTGGGGTGACCCAGTCTGTGATACCCTCGTCGGGCGAGCAGTTAAAAGGGGGAATTAGAAAAATGGAGCAAAATAAAACAAAAGTTTTAAAACATAAAAGATTATCGTGATGCCACCCGTGGAATGCAGCCGGTATAGCCGCTGCTGCAGTCTGGGGATGCCTTATGCCAATGCCTTATGTTCTTGTTGCTCATGAGGCACTTCAGATGTGTCCCAGGTACATGATTCTCCTCATAACTAGCTCCCATAGCAATACTACCTCAAAGGCCTCTCACACATAGCAACAGTGGGAGGAGCCTCTACCTCAGGCCTCACACACTTCCTGGAACTGGTTCAAACAGGTTTTTAGTCAGTCTAGTCAGGAGAGAGGGAGAAAGCACTACTGTTCCCAGAATGTCTATCCAAGTCCATGCTGTGGGGACACCATTTTCCCCATGTGATTGCCTCAACAAAGCAGTGAAGCATTTTACAGCCAGTAGTGATAAGGCTGCACAGGTGTCTCCTTCATGCTGGTTTATATTATCTTCCAGCCAGAACCAGAGCAATGTGACTTCCACGCCACAAACTGTGTCTGCCCGACCACTGCAATAGGGAACGGTAGGAGCTGAGGTGTGAAGGTCCCTCCATCCCCACAGGTAGCTGAGCTATGAGGGGCCCTCCATCCCCACAGGTAGCTGACCTATGAGGGGCCCTCCATCCCCACAGGTAGCTGAGCTATGAGGGGCCCTCCATCACCACGGGGAGCCGAGTTGTGAGGGGCCCTCCATCACCCCAGGGAGCCAAGCTGTGAAGGGCCCTCCATCACCACAGGAAGCTGAGCTGTGAGTGGCCCTCCATCACCACAGGGAGCCAAGCTGTGAGGGGCCCTCCATCACCACAGGGAGCCAAGCTGTGAGGGGCCCTCCATCACCACAGGGAGCCAAGCTGTGAGGGGCCCTCCATCACCACAGGGAGCCAAGCTGTGGGGGCCCTCCATCACCATGAGGAGCCGAGTTGTGAGGGGCCCTCCATCACCCCAGGGAGCCAAGCTGTAAAGGGCCCTCCATCACCACGGCGAGCCGAGCTGTGATGGTCCCTCCATCACCACGGGGAGCTGAGCTGTGAGGGGCCCTCCATCACCATAGAGAGCCGACCCGTGAGGGGCCCTCCATCACCACAGGGAGCTGAGCTGTGAAGGTCCCTCCATCACCACGGGGAGCTGAGCTGTGAGGGGCCCTCCATCACCATAGAGAGCCGACCCGTGAGGGGCCCTCCATCACCACGGGGAACCGAGTTGGTCAGTATTGGTCCCACTTCTTTTTAACATATTTATTAATGACCTTGTAGGGGGCATACGGAGTAGAATCTCAATATTTGTAGATGACACTAAACTTTGCAGAGTAATCAATACAGAGGAGGACAATTTTATATTTCAGGAGGATTTATGTAAACTAGAAGCTTGGGCTGATAAATGGCAAATGAGCTTTAATGGGGATAAATGTAAGGTCATGCACTTGGGAAGAGGAAACAAAAGGTATAATTATGTGCTTAATTGTAAAACACTGGGCAAAACTGTCACTGAAAAAGACCTGGGTGTATGGGTAGATGACAAACTCACATTTAGTGGCCAGTGTCAGGCAGCTGCTGCAAAGGCAAATAAAATAATGGGATGCATTAAAAGAGTCATAGATGTTCATGAGGCAAAGATAATTTTACCTCTATTCGGGTCACTAGTGCGGCCACACTTAGAATATTGTGTACAATTCTGTATAAATATATGAGGGGACAGTAAAGAGACCTTATGCCTTTTTAATTATCTTTTTACTCTTAGGCCTGAGACGAGGACAAGGGGGCATCCTCTACGTCTGGAGGAAAGAAGGTTTAATCATAATTACAGACGTGGATTCTTTACTGTAAGGCTGCCTTCACATTTGCATATGGGAAGGCAGCGTATGCTGCGTTCCCATACGCAGTCAAACGCATGCGCACTGCGTTCTTATGTTTAACATAGGAACGCATAGTGCCTGCGTTTGCTGCGTTCGGGTGCGGATGCAGAAGATATCTGCTCCCTCCAGGGTCTCCCGTCCGCACCCAGGGATGCAGCATGTTGCATTTTTTGTGCGCTCGGGGACCTTGGAAAATCAGCAAGCGTCCCCAAGCGCACAAACCATGCATTGGCGTCAATGGGTCCGCAGTGTTCTGCGCTTGACAGCGCAGGAGAACGCTACGGACCCATTGAAATCTCTCCCGGTGGCCGCCGGTGATGTCACAGGAGATCACCGACGGCCACAGGGAGATCAGCTGAGCCTCTGATGATCTCCTTCTCCCCGCCACCGGTAATCTGCTAGCGGTGTCGGCGGGGAGAAACAGCTGATGTGACAGCTGTTTGAATCTTCCCGCGCCCAACATCTCCTCTCGGTGTCGGCGCGGGAGATTCAAACAGCTGTCAGATCAGCTGTTTCTCCCCGCCGACATGTCCCGGAGCTTACCAGCGGCGGGGAGGAGGAGATCTCCGGTGCTGATCTCCGCCTCCGGCCCGCCCCTGGACACCGCCGATTGGCTGCCCAGGCTGCACAGTGATGTGTCCGCAGGCGGACATTCTCCGCTGCGGACACATCAAAATGACATGCTTTTGACTGCGTTTGTGTCTGCATGCCATCAGCATGCAGACACAAACGTAAATGTGAAGGCAGCCTAAGAGCAGTGAGATTATGGAGCTCTCTGCTACATGATATTGTAATTGTTGATTCACTACTAACATTTAAGAGGAGCCTAGATGCCTTTCTTGAAAACTATAATATTACCAGTTATATATACTAGATACTTGATAGGGCGTTGATCCAGGGAACTAGTCTGATTGCTGTATCTGGAGTCAGGAAGGAATTTTTTCCCCCAATGTGGAGCTTAGTGTTGCCACATGGGGCCCTCATCACCACGGGGAACCGAGCAGTGAAAGTCTCTCCATCAGCACAGAATTAGGCTACATTCAAACACAGTGCAACGTTTTTGTAGATACATTTTTTGCAGTGAAATGCAGTGACTCGACATCCCAGCAAAGTCAATGGGTTTCAAGATTTGACATTCAGACACAACGTTTTGCGAGGAACCGGTTTTTGGCCCAAAAACAGATCCTCACAAAGAATCAGCATGTCAATTTGTGTGGCATTTTTCTAATCCTCTTTTTCCATTGACTCCATTGTCTAGGAGCTCAAAAAAAACGAAAAAAATCAAAAATGCTGTGTGTGAATAGGTGATGCTTTTTTTGGAAAAGCTGATCAGTTTTGCTACTGAAAAGCAGATTCTCAAAAAACACACCAAAAACGCTGTGTGGGAATGTAGCATTACCTCAACTGTGTGTAATATTACCCCCCTAGCAAGTGAAGAGACCTGTTCTCCAGCCATCTGAGAGGCCATAAATGTGCTTGTCTCATGAGGGGAAAACTCCATCTTTCATATACAAAATGTCAAGTGTATCCTATACAGTGAACCACAGACACTTTGTCTTTGACAGACTGTATCCTATTATTCCCTGAAGTAAAGTGTTATATTTCCAAGTTCACCCATATCTGGCTGCCAATAATTACATGAACATCACTGGGGCTGCAACAACTGCACCCAGACATCACCTCTACAGAAGCGCCCCCGGGGGAGTCATATACAACACCTGAACCCAGACATCACCTCTACAAAAGCGCCCCCGGGGGAGTCATATACAACACCTGAACCCAGACATCACTACTACAGGAGCGCCCCCTGGGGGGTCATATACAACACCTGCACTCAGACATCATGACTACAGGAGCACCCCCGGGGTCATGTACAACACCTGCACCCAGACACCACCACCATAAGGGAGTGCCCCCAGGAGTCATATTCAACAGCTGCACCCAGACATCACCACAACAGGGGCGCCCCGGGGTCATATACCATCTCTATAAGTGCAAACTCCCCTTTTACAATTGGAAAGTGTTTAGGAGTCCAATAACCCACTCCAGCTACCGTGACATTACTATCTGCTGCCAGTGGAACTACATATCCCAACTCGCTCCTCTGCAACATCTGGTGCCTTCCCCGTTACTCACCACATATGTACAGTCATGGCCAAAAGTTTTGAGAATGATACAAATATTAATTTTAACAAAGTCTACTGCTTCAGTTTTTCTAATGGCAATTTGCATATACTCCAGAATGTCATAGAGTGATCAGCTTAACAGCAATTACTTGCTAAGTCAATATTTGCCTAGAAAATGAACTTTAACCCCTAAAACACATTTCAACATCATTGCAGTCCTGCCTTAAAAGGAGCAGCTAACATCGTTTTAGTGATTGTTCCATTAACACAGGTGTGGGTGTTGATGAGGACAGGGCTGGCGACAATCAGTCATGATTACGTAAGAATGACACCACTGGACACTTTAAAAGGAGGCTGGTGCTTGATATCATTGTTTCTATTCAGTTAACTATGGTTATCTCTAAAGAAACACGTGCAGCCATTATTGCACTGCACAAAAATGGCCTAACAGGGAAGAGTATCGCAGCTAGAAAGATTGCACCTCAATCAACAATCTATCGCATCATCAAGAACTTCAAGGAGAGAGCTTCCATTGTTGTCAAAAAGGCTCCAGGGCGCCCAAGAAAGACCAGCAAGTGCCAGGACCGTATCTTAAAACTGTTTCAGCTGCGGGATCGGACTACCAGCAGTGCTGAGCTTGCTCAGGAATGGCAGCAGGCTGGTGTGAGTGCTTCTGCACGCACTGTGAGGCGGAGACTCTTTGAGCAAGGCCTGGTTTCAAGGAGGGCAGCAAAGAAGCCACTTCTCTCCAGAAAAAACATCAGGGACCGACTGATATTCTGCAAAAGGTACAGGGAGTGGACTGCTGAGGACTGGGGGAAAGTCATTTTCTCTGATGAATCCACTTTTCGATTGTTTGGGACATCTGGAAAACAGCTTATTCGGAGAAGAAGAGGTGAGCGCTACCACCAGTCTTGTCTCATGCCAACTGTAAAGCATCCTGAAACCATTCATGTGTGGGGTTGCTTCTCAGCCAAGGGAATCGGCTCACTCACAGTCTTGCCTAAAAACACAGCCATGAATAAAGAATGGTACCAGAATGTCCTCCAAGAGCAACTTCTCCCAACCGTCCAAGAGCAGTTTGGCGCCCAACAATGCCTTTTCCAGCATGATGGAGCACCTTGCCATAAAGCAAAGGTGATAACTAAATGGCTCAGGGAACAAAACATAGAGATTTTGGGTCCATGGCCTGGAAACTCCCCAGATCTTAATCCCATTGAGAACTTGTGGTCAATCATCAAGAGACGGGTGGACAAACAAACCAACAAATTCTGGCAAAATGCAAGCATTGATTATGCAAGAATGGAAGAATGGAAGAATGGACGGCTATCAGTCAGGATTTGGTCCAGAAGTTGATTGAGAGCAGCCAGGGAGAATTGCAGAGGTCCTGAAGAAGAAGGGTCAACACTGCAAATATTGACTTGCTGCATTAACTCATTCTAACTGTCAATATAACCTTTTGGTACTTATAATATGATTGCAATTATATTTCTGTATGTGATATAAACATCAGACAAACACAAATAAAAACCAGAGGGTAGCAGATCATGGGAAAATATAATTTTGGTGTCATTCTTAAAACTTTTGGCCATGACTGTAGCACACAGTTTTAATTATAAAACTCCTAACTTAATCAAGCATATGGAGGATTAAAAGGTATACATAAAAGTGAGATTACAGAATGTAATAAGTGTATATATAATTGAATAAACATCCTGAAGAAGGGTTGAATAAATAGATCAGGGTAATTCTGTGATTTCATACAAAATACAGCAATTTTAGAATATTCCCTTTATTCAACACATCCGGATGAATTGTGATTACATACACTTAGCAAGTAGTTAGCGCCTAATCCTTACTAATTGATTATCACTATAAAGTTTCCATATTAGGGTGGACATACGCAGGATCACCGAAAGGGTAGAGCAGCAACTCTAGAGCACTTGCAACACAACCTGCTAACTCTGGTGTAAATTCCAGATTATCCCATAAACAAATACAAAAAATTACCCATTTATGGAAAATGACAGTTGCTCTTTGATATAAATGTTATATGCTGTAAGTCCGTACAGTGACACATTATATTACCAGTCTTATACCCTGACCTGACATGGTGACTTTCTGTCCGGAAGAAAATATCAAGTCAATAAATGAGAAAAAAATTAAATAAATGCAAAAAATGGCAAAAACTTGCGAAATCGCAGAGATGCTGTATCCAACTGGGGAAATCACAGAGATGCTTCTCTCTAACCACCGTGACTACAGCAACTGCTTGATTGGCAGCGGTGGGCAGATTAAACATGCAGGGGGTGTGAATCTGCCCTTTGGCTCCTGCCCCTAGCCACCTCTTTAATGGCTGGAGTATGTAAGTTTTCTAAGTGTATTATGTCGGGGTACAGGGCTGCTCAAGTGCTAGGTGACCCCTTTCCTGGATGCTGCAGACATGCTGCATCCAGTGCTGTAATTAGATTACCATGCCTGGTTTGGTGACAGGTCCTCTTTAATACGTATGTGCCGAAAGTCTATAGCAATACTTCTTGATTTATTTTCCATCCACGACAGCAAATGTAACTGTAAAGCGATGGATGACATCTTGACACACGGTCTATATAACCGTCAGGAAACACGCGCTGAAAATGTTTGGACAGGACGGGTGCAGCAACCAGAAGTCTGTCGCCAATATACGAGCCAAAATGAGAATGACGGTAAAATATAAGCCATGTTTGCAAACAGATCTGAATCTGTCCATATCCACTATTTTTTACTTCTTACTGCACCAATAGGACGGGGCAGATAAAGGGTTACACAGTGGAGTAACTTGAAGCTTATGGGTCTCGAAGCTAAAGCTCTTACGGGCCCCCAATTGCAAATCTTTAATATCATTAGTCTTCGCCTATAGGCCAAAGGGACTTTTGGGGCCCTCTAGGCTCCAGGACCTGGGTGCTATTGTACCCTTGTACACATATTGTAGTTACGCCCCCGGGTACACGGATTCTGTGAGGTGCCCATCCATCACCCTGACCAGGGTATTTACATCCAGAATTAAGGCAGAGAACTAACACCCAACTATGATGATAGAGGGCCATACATATTACATAACTGGTTCAGATAACAGCTATCTATTCCGATTTCCCAATACACATGCTGCTCATGGTCATTGTAATACTCCAGAATGTCAAATTATTTCAATCCTTTCTTGCAGGGAGGAATCATTCAATTTGGGGCAATAAGGAATCTTCACACTTATTTTTTTGTTTGTTTCTAAAGTGTCATAGAAGAGCCCTGACTCCTCCTTATGTCAGACATTTAGGACCAAATAACGTCTGGTAGATACAATGACATGCACAATGTTGGCTCCCCTGGTCAAAATGACTGTTATTGTGAACAATTAAGCAAATTGAATATTCATTGATCTAGGCACTAACCATGCTCGGTGCACAAACGTTTGTATCAGCATATTTTCCTTTTTGTAATTTTTAAGGTGAAGATTTTTTCATCTTTTTGCCTAAAATACAAAGGAAATCTGTCATCTATAACTTTCTGCCTTGTAGAGATCATTTCATCTTCAATCTAATTAGATGTTTACAATAAAAGTAATTTTGATCAAATTTAATAATATAATAGCTTCACCAAGATCCGTCACTGGCCGCGCACATCTATATTTTCATATCATATAAACGTTTTCTTCTGAATCCAGCAATGTTGTATTTACTTCCCCGCACCACTTTGTTCCCGAGATACACAGGTACATCGCAATGAATTAGAATATCATCAAAAAGTTAATTATTTCAGTCATTCAATACAAACATTGAAACTCATATATTATATAGAGTCATTACACACAGAGGGATCTATTTCATGTGCTTATTTGTTAATGTTGATGATTATGGCTTACAGCCAATGAAAACCCAAAAGGTCATTATCTCAGAAAATTAAAGTAGGGGCGATGAAGGGTTAAAAACCGAGCTGCCGTATTCCATGAAAAATGAAAGGGTGAATGTAATATTGATTTATTAGTCAACGTGTTTCAAGGCTCCCTGAATCGCCCTGAAATTTGGCAATATGATATTGATTTTTTGGTGACATTCTAATTCATTGAGATGCAGTAGTATATACAGTCATATGAAAAAGTTTGGGCACCCTCTTAATCTTACTCATTTTGTTTTGTTTAAAATTGGGTTTTTGCAACAGCTATTTCAGTGTGATATATGTAATAACTGAATTCATGGAACAACACAGTAATATTTCAGGATTGAAATGAGGTTTATTGTACTAACCGAAAATGTGAAATATGCATTACCTCAAAAATTGACAGGTGCAAAAGTATGGGCACCTCAACAGAAAAGTGACATTTATAATATTTAGTAGATCCACCTTTTGCCTCTAGTGGCTTCCTGTAGCTGTTAATGAGTTCCTGGATCCTGGATGAAGGTATTTTTGACCATTCCTCTTTACAAAACAATTCCAGTCAGTTAAGTTTGATGTTCGCCGAGCATGGACAGCCCGCTTCAAAACATCCCATACATGATCAATGATATTCAGGTCTGGGGACTGGGATGGCCATTCCAGAACATTGTAATTGTTCCTGTGCATGAATACCTGAGTAGATTTGGAGCGGTGTTTTGGATCATTGTCTTGCTGAAAGATCCATCCCCGGTGTAACTTCAACTTTGACACTGATTCTTGAACATTATTCTCAAGAATCTGCCGATACTGAGTGGAATCCATGTGACCCTCAACTTTAACAAGATTCCTGATGCCGTCATTGACCACACAGCCCCAAAGCATGATGGACCCTCCCCCAAATTTGACAGTGGGTAGCAAGTGTTTTTCTTGGAATGCTGTGTTTTTGTGGCGCCATGCATAACGCCTTGTTGTATGACCAAACAACTCAATCTTTGTTTCATCAGTCCACAGGACCTTCTTTCAAAATGAAACTGGCTTGTCCAAATGTGCTCTTGCATAGCTCAGGCGACTCTGTTTGTGGCGTGCATGCAGAAACAGCTTCTTTCGCCTCACTCTTCCATACAGCTTCTCCTTGTGCAGTGTGCGCTGTATTGTTGACTGATGCACAGTGATACCATCTGCAGCAAGATGATGCTGCAGGTCTTTGGAGGTGGTCTGTAGATTGTTCTTGACTGTTCTCACTATTCTTCTTCTCTGCCTTTCTGATATTTTTGTTGGCCTGCCACTTCTGGCCTTTACAAGAACTGTCCCTGTGGTCTTCCATTTGCTTACTATGTTCCTCACAGTGGAAACTGACAGGTTTAATCTCTGAGACAACTTTTTGTATCCTTCCCCTGCACAATTATGTTGAACAATCTTTTTTTTTTTCAGATCATTTGAGAGCTGTTTTGAGGAGCCCATGATGCCACTCCTCAGAGAAGATGCAACTAGGAGAACAACTTGCAAGTGGACACCTGAAATAGCTTTTCTCATGATTGGATACAGCGGGCTATGAAGTACAAAGCTCAATGAGGTTAGCAAACCAATTTAGTGCTTCAGTAAGTCAGTAAAAAGTAGTTAGGAGTATTCAAATCATGAAAATCAGAAGGGTGCCCATACTTTGGCACCTGTCAAATTTTAAAATAATGCATATTTCACATTTTCAGTTAGTACAATAAACCTCATTTCAATCCTGAAATATTACTGTGTCCATCAGTTATTATATAAATCACACTGAAATAGCTGTAGCAAAAACCCAATTTTAAACAAAAAAAAAAATGAATAAGATTAAGAGGGGTGCCCAAACGTTTTCATATGACTGTATGTGCTGAGCCTTTTAAAGCAAATCAGGATCTGGAAAATGCCGGTGGTCGTTTTCCTGAAATCCTTTCAGGCGTTTTTGCAGTGTCTTTGACTCTACACTTTCATGGACAGATTAATATTTAGAACCCCAGCATGTATAGTTGGTATAGCATTTCTAATTATTACCACCACCAATAAGGTGTAGTGAACATCAAGGATTACCTAGGGCAATCGCTGCTTAACAATCAGAATTCTCAAGAAAAATATGCCCAAGTATGGAACATTGCAGTTTATTAATACATTAAAGAACATAGAGAATCAAGAGGTGGATAAAACAACGATAGACGGTGGAGAACAGCGTGATAGATATCATGATTACAGATAGACAATGCACATGTATAAAAACAGTGCTTAGAGACTCCAATAACTACAAATGATAAGTGCTATGTGCCAGATTATAGCAGCAATCCCCAACTATGTGAAATTTCCACTAGCTAGTTTGTGGTTGGATTGATCTATCTATATGTATTTATCCCTGGCTGTCATATGGCCAGTATTACATAGATATCAATCTAATAGTGGCCATATGACAGCCCAGGATAAATACATATAGATAGATCAATCCAACACCAATCACAAGCTAGCTGGTGGAATTTCCACATAGTTGAGGATTGCTGCTATAATCTGGCATATAGGCTAGGGTCACACTTAAATCTAGAATTGCGTTCACCGCATCCAGATCCGGAGAACGCAATTGGCTTCACACAAGCAGCAATCCGGGAACCGGATTGCTGAAGCCGCAATCCGGTAACCGGATTGCTCAGGATGTGCAATCCTGAGCAATCCGGTTACTGGATAGTTTGCTCATCCCTGCTGCTGCAGGGATGAGCAAACTGTTCTGTGTTTGTTACAACTGTTAATTTTATTATTAAATGCTGCTAGTGTCTCTAGGGGGTGCCCACTCCCCCTAGAGACCTTCCACCCACTCAGGTGGGCATATAATGATTTATTCACTTATGTACAGCAGCGCTGCCCATAGATCTACTGTAAATGGCTTCAGAACCTCGGACAGCGCACATAGTATAGCTACAATAGTTATAGTATGCGCGCTGGTCTCAGTGGAGCCCGGCGCTTTCATTGATAAAACTGCACAGCAGCTGACAGGAGATAGCTGCTGTACATAAGTGAATAAATCATTATATGCCCACCTGAGTGGGTGGAAGGTCTCTAGGGGGAGTGGGCACCCCCTAGAGACATTATAGCAGCATTTAATAATAAAATTAAGTTATTACACACACAGAACACCTTGCTTATCCCGGCGGCAGCCGGAATAAGCAAACTATATGCGGTAACCGCATTGCTCAGAATTACACATCCTGAGCAATCCGGTTCCCGCATTGCGGATGTTACAACGCTCCGAAAACTGCAGCCTGCATGATTTTCAACGCAGGCTGCAGAGCCAGAGGCGGAAACCGGATGGCTTGTGAAGCAATCCGGTTGTTACAATGGGCTCCTATGAGGAGCGTTTTCTGATCCGGTTTTCAGCTTTTTAAAAGCTCAAAACCGGATCAGGTTTTTTAAAAAAAACAAAAAAACGGATGTGTGACCCTAGCCATAGCACTTTTTAATTTGTAGTTATTGGAGTCTCTAAGCACTGTTTTTATACCTGTGCATTGTCTATCTGTAATCATGATATATATTCACACTGTCCTCCACCGTCTATCGTTGTTTTATCCACCTCCTGATTCTCTATGTCTTTTAATGTATTAATAAACTGCAGTTTTCTCATACTTGGGCATATGATCGTTTATTTTTCTTGAGGTTTCTGACTTTCATGGACAGGTCACTTATTTAAACCACTTCAAGCTTTTCCGAACCCTGAAGAGGTTTAAAAATGAGATATAAGGGTGCCTTCACATTTGCGTCTGGCTCCGCAGCGCATGTTGCAGATCTAAAGTCAGCTAAACGCAAGCGTATTGCGAACCTCTCTCTAACATGGTGTGCGCATTCGTCTGCAAACATCAAATTAACCTTGCTTATGTCTGCGCTTGGTCGCGTATGCGCACGATTGTTTAATAAATCTGCGGCCTTGGGACGCAACATGTTGCATTTTTTGGTGGATAAAATATATGCAACCATCCGCATGCGCACACGTGCGCATAATAAACGTATTGCTGCCTATGGGTACGCAAGCTTAAGCAAGACATTGCGCATGGCAGCTTTCGGTACGCATGCGGACACGCCACTGCGCAAGCCCAGAAATGCTGGAAGGACGAAAATAGCTAAAGAAAACAGTACGCATGCAGACAATAAACGCATGCGTATGGTAAAAACGCATGCATCCGCAAGTGAACGCAGCGTTTTTTCAAAGGAATGCGTATGTAATTGAGCTTAAAAAACGCGACGTTTGCGTGCGTTTTGTCTTGTGGATACGCGTGCGCATCGTACGCTGCGGTGGAAGACGCAAGTGTGAAGGTAGCCTAAGGCAGAACATGTGCACAGTAACTTCATTCTGACATTGCTGTGCTTTATGTTCATCCTATCGGTGTGTGCACACAATTTTTAATGGAAGTTTTAAAGCAGAAACTGAAATGAAATTCTCCAAATCCTACTTAAAGCTGTGTGTACACGCTGCAGATTTGGTGCAGAAATCTTCTGGCAGAAAAATGCCACATTGTTGGTGCGTTTTTAGTGCAGATTTGTGCTATGTATTTTTCTTAATGAAGCCAATGGCTGGAAGGGCTGAAAAACGCAGGGAAATCTGCACCAAATCTGCAAGGAAAAATAAGCAACATGTGCAGAACACTTTAGAATTCTCATAGACTTTGCAGTCTTCAGGATAAGCATGCAAATCTGCACCAAACCTGCTCTAAAATCTGCATCAATCCACATAGACCAAATTGTGCGGACACTACATATTAGAAGCGTTATTTGGTGCAGTTTTTCAAGAATCTGCATGCCCCTCTTTGACATATCTTTCAGTCATATTTTTAGGCATTTTTCAGAGCTGACCCACTTAAAAAAGGCCTCATTGTGCACATTCCCTTAGTAGTTGGCTGCATAAACCCTGTGTACTGGTACCTTCATCCTAAGGGCTCATCCATATGCAAAATGAAAAAAAAAATAATACAAATGGATCACAATCTTGCCAATTGGTCTGTATGTACAAACGCCTGTGATCTACACCACTGACTTCCAGTAGTCTGTGTGCTGTCTGCTTTGCTTATGCACAGCACATGATCATAAGTAGGTAAGTATAAAGATGAACGGCCTGTCATCTGATTCATGCTGCCCAAACCGCACGCACGGTCAGCCATGTATATTTTTCTCTGAAGATCCAGCCGTGGACCATAGCCGAAGACTAGACTTGCCCCTAGCCGGCTCTTCCCAGCACTGCTGCAGGTGATGGACAGATCTCTCCCATAGCAAGAGACCTGTCAATCATCCGGGGGGGCCGACCGGGGGCAGCATCGGACAAGTCTAGTCTTCAGCTATGGACCCATGAAGGTTCTTCCAAGCGCTGCTCTAGAGTTGTCAGTCACCTGTCGCTTGCTATGAAGAGACGGCCAAGATTGGCAAAGGACTAGTTTTCAAAGTTATTAGAGAGTTTCAGAAAAACATAAATCTGGACGTAATCCTGCCTGCAGTTTGGGCAGCATGAAAATGATATTCAGATAATGACGAATTAGAATAATTAGATGGACCATCGTCAGTCAAGTCTACATTAAAATGGCCTACAGCATACACAAAATGATCATGGGCAGCACAGTATCTCAGTGATTAGCACTGTAGGAAGGGTGGCTCAGTGGTTAGCTCTGTAAGGGTGGCTCAGTGCTTAGCACTGTAGGAAGGGTGGCTCAGTGGTTAGCTCTGTAGGAAGGGTGGCTCAGTGGTTAGCACTGTAGGAAGGGTGGCTCAGTGGTTAGCACTGTAGGAAGGGTGGCTCAGTGGTTAGCTCTGTAGGAAGGGTGGCTCAGTGGTTAGCACTGTAGGAAGGGTGGCTCAGTGGTTAGCACTGCAGCCTTAAGGCGCTGGGGTCCAGTGTTCAAATGCTACCAAGGACAACGTCTGCAAGGAGTTTGTATTTTCTCCCAATGTCCTTATAGGTTTCCTCCCATGCTCCAAAGACACAGTGATGGGAAATGTGAATTGTCAGCTCCAATGGGAACAGTGATTCTCACATCTGTAAAATGCTGTGGAATATAAGTAAGTAAAATAAATGATCCAGTTGGTGACAGCTACCCTGTTTCCCCGAAAATAAGACAGCGTCTTATATAAATTTTTTGTCCGAAAGTTGCACCGTGTCTTATTTTTGGGGGGTGTCTTATCTCCATGAAGAAGAATTCACATTTATTGATGAGCAAAAAAAATTAATATTTATTATATACTATACAGCAGTCGTCATCACAAAGCAGCATAACCAAACTGTATCATCCATCCATCTGCAGCCCCCATCATCCCCCTATATCCCTCTGTAGCCCCCATCATTCTCCACTATCCCTCTGTAGCCCCCATCATCCTCCACTATCCCTGTTTTCCCCCATCATTCTCCACTATCCCTCTGTAGCCCCCATCATCCTCCACTATCCCTCTGTAGCCCCCCCATCATCCTCCACTATCCCTCTGTAGCCCATCATCCTCCACTATCCCTCTAGCCACAAACACACTTACAGTCAATCACACACACACACACATCACCGGGCCTGCCAGAGCTTACCGCTGCTTGATGTCACCCGGTGCAAGGTGTGTACACAGTTGTGCGCCGTAGATGTATGATAGCAAGCCATCAACCAATCAGGCGGCTGCTCGCCTGATTGGCCGCGGCATTACTGTACATCTACGCTGAGCGGCGCAAATGCCCTCCATACAGATGTACGGTAATGCCGCGGCCAATCAGACGCCAGCAGCCGCCTGATGGCTTACCATTGAACATCTGCGGCGCCCGGCTACGTACACACCAGGTGACATCAAGCGGTGGCGATGGCAGCGGCAAGCTCTGGAGGAGAATGGAGGAACAATGATGGCAGCGGCAAGCGGCGGAGGCAGGTATGATTTTCTTTTTTCTTTGGCCTGCCACGTCTTATTTTAAGGGGGTGCCTTATATTAAGCATCCTGACTAAACACCCACTGCGTCTTATTTTCAGGGGGCGCCTTATTTTCGGGGAAACACAGTATTTCCTGTCTTCACCAAAACTAAACTGAACTCTTGGATCGGTTACCTACATTTGGGGATCAGTGGCTATCACACTTATCCAGCAACATTTATCCAATGTGCCTGAATCCTGCCCTGCCCCCATACACATTGGATTGTGGCAATGTTCCGCTGACAATCATGTATTGCATATTTCCAGCTGATGAATGTGATTTCAACATATTGTACAGATAGCCAGAACATGCTCAAGGTCAAATACCGCTGTCTGTAAGCAGTGACCTTAGTGGACTCCCACCAGGAAGGGGCCAAGGCTCCTCATCATACTTGGAGATGTAAATAGACAGGAGACATTCCTCTGACAGCATTTTAAAGAGCAGTAAATCATTTTTATTATTCTATTTACTGAACTAATAAATATATTAAAATAATGTAAAACAGGAAAAAAAAATTCTGAAAACATAAGCAATATGGAGGGAAATCTATTAAACTCCTGTCTCCACCATCCGGCTGGCAGCGGTGTCCATGATGGAGGCCTTTATTTCCTCCTCGCCAGATGTGAGCATCTCCGGCAGAAACTCAGCCGTCTATAGACTCTCCAGATGTCACCGGTGCTTCCTACACGTCCGCTGGCTCACAGCCAGGTACAAGCTTCATTTGCTTCCTCTGATTTTCATCTTGTGTTGCTTTCTTCAGGATCACAGAATTATCCAACCAACTCCTAAAAAATTAATGTTATTACAATTTGTTAAAAATGGTGCAAGGTGAACACCAACATTACAAACATATAAAGGCTACAAATAAACCAGACATTACAGATGAACTCTCCCTGTTATGTGCTGCCTAGTTAGATACCTGCCTAATAGTAGGGGTCGGCCCCTAGAGTCCCACGCCCATGGTGCTAGATACCTGCCTAACAGTAAGAGTCGGCACCCTAGAGTCACATGCCCATGATGCTTGAGACCTGCCCAACAGTAAGGGTCAGCCCCTAGAGTCACAACGTTTTGTGAGGATCCGTTTTTGATCTCAAAAATGGATCCTCACAAAGAATAAGCATGTCAATATGTGCGGCATTTTTCAAATACACTTTTTCCATTGATTCTACTGTCTATGAGCTCAAAAAAAAACGCATGCGTCAAAAACGTTCTGTGTGAATAGATGATGCGTTTTTTGAAAAATCAGATCCGTTTTGCAGCTGAAATGCTAATCTGCAAAAAAAAAACACATCAAAAATGGTGTATGTGAATGTAGCCTTAGACCTTACTATGCATGACAGAGGAAAAGTACCGTATGTTTCGCTTTATAAGACGCACCGGATTATAAAATACACCCCAAAGGGAAAGAGAAGAAAAATAGTTTTTAATGATAGATGAGGTTCATCTTATCATGTCAGAGACCATTTTACAATCAATAAATATGATCCTCCATTCTTGTATATATGTCTCCCATCCTGGTACATGGTCCCCATCCTGGTATATGTGATCTCCATCTGGGTATATATTATCTCCATCCTGTTACATGGCCCGCATCCTGGTATATAGCATCCATCCTGGTATATATAATCCCCCATCCTGGTATATATAATCCCCCATCCTAGTATATATGATCTCCATCTAGGCATATACAGGGCCGTATTATCCATTAGGCACTGGAGGGTGGGTGCCTGGGGAAGCAGTTTGCAGGGGGTGGCAGCATCATTAAGATCTTAAAAAAAATTTAGAAAGAATTTTTTTTCATCCCCCCCTCGCCGAACTAAGTAACAAATCCGACATATTTTTCAGGAAGGGGTGGGGGGGCGGTTTGATGCGAGGTGTCGGGCTGCAGGGGCACAGGATGACTGGTATACACTCCTGTGTACATGGTGGATATACCTGATGCCGGGTGGAACAGGACCTACGATGATGTCACGCACATGTGACTGGGGTGGGCGGAGCCTAGTTTTGCCGGCAAGAAGAGTTCTAATGTCAGGAGTTGGAACTGAATGCAGAAGGTACATGGGGGGCTGTGCAGAGGGCATGTATATAATCTCCATCCTGGTACATGGCCCCCATCCTGGTATAGTGTACATGATCTCCATCTGGGTATATATGATCTCTATCCTGGTATATGATCCCCCATCCGGTTACATGGCCCTTATCCTTGTACATAGAACCCCATTCTGGTACATAACCACCATGATTTTGTACTGAGGGGCGTTGCGGCGGCAGTGGTGGAGCGGAGTCACAGGAGGCGAGGTCATCGGTGGCTGTCACTAGTGGGACAGTGCTGCAGACCCGGAACTGGAGGTCACGGCGGTGTGTGGTGGTGCATGGTGGGCAACATTGCTTTTCTGGAAGGTAAATGGCTGCGGAGGAGGCTCATGCTTAGATCGAGATGCAAAACCCATCTGGGCAAGGCGGGCACTGCTTCTGGAAGAAAGTAGCCATATTTTTTCTAATTCTGGACAAACACTTTAAAAAGTAGAAGCCACAGTAGATCAAGATACAAACCACAAACTTTTGGCAAAGATTGGAATGGCTTCCCAGCCATGTCCCGAATTGCAGATTTAGGCTCTTTCCCAGTGCATCGTTCTAGACCTCACCAGTAATTCCTTTCGGACAGATTAATCTTATAATGCCAGTGACCGTCTTACAATCAATATATATGATCCCCATTGAGTAAATTAAATAATGACCAGTTTTTGTGAATGTTATATTTTTCTTATTTTAATTTTTAGTAATTATTTTGTATAGGATAACATTTTATATATTTTTTAGATCTTTTATATAACATTGATTAATTAATTAATTTATTGCTGAGCAGGATGTATAAAAAAAAATACTGCCAGCACTGTGTGCTGGATATACCTGAGGAAGGGGATAGATCGTCCCAGAAACGCATTGTGGCTTTTACATGTGTCATTTTTGGAATAAATAGTTATTATACTTAATCTGCCTATGACTGCCAGAATACTACTTCAGGTGTTTTTTAATTATATTGTGTTGTTCTCTATCCCCTTGGGGGTAAAGGTGCTGTGCAGCAGCCAATCTTTTGGCAGTGCTCCAGTTAGTGGGCTAACACCTGTGGTGAGCTCCGGTGCCCACATGACACTCACCTAAACAACAACCTTATCATTTAAAGTGTATCTAGTCGCCTTTTTAGCTATGGGGTCCGGCATTCTCTGTCCCTGATCAGAGTTTTAGGTGTATATAAGGCTGTGACGTACCTCTATCCTTCCAACACTGCGGCTCGTTTCTATTCCTCCTGAAAGGATAGGCCTGGACACGCGTTCTCAATCTCTCAAAGAACAGTCTATGCCGCTGTTCAGCCATATTTGGGATCCTTTCTCACTCCTGTAACTGGAGGTCTTGAAGCTGGATTTTAATGCCTTTAGGAAATAAATATTAAAATTATTACTTATGTTGGAAGACACACAGAGACATTGGGATGTCACTCTTTTTTAATTTAGGGAATGACATCCAATTTTAGGCACTAAGTCTCTAAATTAAAGTATACAGTGTCAATACTGCAACTAAAGTTAAAGGCTCTAGCATTAAAGAGTGTTTTCCACAAAGTTCATTTTATTTGATAGATCTTAGAATAATATATTCCAGAATTGGATGTGATTAAAAAAAAAATGTTCCTGTGCTGAGATCTTATATATGTGACCCTGCTAAGCAGGGCTGTAATTACCTCTAGGCACGTGCCTAGGGAACCAGGTTTCAGGGGGCGTCACAATCAAGATTAACCCCTTAAGGACCGAGTCACTTGGCAGCTTAATCACCAGACCATTTTTTGCATTTCTGACCAGTGTCCCTTTATGAGGTAATAACTATGGACCGCTTCCAACGGATCCTAGCGATTCTGAGATTGTTTTTTCGTGACATATTGGGTTTCATGTTAGTGGTAAACTTAGGACGATATTTTTTGCGTTTATTTGTGGAAAAAACAGAAATTTGGCAAAAATTATGAAAATTTAGCAATTTTCAAGTTTTTTATTTTTATTTTGTTAAACCAGGGAGTAATGTCACACAAAATGGTTAATAGATAACATTTCCCACATGTCTACTTTACATCAGCACAATTTTGGAAATAACATTTTTCTTTGTTAGGAAGTTAGAAGGGTTCAAATTTCATCAGCAATTTCTCATTTCTCCAACAAAATTTACAAAGCCACTTTTTTATGTGACCACATCACATTTGATGTGACTTTGAGGGCCGATGTGACAGAAACTACCTAAAGGTGACACCATTCTAAAAACTGCACCCCTCAGACTACTTAAAACCACATTCATGAAGAGTATTAACCCTTCAGGTGCTTCACAGGAACAAGAAGCAATGAGGAAGGAAAAAAATTAACATTTTACTTTTTCCAACACAAATGTTGCTTTATCCTCATATTTTGCATTTTCACAAGGGAAACAGGAGCAAATGGACCCTAAAATTTGTTGGGCAATTTCTCTTGAGTACACCGATACCTCATATGTTGTGGAAAACCAATGTTTGGGCGCATGGCAGGGCTCAGAAGGGAAGTATAGCCATTTGACGCTCCAAGTGGAAAATTAGCTGAAATCGTTAGTGAACACCATGTCGCCTTTGGAGATTCCCTGATGTGCTTAAACAATGGAGCTCCCCCGCGAGTGAGATTTCGAGCTGATGATATAGGGCTCCGCTGTATTTTTAGTTACCAACACAGGTACAACAAGGCAGGTGCAGGTTGCCACCCTTCCCCAGCTGCCTAGTTTTATCAGGCTGGTAATCAAAATACAGCGGAGTCCTTTTTTTTTAAAAAATTATTTCTTGAAATAATTTAAATTAAAAAAAATGATGTGGGCTTCACTGTATTTTTAGTTTCCATCCAGGTACAACTAGGCAGCTGGGGGCTGGAATCCACAGCGTGGAGAGGCCCAAGTGTTCTGGGCCACACGCTGCAAATTTGCTGCCCGCAGCCGCCCCAGGAAATGGCGCATTCATTAGAAGTGTCATTTCCTGGCGCTGTACCCAGACTCTTCAAGTTGCCCTGGTGCCGGTGGCAAACTGGGTAACGCCAGCTTTGTATTGGCAGCTGGCACTAAGCCCAAGGTTCATAATGTCGAGCCAATGTTAGACCCGGCCATTAGGAACCTCTAAGTTAATGGTAAATAAGACACCACACCGTGAAAAAATAATTTTATTACAAAAAATACAAACACATAATTGGACTCCATCTTTATTACCCCCACATGCCCTCCGATGTAGTCCACTACAATGGTCCCACAACAGTCGCCTCCAGAGACTGCAGCAAAAGATCAAGGGTCCTTTAGCTGCAGTCTCTGGGGTTACACTGATGCTGCACTGTATGGCAATGATCTGCCATACAGTGCAGCTCTCAGTGCTGCAAACCCAAGTCCCAGAGATTGCATGATCTCCGAGGCTTGGGTCAGCTTACCAGATGTCGCCATGTATGGCAACCTCGAGTTACCATGGTGATCAGCCCATCGCAATTACATTATGATGGGCCAATCACCGCGGGGAGAGGTGAGTGACACTGCGCTCCCTCTCCCCAGACCCTTAGTGCTGTGATCGGTAAGACCACAGCACTTAGGGGGCGACACAGAGCCAGGGACAGCGACCACACGGATCGCTGTCTCTGGCTGTCAGATCGCTCCTCTCAGCCTCATCTCCTCCAAGCAGGGGAAGACGCTGAGAGGAGCGGGGCAGAGCCAGCGGTCGGGCAGCACAGGATGGAGGAGAGCGGGCATCGGAGAAGACGGAGGCGGGGCAGTGGAAGGAGGTGAGCGGTGAGAGGAGAGCAGAGGGAGGAGAGTCGGGAGTGGAGGCAGGAGAGTGGGCACTGGAGGGCAGAAGTCGGAGGTGAGTGGTGGGAGGAGACCGGAGGGAGGAGGACCGAGAGACGGGAGCAGAGGCAGGAGAGCGGGGAGAGGAGGTGAGCGGGGCACAGGATGGATGGGAGCCTGGAGAGTGGGGAGGAGAGCGAAAGGAGGAGACCAGGAAGAGGAGGGAGGAAAGAGGAGAAAGGAGGGAGGAAGAAGACCGGGGAGTGGAGGCAGGAGAGCGAGGAAAGGAGGGAGGAGACCGAGAAAAGGAGGGAGGAAAGCAGAGAGAGGAGGGAGAAGACTGGGGAGTAGAGGCAGGAGAGCAGGGAGAGAAGTCAGGTGAGCGGGGAGAAGAGGGAGGAGAGCAGGAAGAGGAGGGAGGAATAGTCATCACACGAACAAGTCGCTTGGTACACTACCACTCTGAATATATAACATAAATGAAGTCTGATCACATACTTCTTGATGTACTTTGAACCCACACGTTTTTATTCAGTGCATGTTAGCACAGACCTTACATAGGCCACAAGTAAAAAATCCCATCACGAGAGGGGGCTTGATCATAGATCCTGAACACCGATATTGGCTATGTACTAAAATATCTATTATATTCCTGCAGTTATGTAAGGGTAATAAAGTTTGTTAGTAACCTTGTAGTGGTGTTTTTATTTGGTCAGATGCTGCAGCTTACTGGCTAAAGGTACATGTATCTAAAAAGGGAGTGAAAACCATCCCAAAATACAGGTTGAAAAATAGGTTGATAAGGTACAACAGATATAATTCCTGACACATCTGAAGTATATTTGAGAATAATGAAAGGTGAAAGCCACTGTAGTGGCTTAAAGGGAACCTGACCTCTCCAAATCACCCCCAACCCTATTAATACCTGTCCCTGCATCCTAACATATCAGTATTAGTGCTCCTTTTCTATAAAAAAAAAGCGCTCTGTAACATTGGAATAATCAACAATATACACTTACAAATCTGAGACTTCTTGTCCCTAAATAAGTCTCACAGGGCGTCCCCTGTGAGACTCTAAGCCCTCCCTAGGTGCTCAATTTCACACCCTGAATGATCCACCCTCTCTCTGTCTGTGCTGCTGTGATGTGGAGCTGAAGGCAGGACTGATGATTTGCATTCTGTGAGTGATAGAGAGGGGGGAGGGCAATGCCTGCACAAGCAGAGAAACACGGACAGAGAGAGGGTGGATCCTGGAGCCTGCAAAACAACACACCCTAAGGGCTAAAGAATATAGCCCCTGCTAATTACTGTATAATCCCTAATGAGTAAGTATAAAATCGTTTTTATGCACTTTCACATGATGCTTTTAGGAGACAAAAGAAGTGTGAGATTAGTGATGGGATGCTGCATTGACATGTTTTGGTAGCTTAGGAGGCATTCTGGAGGTGACAGGATCCCTTTAAAGATGCAAAGGACACAGTAAGGGTATGTGCTCCCGGTTCGCAGGAGCTGCGTGTTGCACGCAGCTCCTCCAGACCTGAGTGAAGGCGCAGGGAGACCGCAGCCGCCCTATACTCATCATGTGGGCGGGTTCAGGGCGGCTACTCCCTGCAGTCTCTCTGTGGCAGCCGCTTCCGACTCCGCAGCATGAAACAAACATGCTGCGGAGGAGCGGACTGCCGGTAACCCGCACTGCAGCTCCAAACACGCTGCGGACGGGTTAAGCATAGTGAGGATGGGATTTCTTGAAAACCCATGCACTATGCTTGTACTGTACTATACAGTTTTGGACACAGCGGCAAGACGCTGCGTCCAAAACTCTGCGTATACTGATCGTCTGCACGCACCCTTAAGCAAGGTGCATCAGGAAAAACAGGAGTTATTATGATCATCTACATACACTGGAGGGAATTCCAGTAACAAAGGATATATGAGGAAAATAATATGAGAGATAAAGGATAAGGTATGAAACCCTAAGGAGGAATATAACCCAGGAAGGATGAATAAGGAGATTTTTGTGTACTCACCGTAAAATCCTTTTCTCTTAGCCTCTAATTGGGGGACACAGAACCATGGATGTTATGCTGCTGTCCACTAGGAGGTGACACTAAGCAGAATCTGCAAAAGAGTTAAGTGGCTCCTCCTCTGCAGCACACACCCCTGGAGCAGGCACTGCCTCACCAGTTTTGTGCTAAAGCAGTAGGAGAGTTAACATATAATAACAGTAAAACAGGGCCTGTAACCACACAGGCAACCTGTGCAAACAGATATAGCTAACAAGTTAATAAAAGTGTAACAGGGTCTGAAATTAAACAGACACGTGTGTAAACAGGTAAGAGTTAGCAAAGCAATATTAGTACAACAAGACCCGTAACTAAGCAGGCACATGCGTAATCCGTGAAGTCAACAGAGCAATAATTGTATAACAAGGCCTGTAAGTAAACAGGACTCACAGTACTACAAGGCCTGTAGCCAAACAGGCACACGTTTAAACATTCAAAAGTTAACAGAGTGATAATAGGCAAACATGTGTAGACATGTCAACCCTGTAACAGCTGAGAAGCTATGTAAGAACTGTAGAAAAGGCCCACAAGGGCAACAGGGTGGGTGCTGTGTCCCCCAATTAGAGGCTAAGAGAAAAGGATTTTACGGTGAGTACACAAAAATCTCCTTTTCTCCTTCGCCTCATTGGGGGACACAGAACCATGGGATGTCCCAAAGCAGTCCCTGGGTGAGAAAAAACAATGGAGCTAGTCACACTAAACATGATCAGTGAGGAACTATGCACCGACAGGCGGGCTGCTGTTGCCTGGAGGGCACGTCTAGCCAAACCTGCGATTGCCAAAGACTGAGTGCAAGCCCTGTAGTGGCTTGAGTATGTGTGTAGGCTAACCACCTTGGCTGTAAACACACTTTTTGCGCTGACACCTGGTGCCTAACGGACCAGGAGGCTATCACAGCCATAGTAGAATGTGCCATGACAATGCAGGAAGGGATGAGTTTTCGATGGTATAAGCGTCTTGGATGGTTAGACGAATCCACCAGGTTAGAGGAGCCGTAGAGGCTGACATGTCATTATTTCTGCCCTCTGAAAGAAGGTAGAAAGAGAATCCGGCCTCTTCGAGAGGCACTGATCTTGGATACTTAAATGCGTAGGGACCTGACAAGGACCTGCATATGCAGGTCCTTCACGACCAGAAAGCCTGGAGTCGGGCGCAGCGATGACAGAGCCGCCTTCATTGAGGTGGAAGGAGTATACTGCCTAAGAAGAAGGATGGGACCAGCCGTAGGACCGTCTTGTTCAGGTAGAGAACCAGAAAAGATGGTTTACATGAGAGCACTGAAAGTACATATATCTCTGTAGAGAAAAATAATTTTCCACCAAAGCATATTACTGTCTGGATGAAAATGCTAAGGGTAATATCCCATAGAGGCTCAAAATGTTGCTCTTGTAGAGCCGTGAGGACGAAGATCAGGTCCCGCAGGAGTAGTCCTGTTGTATGGAGACCTTAAATGGGAGACCCTTTGAAAGAAGGATTTTCATAGAGGCCTATGGCAAGATGTTTTTGGAAGAAGGTGAAACAGGCTGAAAACCTGATGTGTCAGAGATCTCAAGGACAGACCTGAGTCTAGGTCTGAGTGTAAGAAACGGAAAGTTCTTGGTATGAAATAGGGCTAAGGGGAATGACCCGTATAGGTGCTTGGAGCTAAAGAAAAACAAAGCGATTAAACTCGTGGTATATCGTTGAGAAGGCTGGCTTACTTGCTGTGACTATGGTCGCTACAATATCCAGGGAAAAAAAAACCTTGGGTTAAGTTCCAGGTCTCAAGGCTATGCCACTAATTTCAGAGTTGAGGAATTCCGAGGGAGAACTGGCCCTGAGAGAGCAGGTCTGGACTGTCTGTTAGTCGTCCTGGTACTGCTGGTATGAGTTGGATAAAATTTGCGTCCAAGCACATCTGGGCCAGTCTGAAAACACAAAGATGATCCGGTGACATACTTGTTTGACCTTCCACACTATCCTGGTAGTGGGAAGAATATAGTGGAGATGGAGACAGATCCAGTCTTGGACTAGTGCGTCTGTCGTATTGACTGCAGGTCCTAGTACCTGGCCAGAAGGGATGGAACCGTAGCATGGAGACATGAGGCGTCAGATCCATATGTATAGGTCCCTGGCGCTGGAAGCCTTGACGGAAGAAATCTGGATGAAGGCACCGCTTCCTTGAATCAGTCCCTTGGCAGGTTAGCTTGGTATGAGAACAGCTGACAGTACAGTGTTCAAGTATTCCACCCGGTGAAGGATGTGGCGAACATCTGTGATCACTTGGAAAATGCCGTTTCTACCCTGGTGGTTGACATATGCCATGGCTGTGGCATTGTCTGACTGTATCATGACAAGTCCAACTGCCAGAAGATGACTGAATGATGTCAGTACTAGAAATATTGCCCAAATCTTCGTAGATTGAGGGGCATCTTTGGGTGTGAGCGGGACTACTGCCATATGCATTGTGATGGGAGTACATCGTACCATATCCTGTTCCTGGGCCATGTCTAAGCATGGATAGTTGAAAAGGCCGTAGGTGCAGCTGAGGCTATGAAACTGCCTCCCATTCTGTCACTATCTTGTTTAAGACTGTTATAGCCATTGTGAAGGATTGAGGAGACCGCTGAAGGAGACTGCAGATTCCCAGACGAAAAATCTGTGTCCTGTCTGGGAAAATCCAATATGGCTGAGACTACATATGTAATGCTGCAGCATGTGACCATCAGGAATACGCAGCGGAGTTGGGACTCCTGGAATTTGTGTGCTGTGCTGCAGCATGTGCCTTGGAATTGGGGTAGACTCATGGAGGGTAATCCGCCCACCGAGTCTTCTTAACGTGCCCATTGAAAGTTACAGTGTTTGCAGACTCTGAAAATCATGCATTGATGAAGTATAGACATTTCCAACTTCAGGCTGGATTTATGATCTTCAGGTCTCACGGTAATCACTATTGACTCCTGAGTCGAGAAAGGACTGACTGCGTGGAAGAAGGTTCGGGCCACAGCCACACGGTGGGCCGGAGGGCCCATCCATTGGGTTAATGTAGTCGCGAGTCTGCGAGGTCCTGCTTCGGGTGGGGTTGAGCAGAGGCCGTGCGCGTGTTATCTCAAGCCAAGTACCTAACATAGATGCAGCGAGGAGATTGGCAGCTAGGCTCATGTTCCACGTACTGCAACCTAGAGCCTTGTTTTTGTAGTCTGGGAATGGAGTCCGAGTAGATCTTGTGTGGTCGCAACTTCAACCCGAATCCCCAACAGTGGAGAGATGAGGAAGGCGAATGCTATGGGTCGTAGGTTCCAGAGGCCCTTAGTTGAATTACCCGTGCCACTGCAGATCACAGTGTTTCAGCCTGCGTCTTGTGAGACTTGACTGTTTTCACCGCCAATCAGAGCTCCAGTTGTGGGGTCTGGAGAGGATTGGCGAACAGTCCTGTTACGCTTTAGGGTACCTTTACACGCCGCAACTATTGCCGGCGATCGGAGGCAACCGCACGTTTTTGACGGTTGCCTCCGAACGCAGATGCCGAATGTACACGCCGCAATTGCATCGTCAACCCAAGGGTACGTGTCTCTCTGGAAGTTGCCACAGAAACTGCAGCAAACATCCTATTGACTCCCGACGCCGCTTCACACGCCGCAATCCCCAAAGGAATGTGGGCGTACATGATCAGCGCCGCAAGAACATAGGCATGACGAGACTTGTGTATTCCGCGCCCCAAACACGCTGATTAGACAATGCAATAGCGTCATGATTTGCCAGCCTGCGCAGGAAGGCTGGCTAATACACGACGCCATTGCAATTGTGTAATGTGAATGGACAGCTCTTCCAATATGTCACCCTGTGAAGGGACAGCCAATGGAGACACAGTAGCCACCACCAATCATCGCTGGGGGGGGGGGGGGGCCGTATCCAGCACGCTGTGGCACACCTCTGGGAAATCAGTAGGTGACGCAGATTCCATCCCTATCATCCCTTCAAACGCCAAACCCAGGGCAATTCACCTTTAGGGTTGCGTCTGGTTTTTGAACACTGCTCTGAAACCGCAACCGGGAGCAACTTTCAAAATCACTACCGGGTTCCACAATCACACGCCTCAATTTCGTAGCAATCTCAGGGCAACGGTGACGGAAACCCGGATTGCCTCTCAGTTGCTACACTGTAGTTGCGGCGTGTAAAGGTACCCTTACAGTTGTCAAGTAATTGTAGGTTATATAAGCTTCAACTGGGCTCTCCAACAGTGGGGGCCCGAGGAAGGAACCTGTTAGTTAAACCTGTAATAAGTCTACCACTAAAAAGGTCCCTGCGTGGCGACCGATGCTTTGTCACACCTAACCTAAGCTCTGTCCAACTCTAACGATTCCGAAGGACCGGAATCCGTTATGCCGACGGCGGATAAAGGCCGTCCTGATGTGTTCTGGGGGTGGAAAGCGCTTTTGCCTCCTTAGCGCCTGAGGTTAGCTTATACAGTAATTCTCCGAACAGGCGTCTACTGAGGCATGGGAGACCTGTGATGGCTTCCTCACGAGCACTTCCGCCTTCCATCCATATAACCAGATGCCACGTCTACTGGCGATGGCAGTGAACGATGTTATTGCAGACCATTTGTCAGCGACCAGAACTGGTGTATCAGCTAATCCCGAGGTAACGACTCGGGCTGTCTGGGTCACCAGAGTAAGATCGGCGGGCGGGAGTGATCTGCAAGATACACATGTGATGTGAGTAAAAGCGGAAGTGATGTGGGTAAAAGCAGACAGATATGCATACGTAATGGCTGGCCATTAAGGGTAGTATTAGGTGGACCGACAGGAACCTGCATCCGACTGGCCCAGCTTCCGTGCTGAAAAAAAACTGTAAGTCTTTATTGCACTGCCCCTTGTAGTATGATATTGCTCCATGCCTGGCGGAGATAGGCGGATAAGGTGCGGCAGGAGATAGTACTGCTGGGTGTCCTGCAGTTGATACTGGCGACTGAGACACAGCAGGGTTGTGCCGATTGTATCTTCCAGAGCCCCTGTGGGCAGCCTTACTCTCTTAGGTGAAGGCTGCTAGGGAGAACTTCTGAGAGTACTTCTGGGATACTTGACTCCAGGCTCCAGCTACACATCCTGAGAGCTGTAGCAGGGGAAAGCATTGCTGAACCCCCTGACAGCTGGCACCAGTCATGTGGAGTGTGCCCTGAGGGCTGATGCATGGGGTTAAACCCTGCTGAGCCCTAAACAGTAATGCACTAGCTGTGCTTTTAACAGTTGAGCTGCAGTAGGGAAAAACCCTGTTAAGGTCAGGGAGTTTGCTATCATGCAGCTGGTGACTAAGAGGGAGCTGCTCCATCTCCCTTAGTCTGTGCGATGCTCTTTGACTGTAGCCGACGATACCGCTGCTATTGAGAAGTGGGCACACTGTATGGCAGCACGTCTGTATTATACATTTGTGCCCTTATGAGAATGGCCGCCGCTGCTTAGAGAAGGGGCGGTACAACCATGACAAGGCGCGCAGGGGCTCTCGCAACAAGCGCCAGGAACAGCTGTCCCCCCCCCCTTGTAATGCGGCTGCAGTCCGGTCCACCCGTTATGACGCTGTCCGCGTCATTCGTCATCATCCGGGGGGCGGGCAAAAGGCAGCGGTTTCGCGCTAGGTCGAAGCCTGAATTAGAAGCCCTATGCCGGAAATGGCTATGGGCCGGAGCGGAGGTGCGGGAAGGGGTCGAAAATGACCTGGACCCAACCATGACTCCTAGGCCCTGCCGCGCCAGTATAGTGATGTCCCCTGCGCCCCAGGAGCCCATATTGCTCCAGCAGTATGGATGCTGATGCACAGGGGCCATGGATGCTTCCTTGCCTGGGGTCTTTGTGCAGAGGCCATGGCTGCCTCCTGGGAGTCCTTTAGCGCAGGGGGCTTCCATGTTTGGCCCATGATATGCAGTGGGGAAGTATAGGTGCGGGCCGGCGTGGCAGTCCGATGGTACTGCCGCGTGGCAGTCCGCTGGCCGCCATAATGCAAGGGGAGGTTGGGGGGACCCATATTACACCCCACAGTTCTAGCTGTGGCTCTGTAGGTGCAGGGAATGGAGCCCAGAGGGGGCCTGTACCTGGTGCTGCCTCCACCTAATGCCATTAGGGAGGAATCCTGCTATCAACATCCAGATGGAGGCCCTGGGCAGCGGAGATGCTGTTCTCGACATCATGGATGGATCTGCAGCCGCTATCCTGATGGAGGTCCGGGTCTATTTTCGACATCAGGATGGATGGGGTATCTCAACTTCTGCCCAGGTACCCACAGGGGCTGGGGAAGGAGGACGGACACATGAGGATTCATGGAGGTCCGTGAGTGTCTCCACTTCGGCCCAGACCCCAAGGGGGGATGGGGAAGGAGGAACGGCATATAAAAGGAAAAAATCTCAACCTCAGCTCTGCAGCCCACAGGGTGGAGCGAGGATGGAGTATGCCGGGGGCCGCTCTGGGCCCACTTTTCTTTGAATCGAAAAGAACAAACGAAGAGAGAAATTTGTGGGTGCCTCCTATGACACTAAGCAAAAAACTGGTGAGGCAAATGCCTGTGCCAGAGGTGTATACTGCAGAGGAGGAGCCAATTAACTCTTTTGCAGATTCTGCTTAGTGTTGTCTCTTAGGGCCCTTTAACACACGGCTACATTTGTAGCTTGTCACCAGGTAACTTACTGGTTGCAGTGAAATCATGGATACATGGTTCTGTCTTGTTGCTGTGTACAAATGGAATAATGTATCCATGATTTCACTGCAACCAGTAAGTTACCTGGTGACAAGCTACAAATGTAGCCGTGTGTAAAGGGGCCCTTATGGTACCTTTACACGCCGCGACGGCAGGCTGGATACATCCCGCTACAGGCTACAAATGTAGCTTGTAGCGCCAATATAGCCCGTCGTAGCGGCGTCTGAAGACGTGACGAGACAGCCGGCGACAGATACATCTGTTTCCTAGCTCTGCTCGAAAACTGATGGCTACAACGCCGATGATAGCGAGCTGTATCGGCGTGTAAAGAAGCATCGGAAGGGAACTCGGGACAGCCTGCGATGTAGCTGCAATGTAGCTAAGGCGTGACCTAGGCTCCGTGTTACCGCGCCACATGTGCGATCATTGGAGGAAGCTCCTGCATGACGATTGGTAGTCGCTGCCTAGGGCGGCATATTTAAGGAGCTGACGAGTCACACTACACAATCGCTCGAGCGTGCTGTATTACTCAGCCTCCTGCGATGCCTGGCCAATCATGATGATATTGCGCTGTCCTATCATCGTACGGACGGCTCGTAATCCAAGAGTGTGGCACGCCTATGTGCTGTCTCTGCTGTACCAGGTCCGCCCATAGCAGCTTGTTGTAGCGCTGTGTAAATGTGGTACGCTACGCTACAGCTGGCTACTTGAGACACCCGGCGATGTAGCTAGCTATAGATGTAGCGTGGCGTAGCGCACCTTGTCGCGGCGTGTAAAGGTGATGCGTTGACCGTTTGTAGCCGTTTGAGCGTGCTCGTGCACGTGAAGTAGCGGGATGTATCCAGCCTGCCGTCGCGGCGTGTAAAGGTACCATTAGTGGACAGCAGCATAACACCCATGGTTCTGTGTCCCCCAATGAGGCGAAGGAGAAAGTAACATATACGATACATATGTGGAAAATTGCCCCAATGGAAAACAACAAATATGTGTACCTTTAGCCAGTTATATAGGTCTATTAGGACTTAAACTACAGCATCTGACCAAATAAAAACACCACTACAAGGCTTCTAACAAACTTTAATAAGGAGACTGTTTTGTATCCCTTCTACCATTATGGTGCCGAACTTGTCCATATCTCCTGTATATACACAGACAGGGGAGAGTCTTACGAACCAACTTGATCCACGGATACTAACGTACACAGGATTCAACAGGTCATTTCCTTTTTCTGCTGCGATCAGACGCTCGTCATCCATATTATATTTGTCAAAAAAATGTTGTGCGTCATCCCAGGAGTTCGTCTTTATTTGGTTACCCCTAGAAAAGCATTGAATAAACACATTTATTAACTGGAGGAATAGATGAATACATACAATTCTAGAATCATTTAAAAAAGAGAATTTTGTTTACGTACCGTAAATTCTTTTTTCTTTAATCATCAATGGGAGACCCAGACAATGGGGGTTTAGGGCTCTGCCCTCCGGAGGTCACACTAGGTACTACAAGTTTGTAGACACCGCCCCCTCCGCTTATAAACCCCTACCGCAGGAAACATCCTCAGTTTGGTCCATAAGCTGCGAGGAGAAAATAAACCACACCGAAACATCGGGAAGAATGCCGTGTACAGACGGTTCAACAACCCGGAAAACACTGTCTCAACAGAGAACAGATCAAGTGCAAAACATGCAACGGAACAACTGGGTGGGTGCTGGGTCTCCCATTGATGATTAAAGAAAAAAGAATTTACGGTACGTAAACAAAATTCTCTTTTTTCTGGTCATCATAATGGGAGACCCAGACAATGGGGATGTCCTAAAGCAATACCCCAGGGCGGGAAGAGTTCCTCAACAAGACGGATAACACATGGTCCCCTTTAAAGGTGGGCAACCGCCGCCTGGAGGACCCGCCTGCCCAAACTCGCATCCGCAGAGGCATGGGCATGCACCATATAGTGCTTAGAGAAAGTGTGTAGGCTGGACCAAGTGGCCACCTGACACACCTGTAGAGCAGACGCTCGATGTCGCAAAGCCCAGGAGGCACCTACAGCTCTGGTAGAGTGCGCCTTCAATCCCACCGGGAGAGGCAAACCAGAAGACCGGTAAGCCTCTTGAATGGGAGCCTTGATCCATCTGGCCAAGGTCGACTTCGATGCCGCGGACCCCTTACAGCGCCTGTCGTAAGGACAAATAAGGAATCCGAACTCCGAAAGGAGGCAGTCCTGGACACATAAATGCGTACAGCCCTCACGAGATCCAGAGTATGGAGGTCGCGCTCAACCTGATGAACGGGAGCGGGGCAAAATGATGGGAGAACAATCTCCTGGTTCAGGTGAAAAGTTGAAACCACCTTCGGCAAGAATTCTGGCCGTGGGCGCAACACCACCTTGTCTTGGTGAACCACCAGAAAGGGTGACTTGCACGAAAGTGCAGCCAATTCTGAGACCCTTCTCAGAGACGTAATCGCCACCAGAAAGACTACCTTCTGGGACAGACGAGAGAGAGAAATGTCTCTTAGTGGCTCAAACGGCGGTTTCTGCAGTGCCGCCAGGACCATGTTAAGGTCCCAAGGGTCCAGAGGTCGCCTGTAGGGCGGAACCACCCGAGACACCCCCTGCAGAAATTGACGGACCTTCGGGAGGAGCGCCAAGCGCCTGTCAAATAGCACTGAAAGTGCCGAGACTTGACCTTTCAGAGAGCCGAGGGATAATCCCAACTCCAAACCCGACTGAAGGAAAGCCAACAACGTCGGGATGGACAAGGGCCACGGTGACCGTCCACCAGAGGCACACCAGGAGAAAAAGATTTTCCACGTCCTGTGGTATATCTTCCTGGATACGGGCTTCCTAGCCCGATTCATAGTGGCAACCACTGTAGGAGAGAAGCCCCTGGATGTCAGCAGCCAGGCCTCAAGAGCCATGCAGTCAATCTGAGGGCCCTGGAATTGAGGTGGAAGAATGGGCCTTGCGCGAGAAGATCTGCGCGTTCTGGAAGAGCCCACCGGTGTCCGCCTGACAGTTGCCACAGGTCCGGATACCAGGACCTCCTGGGCCAATCTGGGGCCACTAGAATGGCTACTCTGCATTCCGTCCTGATTTTCCACAGAACCCTGGGAATCAGAGCCAGAGGCGGGAACACATATGGCAGCCGGAAGTTGGACCAACTCAGGATCAGGACATCCGCCCCCAGAGACTGAGGATCCCACGATCTCGCCACGTATTGGGGCACCTGATGATTCAGCCGTGAGGCCATCAGATCCACGTCCGGAGTGCCCCATCTGCCGCAGATGTCCCGGAAGACGTCTGGATGTAGAGACCACTCTCCGGCGTCCATCCCCTGCCGGCTCAGGTAGTCGGCCTCCCAGTTCTCGACCCCTGGGATGTGAACTGCGGAGATCAGGCAGTCGTTTTCCTCCACCCAAGATAGAATGCGGTGGACTTCGGCGAGGGCCTGAGCACTTCTGGTCCCTCCCTGATGATTTATGTAGGCGACGGCCGTCGCATTGTCGGACTCTACCCGAATGGGCTGTCCTGACAGGAATTTCTGAAACGCCAGGAGCGCCAGATAGACCGCCTTGATCTCCAGCACGTTGATCTGCAACGCCGACTCCGACTGAGTCCAGAGGCCTTGAGCCCTGTGGTGCAAGAACACCGCACCCCAGCCCTTCAGACTGGCGTCGGTGGTTACCACTAACCATGACGGTTTGAGGAAGGATCAGCCCCGTGACAAGTGACGTGGCTGGAGCCACCACTGCAGGGAATCCCTGGTCGGTTGTGAAAGCGCCACCAGCCGATTCAGAGAGATCGTCCTCTTGTCCCATCGGCGAAGAATCTCCAGCTGGAGAGGACGGAGGCGAAACTGTGCGAAAGGCACCGCCTCTATCGCCACTACCATGCGCCCCACCAGCCTCATCAATACCCGTAGGGATGATTGTGGTGACAGGAGGACGTTCTGCACTCCTGAGTGGATCGCCAACTGCTTGGCTTGAGGCAGAGACACCAGGGCTGAGTCTGTGTGGAAGTCCATGCCCAGATATGTCAATGACTGGGTCGGAACCAGGGTCGACTTCTGAATATTGATAAGCCACCCGAACTGTTCCAGAGACTTCATGGTCACCTCCAGGCTCACCCGACAAAGGTTTTCCGATGGCGCCCTGACCAGCAGGTCGTCCAGATAGGGTATGACGGCGTGTCCCTGCACATGCAGGAGAGCCATCATAGAGGCCATCACCTTCGTGAACACCCGTGGTGCAGAGGCCAACCCGAAGGGTAGCGCCACGAACTGGAAGTGTTCGTCCCCCACTGCGAATCGTAACCAGCGCTGATGAGCCGGTGCAATGGGCACGTGAAGGTAAGCGTCTCTGATATCGATGGACGCTAGGAAGTCTCCCTGCGACACAGCCGCGATCACGGAGCGCAGGGATTCCATGCGGAACTTCCGAACCAACACGTGACGGTTGAACAACTTGAGGTCCAGCACCGGGCGAAAGGAGCCGTCCTTCTTTGGGACAATAAAGAGGTTGGAGTAAAAACCCCTGAACCTCTCTTCCGTGGGCACTGGGACCACCACTCCGTCTATGCGGAGTCCCTCCAACACCAGGTGAAAAGCCTGAGCCTTTTCTGGGGATGGAACAGACCGATGGAATCGGGGTATCGGTTTTGACGTCAGCTCTATCCTGTAACCTCGCGAGACTACGTCTCGAACCCACTGATCTTGAACGTGAAGTAGCCACCTGTCCTGAAATCGAGACAGGCGGCCCCCCACCTGTGGGGAGGCAGGATGAGAGAGCGAGTCATGTCGAGGCGGGCTTGGGGGTGGCAGCCGCTGCCCCCGCCGGCTTCTTCTGACGACTCTTGGAGCGCCACTGAGTAGCGGGCTTGCCCCCTCGGTCCGTGCGAGCGGACGTCGCTGATGCCTGCGAGCTGGAGCGAAAGGACCACTGTTTAGGGTTCCTTTTAACGGTGTACCGTGGCTTAGGTTTATTCTGCGGGATCTTAGACTCAGCAGAATCCTTTATCAGCTTGTCCAGCTCGGTGCCAAAAAGTCTGTCACCAGCGAATGGAAGATTCTGCAAAATCTTCTTAGATGTGGTATCTGAGTCCCAAAGACGCAGCCACAACAACCTGCGAATCGCTATCGCATTGGCCGAAGCCACAGCAGAGCGAGTGGCAGTTTCCAAAGTTGCCGTCCTGGCGTAGTCCGCATAGGCCTTTGCCCTATCGGTAAGCGCCAGGACCTCTGGACTGGACCTAGCTAGTTCAGAGATACCATCCAAGCAGGTGGTAATTGCTTGTAAGGTCCAGACCGTGGCAAAATTAGGGGCAAATGAAGACCCCACAGCCTCATAAGAAGACTTGGCGAGTTGCTCGACCTGTCTATCAGTCGCATCCTTCAATGAGGAGCTATCAGAGGCAGAAAACAGGGAGCGTGCAGCAATCCTATTCATGGAAGCGTCCACCTTTGGAGACTGCGACCATTCCTGAAGCACCTCCTGGGGAAAGGGGAAGCGATTATCCTTGGGTTTGCGGACATAACGCCGCCCAGGATGTAACCTGGGTGCTCTAACCACCCTTCCAAAATTAGTGTGGTCCATGAAGGAGCCACTTGGTCTAGCCTCCGGCCGCAGCCATTGATAGACCTCCTTCGGGTGTACGGTCACCTCCTCAGGGGGTGTCACGAGACGTAAGGTCTCATTGATGGAGGACACCAGATCCTCCACCCCGTCTGGTGGTTCAGACACAGACCCGAGAGTAGAACCCCCATCATCTTCCTCACCATCAGAGGAACGCTCCTCCTCAGAGAGAGCCTGGAGCTCGGGTGAATCCTCACGACGAGCCCGCTTAGGGGGTCTCACAGCAGAAGAAAGAGACACCCGGGGGTAAATGGAAGGAGTAGCTGGGTTTTCCAGTCTCCTTCCAGTCAGCCAGGGTGACCCCAGCACAGGGTACACCGCCAGAACCGCGGACCCGAGGGTACGCGCGGTCTGAGTGTCAGGACACATAAAGTGACAGACACTACCCCCAGGCACACAGGAGACACACGGGGTATCTCAGTGCCGGTCCGGTCTGTAAGCACCATTTAGGGAGGCCTCGGACGGGGGTTCAGCACCAGTCCGGAGTGTAAGCACCATTTAGGGAGGCCTCGGACTGGGCTGGCTCCAGTCCGGTCTGTAAGCACCATTTAGGGAGGCCTCGGACGGAGTAGCTGGGTTTTCCAGTCTCCTATTAAGTGCCTCCAGGGACTGCGACATGGAGGACATCTGGGACAGCAGGGATTCATTGATCCTATTCTGCGTTTCCCATGGCCCTGGGATCACCCGAACCTCAGGGTACAGCACCGGAGCTGCTGTCTCAGCAGTGTCAGTCCGGGCCTCTGGGCGTCCGCAGTTATTGCAGGACCCCTCCACCAGTGTCCCGTTGCATGTAGCACAGGTAATGGTGTCATCCGCCGCCTTAGCAGCATGCTTCCTAACTGAGGACATAGCCACAGTAGGGGATATATAAGCCAATTTGTACACACAAACAAACCGGGAATCCCGGTGGCTTACCGACCGCAGTAAAGCGGTAGGAGGAAGCGGTGTGTGTGTGTGACCTCCGCGAGTTCCGGTCTCCCCTGAAGTGCAGACACGCGCTGCAGATAGATCCCAGCCGGGAAGTGAGGGGGAAAGATGGCCGCCGGCAGCTAAGCCGTGGGCGGCGCCGAGAACACGCGGGAAGCACACACACACACGCCCATCGATGACGTCACCGCAAGGGCTGCTTCCCCTCCTCCAGGCAGCCTCAGTAAAGAAGGTGCCAGAGCCCGCAGCGCGGGAAATAGTGTGAAGACAACACACAGACTGCATGTACAAACAAACACCCGCAGTCTACAGCCTCAGCCCCTGTGACACACAGGGCGGTCAGCCAGGGTGACCCCAGCACAGGGTACACCGCCAGAACCGCGGACCCGAGGGTACGCGCGGTCTGAGTGTCAGGACACATAAAGTGACAGACACTACCCCCAGGCACACAGGAGACACACGGGGTATCTCAGTGCCGGTCCGGTCTGTAAGCACCATTTAGGGAGGCCTCGGACGGGGGTTCAGCACCAGTCCGGAGTGTAAGCACCATTTAGGGAGGCCTCGGACTGGGCTGGCTCCAGTCCGGTCTGTAAGCACCATTTAGGGAGGCCTCGGACGGAGTAGCTGGGTTTTCCAGTCTCCTATTAAGTGCCTCCAGGGACTGCGACATGGAGGACATCTGGGACAGCAGGGATTCATTGATCCTATTCTGCGTTTCCCATGGCCCTGGGATCACCCGAACCTCAGGGTACAGCACCGGAGCTGCTGTCTCAGCAGTGTCAGTCCGGGCCTCTGGGCGTCCGCAGTTATTGCAGGACCCCTCCACCAGTGTCCCGTTGCATGTAGCACAGGTAATGGTGTCATCCGCCGCCTTAGCAGCATGCTTCCTAACTGAGGACATAGCCACAGTAGGGGATATATAAGCCAATTTGTACACACAAACAAACCGGGAATCCCGGTGGCTTACCGACCGCAGTAAAGCGGTAGGAGGAAGCGGTGTGTGTGTGTGACCTCCGCGAGTTCCGGTCTCCCCTGAAGTGCAGACACGCGCTGCAGATAGATCCCAGCCGGGAAGTGAGGGGGAAAGATGGCCGCCGGCAGCTAAGCCGTGGGCGGCGCCGAGAACACGCGGGAAGCACACACACACACGCCCATCGATGACGTCACCGCAAGGGCTGCTTCCCCTCCTCCAGGCAGCCTCAGTAAAGAAGGTGCCAGAGCCCGCAGCGCGGGAAATAGTGTGAAGACAACACACAGACTGCATGTACAAACAAACACCCGCAGTCTACAGCCTCAGCCCCTGTGACACACAGGGCGGTCAGCCAGGGTGACCCCAGCACAGGGTACACCGCCAGAACCGCGGACCCGAGGGTACGCGCGGTCTGAGTGTCAGGACACATAAAGTGACAGACACTACCCCCAGGCACACAGGAGACACACGGGGTATCTCAGTGCCGGTCCGGTCTGTAAGCACCATTTAGGGAGGCCTCGGACGGGGGTTCAGCACCAGTCCGGAGTGTAAGCACCATTTAGGGAGGCCTCGGACTGGGCTGGCTCCAGTCCGGTCTGTAAGCACCATTTAGGGAGGCCTCGGACGGAGCGGAGCTGTGCAAGGCTCCTATCTCCCACTCTCCAGAGCCCCCAGGGAGGGATGGAAAGGAGCGCGACAGCGTACCGGGAGAACACAAAGTGTCCAGGCCCAAGGCCCTCCGGTACCTCCACCTGCGTGTTCCACAAGGGTGAGAGGGGAGGCTGTCGAAGGTCCCCGACGGGGACCATTTTACCTTGTCTTCAGACGCCATCACGTAAGTCGTGAGAATGCAGTGAAGTGCAAGCAAAGCGTGATCCTCCGAGCACACTAAGTTTAAAACTGAGGATGTTTCCTGCGGTAGGGGTTTATAAGCGGAGGGGGCGGTGTCTACAAACTTGTAGTACCTAGTGTGACCTCCGGAGGGCAGAGCCCTAAACCCCCATTGTCTGGGTCTCCCATTATGATGACCAGAAAATATGAATTTTACAGTAACAAAATAATCAGGAATTTCAGAAGATTCATATCTATCCTGTAAAACATTAGATGAAAGGTGGTGGTTCGTTCGTTGCCGTCTGTCCGTTGGTTCCAAGTAATCACAAGATGTAAAAAGCAATACCTTTAATGTCTATTTCTAACGTGTTTCGTGGTGCTCCAGACCACTTCATCATAGATCCACAAAGGTTTCAGAGTGACACATCGCCTTAGCTTCAGGGCGTTATTGCGGCGTGTGAAGACGCCATCGGCAATCTGAAGCAACCATGAAAAACGTGCATGCGCCCGTTAGATCGCCAGGCGATATTGCGGCGTGTGAGGTACCATAAGAGGTGACACTCAAAGTGCCTCACTGTTGCTGTATGTGGGCGGATTGGGATCCCGTCGCACTGCGTCTGGTAAAAAATAAAGAATCAATAAAAAATAAAAATATCAGGTCGGCTCTGAATAAAAAGAGGTTCAGAGCCACGTCTACCTCCTGTAGACACTAAGCTTAAACTGAATGGCTGTCCCTCTGGACCGGGGTGTATACTACAGAAGAGGAGCTAACTTTTTTGTTTTAACTTAGTGTCGCCTCCTAGTGCCAGCCAGCATACACCCATGGTCTGTGTGCCCAAATTAGGCGAAAGAGAAACTTAACTTTGTTATTCAAACTGTTTGTACTATCAAATGTTATGCTTTAATGAAAATCTATTTGATTTAAAAAAAAACACGTTAAAGCCAAAGTGCTCATTTAATCTGCATGGTGCCACCGTACCCAGCCTATAAATCCATCGCCTTCCGAGTGTAGCTAAGGTTCTACTGACGTTGCCACCTATCGGGTCACAGACAGGTGACGAGCCTCACAATTGTGGCAAATTTTCAAGTGCCGTATAATTGGCTTTAGACTTCAGGGGGGGCTGTCTTGGCTTTCTTCTGGGTGAACGCACACCCAGATTTTCAATGCTACGGTGGTCATGGCTATGGAATAGCCATCACACGAACAAGTCGCTTGGTACACCACCACTCTGAATATATAACAAAATGAAGTCTGATCACATACTTCTTGTTGTACTTTGAACCCACACAGGTTTTTGTTCAGTGCATGTTAGCACAGACCTGACATAGGCCACAAGTAAAAAATCCCATCGCAAGAGGGGGCTTGATCATAGATCCTGTTTGGCTATGTACTAAAATATCCATTATATTCCTGCAGTTATGTAAGGGTAGTAAAGTTTGTTAGTAACCTTGTAGTGGGGTTTTTATTTGGTCAGATGCTGCAGCTTAAGTCCTAATAGACCTATATAACTGGCTAAAGGTACATGTATCTAAAAAGGCAGTAAAAACCATCCCAAAATACAGGTTGAAAAATAGGTTGATAAGGTACAAACACATATAGTTCCTGACACATCTGAAGTATATTTGAGAATAATGAAAGGTGAAAGCCAATGTAGTGGCTTAAAGATGCAGAGAAGGACACAGTAAAGCAAGGTGCATCAGGAATAACAGGAGTTATTATCATCATCTATATACACTGGAGGGAATTCCAGTAACAAAGGATATATGAGGAAAATAATATGAGAGATAAAGGATAAGGTATGAAACCCTAAGGAGGAATATAACTCAGGAAGGATGAATAGTAACATAAACGATACATATGTGGAAAATTTCCCCAATGGAAAACAACAAATACGTGTACCTTTAGCCAGTTATATAGGTCTACTAGCTGTAGTACCCGGCTACGCCCGGGTTAATAAATAACTGCTGTTAGCTATAACAAAATAGAATTTGAATATGTCATATTAATGACCTGTAGGAAAATAGAAGCTGAGCTGTGATTGATTGCTATAGGCAGCCTAATAAATCTCCAGCCAACAGTAAACCCTCCCCCTGGCCGGGCAGTATATATTGCCTCACACATACACACAATAGACAGCTCATGTGACTGACATCTGCCTTAATTCCCTATATGGCACATGTGTTGCACATTGGCTGCTTTTAATCAGATATTTATGTTTGAAAATTAAAGATAGCACACGTATGAGGCGAGTTGTGTGAGGTGATTTGTGCACATCTGTGTGGTGTGTGTGTCCCTGGGGTGTGTAGGTGTGTGTCCCTGTGGGGGGGGTCTGGGTGGTGTGTGTCTCTGTTGTGTGTGTCTCTTTGTGGTTGTGTGTGTGTGTGTCCCTGTGGGGTGAGTGCATGTGTCCCTATAGGGTGTGTATTTGTGTGTGTCCCTGTGGGGGGGGTCTGTGTGGTGTGTGTCCCTGTGGGGTGAGTGCATGTGTCCCTATAGGGTGTGTATGTGTGTGTGTCCCTGTGGGGGGGTGTCTGTGTGGGGTGTGTGTCTCTGTGTGGGGTGTGTGTCTCTTTGTGGTGTGTGTGTGTCCCTGAGGGGTGAGTGCATGTGTCCCTATAGGGTGTGTATGTGTGTGTGTCCCTGCGGGCGGGTCTGTGTGGTGTGTGTGTGTCTCTTTGTGGTGTGTGTGTCCCTGTGGAGTGAGTGCATGTGTCCCTATAGGGTGGCTATGTGTGTGTCCCTGTGGGGGGGGGGGTCTGTGTGGTGTGTGTGTCTGTGTTATGTGTGTCTCTTTGTGGTGTGTGTGTATCCCTGTGGGGTGAGTGCATGTGTTGCTATAGAGTGTGTGTGTCCCCTTGGGGGTGTGTGTGTGTGTCTGTGTTGTGTGTGTGTCTCTGTGGGGTGAGTGCATGTGTCCCTATAGGGTGGCTATGTGTGTGTGTCCCTGTGGAGGGGTCTGTGTGGTGTGTGTGTCTCTGTGTTGTGTGTGTCTCTTTGTGGTGTGTGTGTCCCTGTGGGGGGTGTCTGTGTGGTGTGTGTGTCTCTGTGTTGTGTGTGTCTCTTTGTGGTGTGTGTGTTCGAGTGCGTGGTGAGTATCCAATGTTGGGGCTGCACTTTAGCGACTATACACTTGCTGTTACTCTTTGTGTGCGTGTGTGGTGTGTATACATGTCCCCGTGTGTGGCGAATATCTCATGTTGGGGCCCCACCTTAGTGACTATATGCTGGTATGTGCTGTTAGTCTTTGCTGCTATCATTAAGCCTCTCTCATTCACAACTGTCAACTGGTAACTGTCACTTTTTCCCCATTATGTAGATAGGGGCAAAATTGTTTGGTGAAGTGGAACGCGCAGGGTTAAAATTTCGCCTCACAGCATAGCCTATGACGCTCTCGGGGTCCAGATGTGTGACTGTGCAAATTTTTGTAGCTGTAGCTGACAGCTGTCGATTTTCCTCCCACGCGTTTCCTTTCCCTTTTTCCCCATTAAGGTACCATCAGACGGGGACATATCGCCGGCGATGTTGCCGGAAACTGAGGGGCGTGGCCAGTTTGCGGCGACATCGCCAGAGAGTTGCCTCGTGTGACAGGGCGATAATCAGGCGAAAAATCGCCTGAGTAACATCGCCAGGTTTCCAACAATGTTGGGAAACCTGGCGATGTTGGTCAGGCGATCATGCCTGATCGCCCTGTGTAACGCGGCAACCTGCAATGTTGCGGGCGATTCCGCCTATCTACAACCTGGGTTGCTGGGCAACCCAGCGAGCGATAGCCGCGGCAACTAGCCGGTAAGTTGCTCCATCTGACAGCTCCCCGGCGATGTTGTCAGGGATGCGCGCTCCCGCGATCGCCGGCAACATCGCCGGCGATATGTCCCCGTCTGACGGTACCTTTATGTAGATAGGGGCAAAATTGTTTGGTGAACTAGAACGCGCAGGGTTAAAATTTCGCCTCACAGCATAGCCTATGACGCTCCCGGGGTCCAGACGTGTGACTGTGCAAAATTTTGTCTCTATAGCTGACAGCTGTCGATTTTCCTCCCACACATTTCCATTCACTTTTTCCCCATTATGTAGATAGGGGCAAAATTGTTTGGTGAACTGGAACGCGCAGGGTTAAAATTTTGCCTCACAACATAGCCTATGACGCCCTCGGGGTCCAGATGTGTGACTGAGCAAATTTTTGTGGGTGTAGTTGCGACGGTGTAGATGCCAATCCTGGATATACATACACACACACACACACACACACACACACACACATATACACACACACACATTCAGCTTTATATATTAGATTAGGACTTAAACTACAGCATCTGACCAAATAGAAACACCACTACAAGGCTGCTAACAAACTTTAATAAGGAGACTGTTTTTTATCCCTTCTACCACTATGGGGCCGAACTTGTCCTTATCTCCTGTATATACACAGACAGGGGAGAGTCTTACGAACCAACTTGATCCACGGATACTAACGCACACAGGAATCAAAAGGTCATTCCCTTTTTCTGCTGCGATCAGACGCTCGTCATCCATATTAAGAAAATTAGGTCTGTCGTCCCAGGAGTTGGTCTTTATTTGGTTACTCCTAGAAAAGCAATGAATAAACACATTTATTAACTGGAGGAATAGATGTATACATACAATTCTAGATTCATTTAAAATATGAATTTTACAGTTACAAAATAATCTGGAATTTCACAAAATCAATAGCAGAAGACCAATCATAAGATGACGCTGTGGTTTATCTTGTGTTAGCCTTTTATCTAGGGCTGTTAAAGTAATGCATGGTGATCTGTAAACGCAGTGGTGACCCTAGCCTCTCTGCTGCCTGAGAACTTGCAAAAAAGCACCCCCCTCCATAGTACATTATTAAAATCGTTAGAAGTAAATCTGGGTCATATAGATTCATATCTATCCTGTAAAAATGAGTACAATCCTGGATATTTTAGAGAAATAGAAGAAAAGATGTCCAAAAACAAGGATGTCAGCGCCATCACAAGCACATACAAGAACCGCACAGAGGAATCCAGAAAAAGGGTGATTAACCCCTTCCCTCCCCGACGATTTTCCGTTTTTTGTTTGTCCCTCCCTTTCTTCCAAGAGCCATAACTTTTTTTATTTTTCTGTCAATACAGACATATGACGGCTTGTTTCTTGCGGGACAAGTTGTACTTTCAGTTGAAATGATTTATTTTACCATATAGTGTACAGGAAAATAAGAAAAAATTCCTTGTGCAATGAAATTGTAAAACAAAAGTGCACCTACAGTGCCTACAAGTAGTCTTCAACCCCCTGCAGATTTAGCTGGTTTGATAAGATGCCAATAAGTTAGAGCCTTCAAACTGCAAACGAGAGTAGGATTTATTAACAGAAGTATAAATCTTACAAACCAAAAAGTTATGTTGCTCAGTTGAATTTTTATAAATTTTAAACATAAAAGTGTGGGTCAATTATTATTCAACCCCTAGGTTTAATATTTTGTGGAATAACCCTTGTTTGCAATTACAGCTAATAATCGTCTTTTATAAGACCTGATCAGGCCGGCACATGTCTCTGGAGTTATCTTGGCCCACTCCTCCATGCAGATCTTCTCCAAGTTATCTAGGTTCTTTGGGTGTCTCATGTGGACTTTAATCTTGAGCTCCTTCCACAAGTTTTCAATTGGGTTAAGGTCAGGAGACTGACTAGGCCACTCCAACACCTTGATTTTTTCCCTCTTGAACCAGGCCTTGGTTTTCTTGCCTGTGTGCTTTGGGTCGTTGTCTTGTTGGAAGATGAAATTACGACCCATCTTAAGATCCTTGATGGAGGAGCGGAGGTTCTTGGCCAAAATCTCCAGGTAGGCCGTGCTATCCATCTTCCCATGGATGCGAACCAGATGGCCAGGCCCCTTGGCTGAGAAACAGCCCCACAGCATGATGCTGCCACCACCATGCTTGACTGTAGGGATGGTATTCTTGGGGTCGTATGCAGTGCCATCCAGTCTCCAAACGTCACGTGTGTGGTTGGCACCAAAGATCTCGATCTTGGTCTCATCAGACCATAGAACTTTGAACCAGTCTGTCTCAGAGTCCTCCAAGTGATCATGAGCAAACTATAGACGAGCATTGACATGACGCTTTGAAAGTAAAGGAACCTTACGGGCTCGTCTGGAACGGAGACCATTGTGGTGGAGTACGTAACTTATTGTATTGACTGAAACCAATGTCCCCACTGCCATGAGATCTTCCCGGAGCTCCTTCCTTGTTGTCCTTGGGTTAGCCTTGACTCTTCGGACAAGCCTGGTCTCGGCACGGGAGGAAACTTTCAAAGGCTGTCCAGGCCGTGGAAGGCTAACAGTAGTTCCATAAGCCTTCCACTTCCGGATGATGCTCCCAACAGTGGAGACAGGTAGGCCCAACTCCTTGGAAAGGGTTTTGTACCCCTTGCCAGCCTTGTGACCCTCCACGATCTTGTCTCTGATGGCCTTGGAATGCTCCTTTGTCTTTCCCATGTTGACCATGTATGAGTGCTGTTCACAAGTTTGGGGAGGGTCAGAAAAGGCTGGCAAAAGAGATAATTAATCCACACATGTGAAGCTCATTGTTATTTGTGCCTGAACTACTTCTTAATACTTTAGGGGGACCAAACAGAATTCTGGTGGTTTGAGGGGTTGAATAATAAATGACCCTCTGAATTAACTTTTGACGCTTTAAAAAAAAAAAAAAAAAAAAAAAAATTATTGTGGCACTGCATTTCCCACTTCCAGGCTGATCTACAGTTCAAATGTCACAATGCCAAGTTAATTCCGCATGTGTCAACCAGCTAAATCTGCAGGGGGTTGAATACTACTTGTAGGCACTGTATATGTTTGTTTTTTTGGGTTTTTATTCATTATGTTCACTATATGGTAAAACTGACATGTTGGTATGATGTATTGGGTCGGTACGAGTTCGTAGATATTAAACAAGTATACTTTTACTGTTATCTAAGTCAGAGGTTCCCAACTCCAGTCCTCAAGGCACACCAACAGTGCAGGTTTTCAGGATTTCCTTAGTATTGCTCAGGTGATAACTGAATCACTTGCAGAGGTGATGATTCCAATACTAAGGAAATCCTGAAAACATGAACTGTTGGTGTGCCTTGAGGACTGGAGTTGGGAAACACTGATAAGTGATGAAAAAAAAATTGTGCTTTTGTCGCCATTTTCCAAGACCCGTCACATTCTCATTTTTCGGGATCTGGGGCAGTGTGACGGCTTTATTTTTGTGCTTTGAGCTGACATTTGCAATGATACCATTTTTGGGTAGATATGTTGTTTTGATCGTGTGTTACTGAATTTTACTGCAGTGTTGCAGCATCCAAAAAAATGTAATTTTGTCGTTTGGACTTTTTTTTTCCGTTTTGTAGTTTACGAATCTGATTAATCGATTTTATATCTTGATAGAGCAGGCATTTCTGAACGCGGCTATACCAAACATGTATTTTTTTATTATAGTTTTATTTTCAGCGAGGCATTTGAACTTTTGTACTTTTTTCATATTTTGAAAAACATTTTTTTTTACCTTCTCTTTATTTTACAGTAGCCACTAGAGGGCCTCAGCACTGTACAGTCCAATCGCTTATCCTATGTACTGAAAAACTGCAGCACTTCATTACATAGGGAAAGTGATCACTGTCTGAGTATGCTGGTGCTCGTCAGTCTTTCAGAGGAAGTGATCCCAGACAGCTTCCGGGGCCATTACAGTACCTGATAACTGCGATGCATCTAGCGCAAGGCCTAAAGGGAAAGATTGTGATAGTTTCTATATTTGGTGCTCATCTTCACTCCTCTGTCTTTGGTAAACTATTGAGTATCCAGCAACCACATTTAGGCTGTCTTCACACACAGTATTTTTGCTGCGTTTTGTGGGATCTGTTTTTGGTGAAAGCTGCACCAAGAACGGATCCTCACAAAGTGCAGTGTTCGGTGTGTGGCACGCCACTGCGGATTTCTCCCTCGACGCGCTCCCCCAGTGACCGCTGGCGATGTCCTTTCATCCTCGGAGGCTTCATCGTCGCTCCCTCTAGGACCCTGCAGCCTGCCATGTGACCGGGTGACATTGCTCGGTTACATGGTGCTGTCCAAGGTCATGCACAGGTCCTGTGGCTTCGGGATGAGGGGAGATCACTGAGGGAGTGCTGCGAGGTGAGTAAATAGCGCAGTGATAAAGGGAGATTTTTGTGTACTCCCTGTAAAATCCTTTTCCCTTAGCGTCTAATTGGGGGACACAGGACCGTGGGTGTTATGCTGCTGTCCACTAGGAGGCGACACTTCGTATATTCTGAAAAAGACAACAGTGCAGCTCCTCCCCTGCAGTATATACACCCTGGCTGGCTCCAGCCTCACCAGTTTTGTGACCAAAGAAGTAGGAGAGCCAAATAACACATATAGGAATACATTGTGAAAGAGGGAGAAATGGCGCACATAGGGTCTTATCTGTGTAGTGAAGGATATAGCTCGGTGTGTGATACACTCACCTTAGAAGGTTGTGCCAGTTCACAACACCTATTGATCACAAAGAGCCAGGCTGCTGAACCTCCTAAAGGATTCAAGGTGTGTAAAAAATGAAAAAGAGTTTCCATGTGCGCTGCCCCGAGTATTGATTGGACTTGAAAGGTTGATCCAAGAATCTTTATTTGTAAAATCTCAACGCGTTTCGAGAGGTTCTCCTCACTTCATCAGGAGATACAAGCATTACATACATGTGTGAATACATCCTTATATATTACTAATGAAAAAAAACACAAAAACCACAAACAGCTTTATTGATCACAAACAGTCCCTGAACTCTGATATGCGTTTAAATAATTAAAAATTCATATACCGCACTTATACATATCTAAAACATCACATCTCATTCTTGCTGAGATCTGCTAAAATTTACTAAAAACTCTCAATAGACATCATCTCTAAATCATCTATTAAAATATCTTTATCAGACATTCTAAAGGGATCCTCTGTTAATTCCCATTCTAAATTATCATTATTTTCTCTCATTTCCTATAGTCCATAGGAGGATATTACTCCACTCCTATCCTTTATTTTGCTTTGCCCTCCGAGGGAAATGTGAACAACAACTGCAAGTAACTCTGAACTGAGATAACAAGAAAACAGCCTGAAAGAGGCAACAGGGAAGGTGCTGTGTCCCCCAATTAAGAGGCTAAGAGAAAAGGATTTTACGGTGAGTACACAAAAATCTCCTTTTCTCCTTCGTCTCATTGGGGTACACAGGACCGTGGGACGTCCTAAAGCAGTGCCTGGGTGAGTACACAGCCCTTATCATAGCGATCTACAGGTGGGCCACCGCAGCCTGCAGAATACGTCTGCTGAGGACTGGACATGTACCTTGTAATGTTTCGTGAACGTGTGGAGGCTGGACCAGGTGGCAGCCTTGCACACCTGTTCAGCAGAAGCCTGGTGCCGGATGGCCCAAGAAGCCCTTACCGCACGAGTAGAATGCGCACGCAGCCCACTTGGAATGTGTTGATTCTTGAGTTGGTAGGTTTCAGTGATGGTTGTCCTGATCCATTTGGCAAGAGTAGCCCTTTACGGTGAACCTCCGGAAGAACGAACAGAGAGTTCGACTTCCGAAAGGCCGCCGTTCGGGATATGTAAAGGCGGAGAGCCCGAACCAGATCTAGCGTATGCAGTGCCCTTTCCACACTATGAACCGGCGCTGGACGAAATGAAGGCAGAGTTATGTCCTCATTCAGGTGGAAAGAGGAAACCACCTTGGGAAGGAAAGATGGAACCGGACGGAGGACTACCTTGTCCTGGTGGAAGGAGAGAACAGGGGGCTTGCAAGATAGAGCAGCAAGTTCCAACACGCGGCAGATAGATGTAACCGCAACAAGGAATACCACCTTTTGGGACAAAAGACGAAGGGAAATGTCCTTAAGAGGCTCAAAGGGAGGCCTCTGTAGGGTGTCCAGAACCAGATTTAAATCCCATGTTTCTAAGGGCCTTCTGTAAGGGGGAACAAGGTGGGCAACCCCCTGTATAAAGGTCCTGACTTGCGATTTGTTTGCTTGTCTGTGCTGAAAAAGAACCGACAATGCTGAGATCTATCCCTTTAAGGATCCTAAGGAGAGGCCGGAGTCAAGACCGGCCTGAAGGAATCCTAAAATGGCGGGTAGGGAAAAACGGAGCGGCGGAAGGTTTTGGCACCTACACCAGGAGAAAAAAGCCTTCCAGGTGCGATGGTAAATGCGGGCAGAAGCCGTCTTCCATGCCTTAATCATGGTGTTAATGACACCCGGATAAAAACCGGTCTGGGTTAAAACCCAGGTTTCAACGGCCACACCATCAAACTCAGGGCCAACGAGTTCTGGTGGAGTATTGGACCTTGGGACAGAAGGTCCGGATGGTCTGGTAAGTGCCAGGGGGTGCCGGCGAGTAGACGAACCAAGTCGGCATACCAGGCGCACCTTGGCTAGTCTGGTGCGATGAGAATGACCGAAACGCCCTCCAACTTGATCTTCTTCACTACCCTGGGTATCAGGGGCAGAGGGGAAGAAAATGTAGCAGAGACGGAACCGAGTCCAGGACTGAACCAGTACGTCCGCTCCCTCTGCTTGTGGATTGTGGTATATGGCCGTGAATCTGGAGACCTTGTTGTTCAGTCGTGAGGCCATCAGGTCTACTTCCGGTGTTCCCCACCTTAGACATATTTGTTGGAAAACGTCAGGGTGCAGAACCCACTCTCCTGAGGCGATGCCTTGGCGGCTGAGGAAATCCGCCGCCCAATTGTCCACGCTGGGTATGTGAACTGCTGAAATCACTGACTGCGTGGATTCCGCCCATTCGAGTATTGGACGAACGTCGTGCATCGCCGTAATGCTGCGTGTCCCGCCCTGGTGGTTGACATATGCCACCGCCGTGGCATTGTCTGACTGGACTCGTATGTGGCAACCTGCCAGCAGATGGTGGAAGTCCTGCAGGACCAGAAAAATGGCACAAATCTCCAACAAATTGATTGGAAGAGTGGTCTCCTGAGGGGACCACCTGCCCTAAGCCGTGTGATGGCGATAAACCGCCCCCCAACCTATCAGACTGGCGTCGGTGGTGAGGACGTCCCAGTTCACTGGTAGAAAGGACCTCCCTGATTAAAGAGAAGCAGGGCGGAACCACCAAAGGAGAGATTGCTTCACCGATGGAGACAGCCGCAAGGTTCTGTCCAGAGTAGCTGGATTCCTGTCCCAGTGTGAGAGGAGAGCGAGCTGTAGGGTTCTGAGATGGAGCTGAGCAAATGTAACCGCCTCCATTGCTAATACCATCTTCCCCAGTACTCTCATACCGAAACAAAGGGAATGTGGCCGGGGACGGAGAAGAGTCCGTACACCCTGACGCAAGGTAAGGACTTTTTCTCGTGGAAGCAGAACTAGTCCTCGAGAGGTGTTCAAGACCATCCCTAAAAAGGTGAGGGTCTGACTCGGGATTGGTGAAGACTTGGGCAGGTTTACCAACCAGCCCATGCGGACGAGTGTGTCTATGGTAATTTGCACACTCTCCTCGCAGCCTCTGAATGACGGTGCCTTGATGAGGAGATCGTCTAAGTAGGGCAGAACCACTACGCCCCTGGAATGTAGTACCGCCATTACCCTGGAATGTAGTACCGTCATTGGAAGTACACTGAGCTGTAGGCTGATTTTCTGCTAAGGAAAAAAAAATTTTAATCTTAGTTCTCAGCGAGTGTGACCACGAGCTTAGTGTGACCGGGAGCGTAAGTGCGGACGGAATTATGTGTGTGAGACGTGTGATTCAGTGACTTTGGATTCAGGGAGTTTGGAAGGGAGGACTTACTGAATTGCTGGTGGTAATTTATTAATACTTGCATTCTTTTTACTTATCATTTCTGTGTGGTGCACTCCCCATTAGGAAATGAGCTCCATAATTGGCAATGCCATCCAGTGTACGTCTTGCCACATGTATGCATTCCTTGAACAACCGGTCGAGGGTGCATACTGCTGTGTGAGATGTGAGTATGTTGTGCATTTGGAAGCCCAGATACTGGATCTAAATGAACAACTGACAACGCTGAGATCCATAGACTACATGGAAAGGAGTTTGCTGCTCACTGAACAGCTACTCAATGAGATAGATGTGGGGGAGGATGGTAGCATGGAGCTGCAGGACAGTGAGGTAGCCAGCTGGGTGACAGTTAGAAGGCGGAGTAGAGGGAAGAGTGCCAGGGAGGATAGCCCTGATCTGGCACACCACAATAAATTTGCTAAGTTGGCAGATGAGGGGGGTGCGAGTTCAGGGATAGCACTGATACAGCAGGGCATGACCTCTGAAAGGCAGAGGAGTGTCTGCTCCAGTAAGGGGGAAAACAGGAGAACAGGGCAGGACAGACAGGTGCTGGTAGTGGGGAACTCAATTATTAGGGGAACACATAGGGCAATCTGTCACAAAGACAGGGATCGTCAAACAGTGTGCTGCCTACCTGGCGCTCGAGTCCGGCACATCGCTGATCGGGTTGACAGATTACTGGGAGGGACTGGTGAGGAGCCAGCAGTCATGGTGCACATTGGCACAAATTACAAAGTTCAAGGTAGGTGGAAGGTCCTTAAAGATGATTTCAGGGAATTAGGCTGCAAGCTTAAGGCAAGGACCTCCAAGGTAGTATTCTCTGAAATACTGCCTGTACCACGTGCCACACCAGAGAGGCAACGGGAGATTAGGGAGATAAATAAGTGGCTCAGGAATTGGTGTAAGAAGGAGGGGTTTGGGTTCCTGGAGAACTGGGACGACTTCTCTGTTGGCTACAGGTTCTATGCTAGGGACGGGCTGCACCTCAATGGGGAGGGTGCAGCTGTGCTGGGGGAGAAAATGGCTAGAAGGTTGGAGGAGTGTTTAAACTAGGGATTGGGGGGGAGGGTATTCATTGTATAGGAGGGGAAGATAGTGTAAACAGTAACCTGGGCACAAGTAATAAAATTGGGGGTGGCATGGGGGGTGGGGTTAGAACAGTCAATATAGTAGGAAGGAATAGAGGTAAAGAGAGAGATGCATAAAGTGCATGTTCACTAATGCCAGAAGGCTCACCAACAAAATGGAGAAATTAGAATTGATTTTGTTGGAAAATAATTATGACATGGAGGGGATATCGGAGACATGGCTGGATGAGAGCCATGACTGGGCTGTTAATTTACAGGGCTATAGTCTGTTCAGAAGTGACCGTACAAATAAGCGAGGAGGAGGTGTATGTTTATACGTAAAATCATCCTTAAAACCCATCCTGCGTGATAATATAGGTGAATCTAATGGAAATGTAGAGTCCCTGTGGGTGGAGATAAGGGGAGGGGGAAAAAATAATAAATTACTGATAGGGGTTTGTTATAAGTCCCCAACAATAATGGAAGAGGAGGAGAATATCCTCATAAAGCAAATAGATGAAGCAGCGACTCAGGGAGAAGTCATTATTATGGGGGACTTCAACTACCCTGAAATACATTGGGGATCAGAAACCTGCAGTTCCGGCAAAGGTAATAGGTTTTTGACAACTATGAGAGACAATTACCTTTCACAACTGGTTAAGGACCCAACAAGAAAGGGGGGCACTGCTGGACCTAATATTAACCAACAGGCCAGACCGCATATCAAATATGCAAAGAGGAAGGGTCAGGGAATAGCCGTAAGAAACATTGCCGACCATCTACATACATATTGGAGGATCAGTGTGAAGGTTTCTTTTTGTGGAAGGCGACCCAAGGAACATCAGTTCCAAGATGCTGGACAGATAGCCAGGTCCGCTGGCGCAGCCAGCTGAAGAGCCTAGTACAAAGGCTGGTTTTATGAATGTTAGGAGCAGTGCTGTCACTAGGAATTTCAGGACTCTTCACTGGCAAAATTTTGGGGCCCCCTGAGACTCCGCCCAGCCTCCAACCCTGCTCCGCCTCCACTAAGGCTCTGCCTCCACCCCAACATATATATACTGTATATTACACACACAATAGAGACTGCTTTGGGCTGAATACACAATAGCTGTATATACAAAAGAGAATACACAATACAGACTGCTGCTGGCTGTACATACAATAGAGACTGCTGTGGGCCGTACACACAATGGAGATGGCAGTGGGCCGTATACACAATGGAAACGACTGTGGGCTATATACACAATGGAGACAGCTGCGAGCCATATACACAATAGACAGCTGCTATCCACATGAACAACAGAGACTGCCAGCCGTATGCACATTACGGACTGCCGGCAGTATGCACAACAGAGACTAATCGCTGTATACACAATAGAAACTGCTGGCTATATGTGACCCACCCCAGGGTCGTGAGGTACCCGGCCCCGGGCACTGATTCGAGGGATTGTCACGGGCGGCCTGTGTGTGGCACTGGTGGTCACTGAAAAGTGGCAAAAATAATAAAAATAAGAAAAGAAGTCTTTATCTTGACGCCACCTACCTATCCGATAATGGTATCGGCACTACTTGCAGACCTCCGGGAATGGTGATGAGGCAGCTAGTTGGTAACGCTCCCCGTAGGTGGAGCGGGATCCCCGGGGCAGTGATGTGTGCAGGGATTTCACACAGGAAGCTGGCTCTGCAGGTGGAACGCTGACACAGTTTGTGTATGGAGAAGAGGACTGCAGCTCCTCAGGCACGAGTAAATGAGACACAACACACGGCTTAAACTTTGCACATGTTTTACTGGTGACTCCATACAGGTTAAAGTCTTTACAGACAGTTCTTGGGTACCGCTGGCCTGGGTAGTCACCAAGGGCTAGGATGTATGTTTGAGGCCCTCTCTGATGTACCTGCAGGTTTCTTTCTCTGTCTTGTACTGTTACTCCCGCATAGAGCCCTCAGCCGGTCCCTACGGATCCTCTTGGAATCCATCGCCCTCAGGCCTCCTGACTCTATAAGGGGGCCTTTTGGGATGTATGCTGGGTGGTTGCTACCACCTTAGGCAGTTCTTGGCCCTCCAGTTTGGCGGCTCAGGGATGGTCCGTTGGTGGACTGGGTCCATCTGGCCGGAACAGATACCGACACAGATTTGGGTGCAACTCAAACACCCTAGGATCCCCCTTCTGTCTGGACCACCTCTCCTGAGGTGTCCTCCTCTGTCTCTTTCCACAGACTTTCTGCTCTAACTTCATTCCCACTCTTCCACTAACCCACCTGACTCCCCCCCCTGGGACTGGGTTTCCTGGCACGGTTTAACCCTATAGCCCCCTGCTCCAGGGTGTGTGGATGCGTGTAATGAAGGCCTCTGATTGACATCCCAATCTCCTAGTCACAGGGATACTACACACTCTGGTCTAGGTGCCGTACCCCTCTGTGGCGCACCGACAAGTGGGGCGCCACATATGCACATTAGAGATTGCTGGCTACATGTACGTTATAGATTTTTGGCTGTATGCACATTAGAAACTGCCAGCTGTATGCACATTAGAGTATACACAATAGAGGCTGCTGTCTGTATGCATGTATGGACATTAGAGATGGCCGGCTGTATCAACATTAGAGACTGCAGGCTGTATGCACATTAGAGACTACCAGCCATATACACATTAGAGACTGTTGGCTATACCATCTTGTATACACTGCACTACACTGTACAAACAGCTCAACACTATATAGATACAGACTATACAGACACACTGTTATACAGAATATAGTGTGGGGCCTGTATATACAGTATAGTTCTATGTAGAAACAGACATACACATAGACAGGAACACAGAGACACACAGAAGGACACACAGACAGACACACAGACACTAGACACACATCATACACACCAGCAGCAGCTCCAGCATTCAAATCCTGCTGCGTTATGCGGTAACTTCTGGTTTGTACTGTGCATGGCAGACTATTAGGTGCATGTGCAGTACAAACCTGGCCGAGCCTAATGACACTGAAGATGCCAGTCTCAGCCAGGCAGACCCCCTCTGTGTCGGCGGCTGCAGGCTGCAGCAGGGATTGACAGGAGAGGGGGCCTGTAGAAGAGGTGAGGGGGCGGGCCCCAAAGAAGATTGGGACCCGCTCAAGGCCCCAAACTCATCTGGCCCCTCACAAGAGTTAGAGCAGTCATGCTCTGACGGCGGCCGTGGTCAGGAGGGGCCCCGTAGGGGGACCTGTGTGCTCGTCAAGGCCCTAAGATGGTAACCTGTGCTGGTGTAGACTGATTAGGTGATAATGCCTAGAGATATTCAAAGGAATACCATGCTTGCAGAGGAAGAAAGACCATCATTTCTGACAAATGGACACTTGTTTGCAATATCTTGATTGTAGTCCGTGACGTAAATTATGTAATCCAGTATCTGCAAGAGAGAGAAGACAAGTACTGACCTACAACCAGAAGGTTGAGACCTTGACAATAATCTCGATCACTTTGAGAAATCTCGATAAATCGCTGGTTGATGGTCGCTAGGTTTTCGGACTGGAACGAAAACCTGGCGATGGTCGCCTGGTGTACACGCAGCATCGCTGCGTGTGGCACCAGGAGACGCGATCAACCAGCTCCCAGCGCCTCTCAGGAAGCGCTGGAAGCTGGTATCCAGGGTAAACTTCAGGTAACTAGGCAGTGCACACTGCCTAGATACCCGATGTATACCTTGGTTACCAGCCTTCTCCGCTCACCGGCTGGTATCTAAGGTACACAGAGTATAACTAGGGACCCTAGTTACCCGCTGTGTACCTTGGATACCAGCCAGTAAGCGGAGAAGGCTGGTAACCAAGGTATACATCGGGTATCTAGGCAGCGCGCGATGCCTAGTTACCCGCAGTTTACCCTGGATACCAGCCTGCAGACATCGTGGAAACGATATTTAAATAATTTCCACGATGTCGCTGGTCCAATGATCGCTGTTGAGTCTGCCTGTGTGACAGCTCACCAGCGATCATCCGTCAACGTCGAGAGCGATCAGATCGCTGGCGACATTGACGTGTGTGACAACGGCTTTAGAGGAGAGACGGGGTCCTGTGCCGTCCATACCGAAGGTATTCTGACCCGCCCTGCTAATGTGTGCTTCCTGGCATGTGAGCTGGATTTTGGCTGACCCGACATGGATCTTTTTTTATTTCAACGTTGTATTGGCGCTAAAGATGTTTGGGACTGGCTGCAGCCAACGTGAATTGCAGGCCTGGGTGAGATTAACAGTACAGTAGCATTTAAGATACCCAGGTATCCTCAGGTTAGGTGTTTAGAATCACTATTATATGTACTTGCGTTGTTATTATTAGTTGTGCTAAGGTTATGTCCCATCCAGGGTACTCGGTGTCGGGCAATAGTTCTTTGCACGAGGGATGTCATGGGGGTCGGTTCCCGTTCTTGTGGCCCTTGTGGCAACCTAAAAGTCAATAGATTATTAAACTTCGTGATTCCACCTACGGTTCCGGTATGGTTACCAGTGCTACGGGTCAGATCTGATGGGGCAGGTGGGTGTTTACGCTCCCCGTAGGTGGAGCGGGGACCCCAGGGTAGGAGCAGGATATTACAGCTTTCCCTGCAGTCTTGATCATCCCTGGGCCTTGCTACCTCTTGCGTGTAGCAGGCGGTGGCTCCACAGGTGAGGGAATAAGTCAAACAGACACCAGTCTTTAACTCTGTCTCCTGGTGAAGGCACTTATTAACAGTTCACAGGTTACACGGTGGCTCAGGCCTGGGTAGTCGCCGGGGAACCAGGACAGCTACATGGGACCCTCAGTGGTGTGCCTGCCTTTCCCTACCAGTCACTTCCTCAGCACTAGTCTCCTTTTCTACCGTTCAGCGCCTCCGCGGGCAGAGCCTTGAGCCAGCAGCCACGGGTCTTCTTGGGTGACTGTCAAGGGTCCACTGACCCTAGTTCGGCTGCCTTTTCAAGGGATGCACCGGGTGTTGGCCACAGCTTCTCTAGAGCTCGAGGCCTCCGGTTCAGTGGTTCGGGGATGCACTCCCGCACTGCGTTCAGGTCCGGTTCCCTGTCCAGGACCAGACCCCTTTGGTCAGTATTACCGAGTCCAGATTCGGGCGCATGGGCAGTGACTTGGTGTCATTGCCCCTAGGGTCTCTTGCTTTCCTTCTCCTTGGATGGGCCTCCAGCCTCACGTCCCTTCTCCGTCACAACCTCCTCTCCTAACAAACTTCCCGCTCTTTCTCACTAACTTCCACTCCACCCATACAATTGTCTACCCTCCTGTCTCTTCTCCCCGGGACTGTGTCCTCCCTACAGAGGGCCCGCTCATGCTCCCCTACTCTAGGGTGTGTTGGATGGGTGTTATGAGGCTCTCATGGTTGCCATCCCCATTCCCCAGCGACAGGGATACCACACCCGTTACTTAGGTGCAGCACCCCTCTGTAGCATCCGACCAGTGGGGTGGCACATTTATACTCAGTGTGCCATCTCAGAGGGTCCTATTGTGTGCCCTCACCTAATTTACATTGCTCCTAAAGTTAGCTAATTTTGTGGTTTGAACCATTTAGTGTGTAGGTAAACTTGTTCCTGTCTGCCAAGTGCAACACACACATAACCTAGGAACCCTTATGGCCACTTTACACATGGCTACATTTCTAGCTTATCCACAGGTAACTTACTGGCTGCAGTGAAATCATGGAGACATGGTTCTATCTTGTTGCTGTGTACAAATGGAATAATGTCTCCATGATTTCACTGCAGCCAGTGGATAACCTGTGGATAAGCTAGAAATGTAGCCGTGTGTAAAGTGGCCATTAGAATGGCACATTGATTCCGGCCAATCCAGAGTGTGTAATTAATAGAGAATGGGTCAAAAACCAAGCAGAAAGTGTTGCACATTACACTGAATTTTATTACAAACCTTTTCTCAGTAAAGAAACAGCTACTTATTCCTGTCTCGGTCTCAGTTTGTGACCCACTGGATCTTTTTTTTTTTTTTTTTTGAACAATACATTTTTATTGAAAAAAAATTTAAGGATACATACACCGGGCAGCTGCATGAACAACTACAGCTGACCGTGGAAGCGATAATCTAACAGGATCATCTATTGTAATAACAGGAGATCGGAAAAAGTCCGAATCTCAACAGGAGGGGAAAAGGGAAGAGTCGGGGAAGTGGGGGAGGGGGAGGGTGGGGAGGGGGACGGGAGGGAAAAAGAAAAGAGTGTTCAGAGTTGTGCTCAGCATTGAATACAACCAAGTATGATGGACAAATCCTACAGAAGATATTAGTTACAATTAACAGTGTTGTAAGGAGAGGAAATCCAAGGCTCCCACCATGAGAGTATTCTGGAACGGCGTGCAGAGTCATGAGATAGAGCTAGCTCGTATTGTAGGTGGGTATTCAGCGAGTCCAGTAAGTCTTTGAGGCTGGGAGACCGAGCAGATCTCCAGCATCTGGCCACACAGAGCCTTGCCGCGAGAAGTATGTTAGCTGTGATAGGCCGAACTGGAGTAGGAGTGTCCTCCAGACCGATACCCAGTAAGGCAAGGATCGGGGTGAGCTGAGTAGTAATACCTGACAGAGACATTATGAGTGTGTCAACTTGTTTCCAGAAAGATTGCATCAAAGGGCAGTACCACCCCATGTGGGCGGAGGAACCCACTCCACCGCAGGATCTCCAACACTCCTGAGCAGATGAAGAAGAGGAGCTGTGCCTTCCAAAGTGGGCTAATTTAATTGGGGTGAGGTACCACTCCATGTGGATTTTCTTGATCTGCTCAAGGTGATTTATGCATCGTGAGTAGGCTGAACTGCGTCGAGCCGATGTCTGCCATTGTTCGAGAGTGGCGCTGAAGTGGAGCAGGCTCTCCCATCGGAGCATGTATGGTAGTTTGTTGGCACTGTTCCGTCTAGCGATGGCGCCATACATAATTGAGATGCCATGGCCAGGAGGAGAGGGGGCTTTGAAGAAGCTCTGTACTAGGCCATCATAAAGCGAGATGTCAAGTGTGGGTAGAGTGATGGAATTTAAAAAGTGGCGCAACTGTAGGTAACAAAAGAAAGAGGAGCGAGGGAGGGCATATTGATCGGTTAGCTCAGTGAAAGACTTGAGGTGAGTCTCATCGTAAACCTGATGGAGGTGGAGGACCCCCTTATTTCGCCACATCGAGAGAGATAGAGACTCCACAGACAGCTCCGCAGCAAGAATAGAGATGTACCTGGACAAAAACGGGAGGAGATGCCCGTGTTGGAGAGACCACACCCTCAGTAATGATGTCATCGACTTAAGAGGAGGATTGTTCCAGAGAGGGCCGAGCATCGACATCTCAAGTAACAATCTGGTAGAGTTGCGTGGGGCCAATGACTTCTCTATCTCCATCCACAGAGGGGATGAGAGATCAGCCCACCAGTGGCGCGCCGCAGCAAGGTGGATAGCTGTGGAATAGGAAGAGATGTTTGGAGCTCCCATTCCCCCAAGATCAACTGGAAGAGTAAGAACTCTAGCGCTCACCCTGTGAGGTCTGTTATTCCATATGAACTTCCCAGAGTAGACTGTAAAACGGCAATCATTCTGTTGGTGAAGGTCAAAGGGAGACCGGAAAGAACATATAAAATCTTAGGTAGATAGACCATCTTAACTATTTGGATCCTCGCCACCCAGGATAAAAATAAGCCCGCGTGCGAAGCAAGTTCGGTTTTAAGATTGTGCAGGAGAGTGTCAAAATTACATTGTATTATTTTGTCTGTCTGTACGATCTGGATTCCCAGGTAAGGGATCCCCGAGGGAGACCAGACAAAAGGGTACTGAGAACGGAGAGTCAGGGCTTGACGTGGGGGGATGTTGATTGGATAGATTAAGGATTTGGAGGTGTTTAGCTTGTAATAAGAGGCTTCAGAAAATTCTGTTAGAAGTTCCATAATTCTGGGTATCGTATTCATTACGTCCGAACACATGAAGATGACGTCGTCGGCGTATAGCCCGATCTTGTGTTCCCTCCCCACAACGAGGGGACCTTTGATTAAGGGGTCATTTTTAACTCTAATAGCTAGGGGTTCCATGGCTAGAACAAAAATGAGGGGAGATAAGGGGCAGCCCTGTCGGGTTCCATTGGAGATGGGAAACGGGGATGACAAAAAACCGGAAGCTCTGACCCTCGCCGAGGGGGAGGAGTAAAGAGCCATAACTGCGTCCCTGAATCCCTCGCCAAAACCAAACCTCGAGAGGACCTGTTCCAGGTACCCCCAGTGCACTCTGTCAAAAGCCTTTTCGGCATCCAAAGAGAGAAGTGCACTGGGGGCAGGTTGGTGCTCCATGATCTCCAAAAGATCAACCACCCGTCGGGTACCATCTGACGCTTGCCTGTTTGGAACAAAACCGACTTGCTCGAGGCCAATGAGAGCAGGCAAAACTGCTAGAAGGCGAGTGGAGAGTAGTTTTGCGTAGATTTTCAGGTCACTGTTTAACAGCGCGATCGGCCTAAAATTAGCTGGGGAGTCAGTAGATTTCCCCGTTTTGGGAATTGCGACAATTGTCGCTTCCAAACCTTCTCGACGTATAGCTTTATTCCCCCTCCAGAATGAAAAAACTGATAGTAGTCTGGGAGCTAGTTGTTTCTGGAAGGTAGAATAGTACTGATACGTGAAGCCGTCGGGGCCTGGTGCGGAGTTCTTTTTCTTCAAGGAGCCCACAACTGAAGTGATTTCACTTTCGGAAAAAGGAGCGTTTAAGAGCAAGGATTGCTCAGGTGAAAGTTTGGGGAGGTGGACTTTATCTAAGAAGTTTTGAATAGAATCTGCCGAGGGCTGAGGTGTGGCGGGATCCTCGCTTAGGTTATATAAACCAGCATAGTAGTTTTTAAACTCCTCTGCTATGAGCAGGGGGTTTGAAATTTTGGAACCATCAGCCTTGAGCAGGTGAGCTATTCTGGCTTCTCTCCGCTTTTTCCTTACTCGCCTGGCCAGGATCTTACCCGCCCTATCCCCCATTCCGTAGAACGTGGCTTTAAGTTTTTTTAAATGGAGTTCTGCTTTCGTTAGGAGAAGGGAGCGCAGGTCCTGTCTAGCCTTGGTGAGGTCGGCCAGTATGTGGGAAGTAGGTTGGCTTTTATGAAGGGGCTCGAGATTCGCTATTGTTTGGGTAAGTTCTCTCACCTTACGTTCCCTGTCTTTTTTGAGCCTCGAGGCAAGCTGGATTAGGGAACCCCTGATTGTTGCCTTATGGGCATACCACAATGTTTCAGGGTTGATGTCCGGCGTGTCATTGATGGAAAAGTATTCATCCAAACGAGATGAGATTTGGGACACATTTTCTGGGAAGGACAGCATATGGTCGTTAATTCTCCATGTGCCGTATGTAGAGACCTGTCGCGCATCTTTGATCTTGAGGGAAATGGGAGCGTGGTCTGACCAGGTAATATGTCCCACTGAGGATGTGAGGCATTGGGGCAGGAGGGCATTGTTAACCAGGAAATAGTAAATTCTGCTATAAGATCTAAATCGCGGAGACATGTATGTGAAGTCCCTCTCCCCTCCGTGGGAGTAGCGCCATATATCGTGTAATTGGTGTTCAAAAAGTAGCTCACCTAATTCACCACGGCAATGAGAGGGGGAAGAGCAGTCAAGCCGTCTGTTCACTGGTAGGTTGAAATCACCCCGATAAGTACGAGACCATCGGTGATTGAGTCCAACCTTGCGAAGAGAGAGCGGTAGAATTTAATCTGCCCCTTGTTTGGCCCATACACACAGACCAAGGAGTACAGAACTCCATTAATCAAGCCACGGACTACCACAAATCGTCCATGAGGATCACTAACCTTTTCAACCAGTTGGAAGGCTATGGACTTGTGAATGAAGATAGCCACTCCCGCCTTCTTGTTCTCCGCGTTAGCATACAGTTGCGTCGGGAATAGGGTAGAGGACATTCTATGATTGTCCTGAGCAAGAAGGTGGGTTTCCTGCAGGAAGAGGACGTCCGCTTTGAGCTTTTTGAGTTGTTGCCACACCAGGGATCGTTTTCCCGGTGAATTTAAGCCGTTCACATTAATTGACGTGAAGGTGATGCTCATGATGGCCTAGACAGAACCACCAAGCGTGTCTAGGAAGTCAAGGACTAAAGCTGAAACAAAGGTTAAGACACAAGAGGCTTGTTTAGGATTAAGAAACACTTTTTCTCACAGTATAGTAGAGCACAATCTGACAAAGGGAAAAGGGGGGGAGGATTAAGGGGGGTGTGGGTGAGGAAGGGGGGAGGGGGAAAACAAGGCAAGAAGGGGAGGGTGAGAAGGTAACTTAAATATCAAAAAGATAACAAGGTTTGAAGTAAACAAACAGGTAGACCAGGGGGTCTCTTATCGCACCCAGAAACAGAAATCCCCGAGTGTAGAGGGGGAATATCTGGGAGGAGAGACCCAATGGACAAATTTTAACCCTAGGTCGGATACAGGGAGGAAATTAGGTAGTAGAAAAACCAGAGAGATTGTAGAGGGTAACGAGTGCAGAGGAGTGTACAAAGAAAGACACTCAAAGGGGCAGAAGATCCAGAGAGGATTTCAGGGTAAAGAGAAAAGAAGGAAGTAGGAGATAGTAAGGGCTGGGGTGAAGTATATACAGAAAAGAGTGAAAGGAGGAAGAAGGAAGAAGGGGAAACAGATTACCAGGGGGGGGGGGGGTGAGGGGAAATCAGTGTAGGGTGTCTGCTAGGGGGAAGTATGTGGAAATAGCCGTGATTAACTATAAGTGATATAGAAAAGTAGAATGGAGAAGTAGTAAGAGAGAGCACAAGAAGAAATAGGGAACTGAGGAGAAGAAAAAGAAAAAAAAAAAGGAAGAAAAAGTTAAGAGGAAGAGGAAGAGAGACCCAGGGATACAATCAGAATGCAAGTCAAGAATATTCTCAGATACGTCACTCAGTCCGGGTCCACACGTCTCTCCGGGGGAAGCCGCGGAGAAGCCAGTTCTTCAATGGATGACGGGGAGATCCTTTCCAGCGGGACCAGGTTCCACTTCTGAAGATGCGAGAGGGCTTGTTTCGGGGTGAAGCAAATGAAGGACTTATCTTTGTAGTTTATGATGAGCTTGAGCGGGAATCCCCATCTGTAGTTAATGCGTCGTTCTCGGAAAAGTGGTGGTAGCAGCGTGGAAGGTTTTACGTCGTGCCAGTGTTCCTGGAGAGAGGTCTGCATAAACAGCAATGTGGTGGAATTCTGCTGGGACCTCTTTTCCCTGTCTTAAGGCCCTGAGAAAGTCGTCTTTCATTTCATAGTAATGAACTTTAGCTAGCACATCACGAGGCAGAGAAGGATCCAGGGCAGGCGGTCTGGGGAGACGGTGAATTCTGTCCACAATAACGTCTCTGGGTTTGAGCCCCGGGAGGATTGCAGCTATGAATTTCTGTAGCAGGGGCCTGAGCTCAATAGCAGGGACATCATCAGGGATTCCTCTGAGTTTGAGGTTGTTCCTGCGGGAACGATCTTCAAGATCTAGCGTTTTCAGAGAGGTACCCACTGGATCTTATTAAGGGTGCCGTTACACACAGTGATGTTCTAGCGATCCCGCAACGACCAGGATCGCTGGAACATCGCTGTGTGGGCGCTGGGGAGCTGTCAAACAGGCAGATCTCCTCAGCGACCAGGGAGTCGACCTCCACATCACTGGGTAAGCGGGAGGACGCTGGTAACCATGATAAACAGCGGGTATCTAGGCAGTGCGCGCTGCTTAGTTACCGGTGTTTATCATGGTTACCAGCCTATGAGGTCGCTGATCGCTGGTCTCTTACTGTCACACACAGAGATGCGTGCTGACCAGCAGGAGACCAAGGACCAAAAAATGGTCCTGAACGATGTGCAGTGATCAGCAACCTCACAGCAGGGGCCTGATCGCTGCTACGTCACACACTGCAACATCGCTGGAGAGTTCGCTGTTACGTCACAAAACCTGTGACGTATCAGCGATCTCGCCATATGTGACGGGGGCTTAAGACCTTTGGTCATTACAATGTCACAAGCATGTGACCGTAATGAGCGCAGATAAGCCTACATTTCCTTCACATCAGGCCTGCTTAGCTTCACCCTTTATGGTCACATGGTCATAACATGAGCACAGGTCCTTCTACACCATATGTGAATTTCTGCAGGTCCTTCAGTGATTTTAATATATTACAATGTGGGGGGGGGGGGGGCCAGACTAGGTTTAAAAAAAACTGCATGAGACTGATGAGTGTGTATGTAAGACACCCTGTGATTGGTTACTAGTACGTGAAGTATCCACCCCAATGCCTGAATGTGGATTGACGTGACTGTTACCAGCTGAAGTATCCACCCCAATGTCTGAATGTGGATTGACGTGACTGTTACAGCTAAGTATCCACCCAATGACTGATTGATTACTGACTGTTACAGCTAAGTATCCACCCCAATGTCTGAATGTGGATGACGTGATGTAAGCTAAAGTATCCATGACTGAATGGATTGACGTGACTGTTACCAGCTGACGTATCCACCCCAATGACTGAATGTGCAGGCACCTAATGCAACCATATCCAGTAAGCTTCTAAAGTGTTTTATGATAAATGCAAGGATTTTTTCTTAAACCAGGTTAGTGATGCACAGTGCATGATCTAAATAACATTGGGGGAGGTTTAAAAACAAAAAATGATATGACAGGTTCCCTTTAAGTAGTTTTCACATACCGTATATACTCGTGTATAAGCCGAGTTTTTCACACAAAAAATGTGCTGAAAAGTCCCCCCTCGGCTTATACACGAGTATATACGGGTACCCGGTTGTATACAGCCCCCCGTGGTATACAGGGCCCCCCCTGTGGCAACCTGTAAAGGAAGAGATGATTATACTTATCGGTCGCTGTCGCCGCCGTCGCCGCTCTGTCACCGTCACCGCGCTCCTCCTGGTCTTCATGCTTCCTTCACCGGCGCACAGGAAATGACGTCATTTTCTGTGCGCTGGAGAAGGAAGCTTGAAGACCAGGAGGAGCGCGGTGACGGTGACAGAGCGGCGGCGGCGGCGACAGCGACCCGATAAGTATAATCATCTCTTCCTTTACAGGTTGCCACAGGGGGGGCCCTGTATACCACGGGGGGGGGGGGCTGTATACAACCGGGTACCGCTGTATACAGCTGGGGCTGCTGTATACCCCTCTGGGGCTGCTGTATACCCCTCTGGGGCTGCTGTATACGCCTCTGGGGCTGCTGTATACGCCTCTGGGGCTGCTGTATACCCCTCTGGGGCTGCTGTATACGCCTCTGGGGCTGCTGTATACCCCTCTGGGGCTGCTGTATACCCCTCTGGGGCTGCTGTATATGCCTCTGGGGCTGCTGTATACCCCTCTGGGGCTGCTGTATACAGCTCTGGGGCTGCTGTATACGCCTCTGGGGCTGCTGTATACCCCTCTGGGGCTGCTGTATATAGCTCTGGGGCTGCTGTATACCCTCTGGGCTGCTGTATATACCACTGGGAGGCTACTGTATACTACCACTGGGGAGGCTACTGTATACTACCACTGGGGAGGCTGCTGTATACCACTGAGGGGGCCTGTATACCACACTGCTGGGGGCTGTATACCTGTGCTGGGGTCCACCCTCGGCTTATACATGAGTCAATAGGTTTTCCCAGGTTTTGGGGGCAAAAGTAGGGGGGTCGGCTTATACAAGGGTCGGCTTATACACGAGTATATACGGTAATCAGTTTCTAAATGGTAGCAAAGGCTCCTCTTATTCCCAAGCAAGCGGGAGGTTTACACGCTCTCCTACCCATTACCAACCTTTCCTGTATCAATATTTCAGATGCCCACATCAACGAGAGAATGATGACCTCTTCTTGCTCTGCAGTTACTGTATGTGTATTCAATGCATATGCTTAATCTCCATAACTATTGAGGTCAATATTCTGATTATCATGTGTGTAAATTCGGTAGATTTCCAGGTGCAATAATCCCATAGAACAGAACCAGAATTCACAAACAGCAATATGAACAGGCCTCTACTAAACATACTTGCTATTCTGAGACCAATTTTCCGTATGCTTTGGTCTTTTCCCCTTCTACAAATTGATGGAGCCGAGCTATTTTGGACAGTCCAGTTCCCCAAAGCCTAAAAAGTCAGAGGAAACAAGAAAAGGATTAATTAAGGGAGAGGAGAAACTTTGCCATCACAGGTTGTCTACTTACCACTACATTTAAAGGGAATCTGTCAGCAGGTTTTTGCTATGTAATCTGAAGACAGCATGCTGAAGGAGTTAACACAGATTTCAGTGTTTCTCATCACATTGTGTGAGGTTTACCTGCAATGTTTGTTTTAGCTTCAGGAGATTATCATTGCCAAACAAGGTCAACTAGATGTCAGATAATCCAGCATTTGTATATACAGAGCCTGGTGTGGGCAGCTTTCTGAGCTCTGCTAAATCTAACAACTCTGTCAGAACCGTTGCACCCAGTGATCTAAGTGACAAATCATTGGAATCAGGGTCTCTCTGCCTACATCATGCTACTCTGAGATGAGGTAGCAAGAAACAGCTGACAGGTTCCTTTAAGGCCCTCATGCACAAAACCCATTGTTATTGACGAATCTAGCCGACAATCTAATGTGTATGGGGATCACACAAACGATATCATTTGAACAATCACAAATCCGTGATGTTTTAACAATATCATAGCGTGTGATGGTACCTTAAGAAATATCAGGCGAGTGGCTTCTTGTGGAGATCACAGATTAGCTCAGCCAAGTGAGTGCTCCGATGTATGGGAGAGTCGGGCACATTTACTCTATAGGAGGGTCAATTGCATTGCTGTTCTGATAGATCAAGAACAAATTGAAATAAATACTAATGGTGGGTTTACACGCCGCGATATCGGCATCCAACTCCGACCCAACTCCGACAAAAAGTCACGTGGGTCGCGAGTTGGACCCGATATTGTGTGCGCGTTGTACGGTTTGAGCGTACAACGCGATGCTGGAACGATGCCAATACGATATCGGAGTTGAATAGCCGAGCTATTCAACTCCCCGATATCGCATGGCTGTTGTAACAGCATCGCAGCGTGTGACAGCCCAACTCTGATGTGTACTCGCACCTCACCCATTAACTCCCATGTTAAATGGTCGTTACTGGGTTGGTGGGCGTACACATCGGAGGGACGTTGTTTCCCGATATCGCAGCGTGTAAACCGCCGATGCGATATCAGGAAAAGGGCTGAAAATATGCGCGCTCCCGCGCCGTTGCCTCCGATATCGCCGCGATATCGGGACGTGTAACCCCACCATTAGGATGGCTTCACACTGCAGTTTTTCACTGATCAGTGTCCATCAGTGTTTGGGTGCCAAAACCAGGAGTGTCTCCAAAACTCAGATTAGCTGTCAATCTTTCAATTATAGTTTTTCTCTGCAAGTTCCTTTCCTGATTCCTCTCTGGGTTTTGGCACACAAACTGGATGGACACTGATCAGTGAGGCTGGGTTCACATTGCGGCGGCGTCCGGTCCGGGACTGTCAGGGGTGACAGCCCGGGACCGGAGTTTTGCTCCATAGGATACTATCGGGCTGCACGGAGCTGGATGGCAATTATCTGCCATCCGGCTGCTATCTCGCCGGATGTATCCTGGAGAAGTGGGGATTTGTCTGCCGACTCCAAAAACGTTGCATGCACGTTTTTGAGTCGGCAGACAAATCCCCACTTCTCCAGGATACATCCGGCGAGATAGCAGCCGGATGGCAGATAATTGCCATCCAGCTCCGTGCAGCCCGATAGTATCCTATGGAGCAAAACTCGGTCCGGGCTGTCACCCTGACAGCCCGGACCGGACACCGCCGCAATGTGAACCCAGCCTAAAAAACTGCAGTGTGAAACCAGCCTTAGAGCAATAAGGGCGGCTTCAGACTGCGGCAGCGTCCGGTCCGGGCTGTCAGAATTGACAGCCTGGACCGGAGTTGTGCTGCATAGACTACTGTCGGGCTGCCGGAGCTGGATCGCGGCGGGTGTTAATTACTGCTATCCGGCTGCTAGATCGCCGGATGAATCCTGCAGAAGTGGGGATTTGTCTGCCGATTCCAAAACCGGTGCATGCAACGGTTTTGGAATCGGCAGACAAATCCCCACTTCTGCAGGATTCATCCGGCGATCTAGCAGCCGGATAGCAGGTAATTAACACCCGCCGCGATCCAGCTCCGGGCAGCCCGACAGTAGTCTATGCAGCACAACTCCGGTCCAGGCTGTCAATTCTGACAGCCCCGGACCGGACGCTGCCGCAGTCTGAAGCCGCCCTAAATGGGGCACTTAGATGGATAAAGTTCTGCCCATAAACGAGCATTGATTGGCCATTTATAATCTGATCGCCTCTCATTTAAAGACCTGCTAATTGATTTGATAGCTGATTGGTGGCAAGTTTACACAGGCTGATAATCGGGAACTAGCGCTCTTATGCTCATTCATTATTGGTCTGGTAAAGGGACTTAGGCCAGGGTCACATTTGCGGTTGGACCCTGGCCTGCCGGATTCCGGTTTCAACTTAGCAATTTTTCCATCACCGCATAGCGTTTCCGCTATGCGGTGCTGGAAACCGCAGTCCCTAGTTACCCGGTGTTTACCTGCACGACCTGTCACACAGGCAGCGGCTCGGAGGGCGTTTTACAGCGCCGCACAGGAAACCGTGTCTGCAACGGTTTCCTGTGCGGCGCTGTAAAACGCCCTCCGAGCCGCTGCCTGTGTGACAGGTCGTGCAGGTAAACACCGGGTAACTAGGGACTGCGGTTTCCAGCACCGCATAGCGGAAACGCTATGCGGTGATGGAAAAATTGCTAAGTTGAAACCGGAATCCGGCAGGCCAGGGTCCAACCGCAAATGTGACCCTGGCCTTATACTACAGTCCATCTCAAAGAGAAGCTGCCGTCACCAGTAAACTGCCCCCTAGTTGTTTTCATTTGTCTGGTGAGGCCTAGGCATTATATTAGTCAATCTGGTGAGCCCAAAGTAGAAAGTGTCTGAGTAACCTTAAAGGTACCATCACACGGGGCGATATCGCCGGCAAATCACAGGAGCGCGCATGTTTTTGGATCGTTGCCAAGATCGCAGTGGAGATGTCAGACGCAGCGACATCGCCGGCAACTCAGCAGCAATGTTGAAAGCAACTTCGCCGACAGGGTTAAACTCAACCCTGGCAGCGATCATTTAACATTGCAGTGAATGGGGGAAGCTGCTTTCACCATCGCAGTTGCGGTGTCAAACTGAGCGATTTGGCAACATCGCCTGAGCAACATCGCCTGGTTTCCCAACATGTTGGGAAACCTGACAACTGTATTCAAGCAACTATCGCCATTGAAATCGCCCAGTTACATGGAGCAACTAAGTAGCGATGTTGCGGCAACTTCGCCACACCCGAGTTACTGGCGATGTTGTCGGCGATATCGCCCCGTGTGACGGTACCTTAAGTTTAGTCGACTAAAAACTGCACCAAAACTAAAGCAACAATTGCAAAGTGTGAATGCTAAACTCAAAATATTTGGTCACATATAGTAACATACTGTACTGCCTGCATACTGAATATTGCTCAGTCAGCAATTATGATGCAGATCAACATTTTCTAACACATGCACGAGAACTGTGAAATTTTGCAATAACGTATAAGTTTAGGGGTCGCCTACCCGAATGACGGCACTTCATCACTCTTTACTTCACCAATTCTGATGAGGTAGTGGATAAACTCCCAAGCCGCATAACTTTGCGCTTCCTTTTTTATTTGTGATTTTCCCATACCCCTGAAGGGGAAAGTATCCACACCAACCTATAGAATGAAATGTTATTTAATAATGTGAATAGTATTGTAGAATGGTAATTTATGACCAAATAATAAATAAGTAGATGAATAGACATAAGTTTAGCTGCAGGCCAAAAACTCAATAGCCATAATCGTGAAGGTCAGGCTGAGCCAAGCGAACAAGTTAATTTCTATGGAACGTGGAACACCAACCATGCCAAAACATTGTTAACAAAGGCTTATCCCCTGGTTGAAATTTCCATCCAGTCTTTATTTTTTAGTATCATGAACCACCCGCCCGGGAACAGTTGGGAGTCCCCACATACATTGTTTTGGTGCTATGTTTCAGAACATTGTGCTCAGCATTGAAACTTGTAACTAGAACTGTACAAACCAGCTCTTCTCATCTATCTGGAATATACCGCGAATATCGTCTCATTTATACAAGGCTTCGCAGATGGATGTGGGTGGCACTACAATGAGACACTTCTTCTTGGAGAATAGGTTCTGTTATATACCACAGCAGAACTATAAACTACTACATCACTCTTGGACCCTGCAACAATAAAATGGCTAAGTTCACACCTAACTGGGGTTGCGATTGCATTTCTTTGCATTTTTGCCACGCAAAAACGCCTTAAAACACATGCAAATGCATGTGTTAACACACCCATTGATTTCAATGGGAAACACATTGCAAATGCAAGTCAAAACACATGTCAATTTCTGCAAACGTAGAACGCATGCGTTTTTGCAAACTCAAGCCAAAATGTGGCTGGACACGTTTTGGTCTGCATTTGCAAAAATGCATGTGTTCTGCGTTGGCAGAAAATGACATGGGTTTAGACTTGCGTTTGCAATTCTTTTCCTATTGTAATCAATGGGTGCACTAACGCAGGCAAAAACGCATTGCATGCAATCGCAGCCCAGCAGTAGATATGAAAAGAGCCAAAGTGAGAATGGAGTTTGTATGTAACAATGCACTCTGTCGTTGATTACATTGGGGAAGAAAGGATCAAGGGTTTGCTCCTGCAGCTACAAATCTTGAGATTAGCAAAAAAAAACATTCAATTGGCAAAAAAGTTGTGGAAATAACTTTAGCACTTGGTAAATAACTGATTTCAGATGGATCCATTTTTTTAACGCTGGAATCTACGTAGATTGGATCACTCAACTGATTACGATTTCGGCTGCTTTCACATCAGCGTTTTCTGCTATTCGCAGCATATCCGGCAGCTTTGCCACATCTTCTGCGTAACGGCTCACTTGCAGCAAGCCCAATTCATTCTCTATGGGACTTGCGGTCATGCTAGCAGCATTTTTTTCACCTGCCGCAAGTGCTAAAACCGGAAAAAACGCAACTGCCGCACATGACCGCAAATCCCACAGGGAATGAATTGGGCTTGCCGCAAGTGAGCCGTTACACGGCAGATGTGGCAAAGCTGCCGGATCTGCCGGGAATGGGAGAAAACACTGATGTGAAAGCAGCCTTAGCCATCCATTTTTCTTTAATTTGTAAAGGATCTGTTTTTTTACTTACCGTATATACTCGCGTATAAGCCGAGTTTTTCAGCCCAAAAATTGGGCTGAAAAGTACCCCCCTCGGCTTATACGCGAGTCAGTGCTGTATACCGATGTATACATCGGTACATACCGATGTATACATCGGTATACAGCAGCCCCCGCATCCCCAGTAATCCAGGGCCCCCCCAGCCTCTCTCCGGTCACCTGAAAAGCAAACTATACTTATCAGTGTCCCGCTGTCCGCGCCCGCTCGCCTCTGCCGTCTGCGATCCTCCATCTTGATGCGGCGTCTTCCTGTTTCTGTGCTCGGCGCCGGCAATGACGTCATTCCCTGCGACGAGCACAGAAACAGGAAGACGCCGCATCAAGATGGAGGATCGCAGACGGCAGAGGCGAGCGGGCGCGGACAGCGGGACACTGATAAGTATAGTTTGCTTTTCAGGTGACCTGAGAGAGGCTGGGGGGGCCCTGGATTACTGGGGCCCTGTATACTACCGCTGGGGCTGCAATATACTACCACTGGGGCTGTATATACTACCACTGGGGCTGTATATACCACTGGGGCTGTATATACTGCTGGGGCCCTGTATACTACCGCTGGGGCTGCAATATACTACCACTGGGGCTGTATAAACCACTGGGGCTGTATATACCACTGGGGCTTTATATACTACCACTGGGGCTGTATATACTATCACTGGGGCTGTATATACTGCTGGGGCCTTGTATACTACCACTGGGGCTGTATAAACCACTGGGGCTGTATATACCACTGGGGCTGTATATACTGCTGGGGCCCTGTATACTACCGCTGGGGCTGCAATATACTACCACTGGGGCTGTATAAACCACTGGGGCTGTATAAACCACTGGGGCTGTATATACTACCACTGGGGCTGTATATACTACCACTGGGGCTGTATATACTACCACTGGGGCTGTATATACTGCTGGGGCCCTGTATACTACCACTGGGGCTGTATAAACCACTGGGGCTGTATAAACCACTGGGGCTGTATATACTACCACTGGGGCTGTATATACTACCACTGGGGCTGTATATACCACTGGGGCTGTATATATTGCTGGGGCCCTGTATACTACCACTGGGGCTATATATACTACCACTGGGGCTGTATATACCACTGGGGCTGTATATACTACTGGGGCTGCGTGTATACTACCACTGGGGCTGCTGTATCTACCTCTGGGACTGCTGTATACCACACTACTGGGGGCTGTATACTTGTGCTAGGGTCCACCCTCGGCTTATACACGAGTCAATAGATTTTCCCAGGTTTTGGGGGCAAAAGTAGGGGGGTCGGCTTATACACGGGTCGGCTTATACACGAGTATATACGGTACTTCTGTTTCATAAAGAAAATGAATGGTAATTGACACACCCACTCCAGGGCTGGGAAAGGCTCGGGAACCGGGCAGCAGTTGTTCTTCTTCACTTCTCGGTTCTTTTCACAAGGACAGGTGGGGGCTGAGACCCGGTCTCGTGACCCTGGCGGTGTCATTTTAATAAACGGGCGTAAATGATGGGGTATCATTGGGGAAAGGGGTATTCATGATGCCACCTGCAGTATGCAGCCAGGACGGCCGCCGCTACTTCAGAACCTCTGGTGACGGTGACCCGGCAGCATGGATGGTTCTGCTCCCCGCAGGTGGAGCGCGGTCCCCAGGGCAGTAGGATGAAGGAGTCAGTTTTTACCTTGGCAGATTTTCACTGGATCATCAGTACCCCAATGTCTCTTGCGGCCTCTTCTGCCAGTGGTCGCTACTGAAGGAAGTCTCACACACCACAGCTGAAATTCTGTTACTTTTACTTGGAGGTTTCAGCATGACCGCCAGGTACGTCCTTGCCGACCTCCGGTTCAGCGTTGTCTCCAGAACCGGGTTAGTGAAGTCGAGCCTCGGTTGGTGCCTCTTTCCTTCTCATTAGGTGTTTTCGTCTCTGGTGGTCCCCTTGCGCTAAAAGCTCATCTCGCCGCTCCTTACTTAGCGCCTTTGCAGCACAGAGCCCAAGTACCGACAGTCACGGGTGCTCTTGTACCCCTCCCGGGCACTGCACCCTAGTTCAGCCGCCTTCCCCACGGTGTTTCAGGTGTTCGGCCACAGCTCCCATTAGAAGCCTGGGACCTCCATTTCAACAGTTCATACATGAAGCATCCACGCCGTGTTCAGTCCCTGTGTCGTCCACCAGCCCCTACGTCTCGTTCCGTACCTCAAGGGCTCCCTTCTTCCTCCACACCTCTCGGTCTTTCTCTCCTGGGGCAAGCGTGGTCGTGCTCCAGCCCGCGGGAGTTGGCACCACACCACCCTACACTTCCGACTTCCACCCCACTCCTCTCTTGATGGTCTCTTCTTTCCAACTCTCCTTCTGACTACACTTCCCTGTCCCCTCTTTGGAGCCTGGGTCCTCCCTCTGGGTCCACCCACCGTCCCAGGGGCCTACGGGTTGTGTGTTTGTGTGTGCGTTTTGGCTCAACTGCACCATACCAGCACCTGGAGAGCAGAGGCACAACACTCCTTAATCGCAGGAGTGCAGTACCTCTGGTGGTGGTCTACCCGACGCCACACAATCAGTTATTGGATCTGTTCTCCATGTAAAAAAAACAACAGATCATGCAGAAATCAGTTATTTAACGATAAACAAAAAGTTGTGTTTGCAGAACTTTTTTGCCAACAGATCTCTGCAGGTTCCGTACTAACAGATGATTACTGGCCATGCGAACTCAGCCTAGTACAGCAGTCTAGCTACATTGTGGTCGGAAGAGCCACGGGATGCATGTGTCCCGCCCAGGGGACTCAGATCTCAGGCGCGGTTTGGGAGTCACGGGTAGCAGTGCCTGAGGCTGTGGACCTGGTGGTCAATGAAAAATGTGGAAGAAAATAATAAAAAAGAGAATTTTGTTTACGTACCGTAAATTCTTTTTTCTTGAATCATCAATGGGAGACCCAGACAATGGGGTTTAGGGCACTGCCCTCCGGAGGCCACACTAGGTACTACAAGTTTGTAGTCACCGCCCCCTCCGCTTATAAACCCCTACCGCAGGAGATATCCTCAGTTTGGTCCATAAGCTGCGAGGAGGCAAACCACACCCGAACTATCGGGAAGACCGTGTACAGACGGTGCAACAACCCGAAACAAACAACGCTGTCCCAACAGGGAACAGTCCCAAGGAAATAACATCCAACGGAACAACTGGGTGGGTGCTGGGTCTCCCATTGATGATTCAAGAAAAAAGAATTTACGGTACGTAAACAAAATTCTCTTTTTTCTGATCATCATAATGGGAGACCCAGACATTGGGGATGTCCTAAAGCAAACCCCAGGGCGGGAAGAGTTCCTCAAAAGACGTTGAGATATACGGTCCCCCTCAAAGGTGGGCAACCGCCGCCTGGAGGACCCGCCTGCCCAAACTTGCATCCGCAGAGGCATGGGCATGCACCATATAGTGCTTAGAGAAAGTGTGCAGGCTGGACCAGGTGGCCGCCTGACACACCTGTAGAGCAGAAGCGCGATGTCGCAAAGCCCAGGAGGCACCGACGGCTCTGGTCGAGTGCGCCTTCAAGCCCACCGGGAGAGGCAAACCAGAAGAACGGTAGGCCTCTTGAATGGGTGCCTTGATCCATCTGGCCAAGGTTGATTTTGACGCCGCGGACCCCTTACAGCGACCCGCCGTAAGTACGAACAAAGAGTCCGAACTCCGGAAGGAGGCAGTCCTGGACACATAAATGCGTACAGCCCTCACGAGATCCAGAGTGTGGAGTTCGCGCTCAACCTGGTGAACAGGAGCGGAACAAAATGATGGGAGAACAATCTCTTGGTTCAAGTGAAAAGTGGAAACCACCTTTGGCAAGAATTCTGCCCGCGGGTGTAACACCACCTTGTCTTGATGAACCACCAGAAAAGGTGACTTGCACGATAGTGCAGCCAATTCTGAGACCCGTCTTAGAGACGTAATTGCCACTAGAAAGACCACTTTCTGTGACAGACAAGAGAGGGAAACCTCTCTCAGTGGCTCAAAAGGCGGTTTCTGTAGGGCCGCCAGGACCATGTTGAGATCCCAAGCGTCCAGCGGTCGCCTATACGGCGGGACCACCCGAGACACCCCCTGTAGAAATTGACGGACCTCTGGGAGGAGTGCCAAGCGCCTGTCAAACAGTACAGACAGCGCTGATACCTGACCCTTCAGGGAACTGAGGGATAGGCCCAACTCCAAGCCCGACTGCAAAAAAGCCAACAGGGTCGGGATCGACAAAGGCCAAGGTGATCGTCCACCAGAGGCACACCAGGTGAAAAAGATTTTCCACGTTCTGTGGCATATCTTCCGTGATACAGGCCTTCTAGCTCGATTCATAGTGGCAACCACAGTAGGGGAGAATCCCCTGGACGTTAGAAGCCAGGCCTCAAGAGCCATGCAGTCAACCTGAGGGCCCTGGAATTGAGGTGGAAGAAGGGGCCTTGCGCGAGAAGATCTGCGCGTTCTGGAAGAGCCCACCGGTTTCCGCCTGACAGTTGCCACAGATCCGGATACCAGGACCTCCTGGGCCAATCCGGAGCCACTAGAATGGCCGTGCGGCATTCCGTCCTGATTTTCCACAGAACCTTGGGAATCAGTGCCAGAGGTGGGAAAACATATGGTAGCTGGAAGCTGGACCAAGACAGGATCAGGGCATCTGCCCCCAGAGACTGAGGGTCCCACGATCTCGCCATGTATTGTGGCACCTGATGATTCAGCCTTGAGGCCATCAGATCCACGTCCGGGGTGCCCCATCTGCTGCAGATGTCCCGGAAGACGTCCGGATGAAGAGACCACTCTCCGGCGTCCATCCCCTGTCGGCTCAGGTAATCGGCCTCCCAATTCTCGACACCTGGGATGTAAACTGCGGAGATCAGGCAGTTGTTGTCTTCCACCCATGCTAGAATGCGGTGGACTTCTGCTAGGGCCTGTGCACTCCTGGTTCCTCCCTGATGGTTTATATAGGCGACGGCTGTCGCATTGTCGGACTGAACCCGAATGGGTTGTCCAGACAGGAAGACCTGAAAAGCCAGGAGTGCTAGATAGACCGCCCTGATCTCCAGCACGTTGATCTGCAACGTCGACTCCGACCGTGTCCAGAGACCTTGAGCCCTGTGGTGTAAGAACACCGCCCCCCAGCCCTTTAGACTGGCGTCGGTGGTCACCACTAACCATGACGGTTTTAGGAAGGACCGGCCCCGCGACAGGTGACTTGGCTGGAGCCACCACTGCAGAGAATCCCTGGTCGGCTGTGAAAGAACCACCAGCCGATTCAGAGAGGACGTCCTCTTGTCCCACCTGCGGAGAATTTCCAGCTGCAGGGGACGGAGGCGAAACTGTGCGAAAGGCACCGCCTCTATTGCTGCCACCATGCGCCCCACCAGCTTCATCAAGACCCGCAGGGATGAGTGTGGTGACAGGAGAAGATCGTGTACTCCTGATTGGATGGCCAGCTGTTTGGCTCGCGGCAGGGACACCAGAGCAGAGTCCGTGTGGAAGTCCATGCCCAGATATGTCAGTGACTGGGTTGGCACCAGGGTGGATTTCTGGACATTGAGAAGCCACCCAAACCATTCCAGAGACTGCATGGTCACCTCCAGGCTTCTCTGACACAGGTGTTCCGATGGCGCTCTGACCAGCAGGTCGTCTAGGTAAGGTATGACGGCGTGACCCTGCGCATGCAGGAGAGCCATCATCGAGGCCATCACTTTCGTGAACACCCGCGGTGCCGAGGCCAACCCGAAAGGCAGCGCCACGAATTGGAAGTGTTCTTCCCCCACTGCGAATCGTAACCAGCGTTGATGAGCCGGTGCAATGGACACGTGAAGGTAAGCGTCTCGGATATCTATGGATGCTAGGAAGTCTCCCTGTGACACAGCCGCGATCACGGAGCGTAGGGATTCCATGCGGAACTTCCGAACCAACACGTGACGGTTGAACAGCTTGAGGTCCAGAACCGGGCGGAAAGAGCCGTCCTTCTTTGGGACGATAAAGAGGTTGGAGTAAAAACCCCTGAACCTCTCCCCAGTGGGCACTGGGACCACTACCCCGTCTCTGCGAAGTCCCTCCAACACCAGATAAAAAGCCTGAGCCTTTTCTGGAGATGGAACAGACCGATGGAATCGGTGTGCCGGGCGTGACGTCAGCTCTATCCTGTAACCTCGTGAGACTACGTCTTGGACCCACTGATCCTGAATGCGGAGTCGCCATCTGTCCTGAAATCGGGACAGGCGACCCCCCACCTGTGGGGAGGCAGGAAGAGAGAGCGAGTCATGCGGAAGTGGGCTTGGGGGTGGCAGCTGCCGCCCCCGCCGGCTTCTTCTGGCGACCCTTGGGGCGCCACTGAGTAGAGGGCTTGCCCCCACGGTCCGCGCGAGCGGAAGATGCTGAAGGCTGCGAGCTGGAGCGAAAGGACCATTGTTTAGGGTTCCTTTTCACGGTATACCGTGGCTTAGGTTTGTTCTGTGGTATCTTGGACTCCGCAGAATCCTTGATCAGCTTGTCCAGCTCGGTGCCAAAAAGCCTGTCACCAGAGAATGGAAGATTCTGCAGAATCTTCTTTGACGTGGCATCTGAGTCCCATAGACGCAGCCACAGCAACCTGCGGATCGCTATAGCATTGGCCGAGGCCACAGCAGAGCGGGTGGCAGTCTCCAAGGACGCCGTCCTGGCGTAATACGCATAGGCTCTCGCCCTGTCGGTAAGTGCCAGGACCTCTGAACTGGACCCAGCCAGGTCAGCGATACCATCCAAGCAGGATGTGATCGCCTGCAAGGTCCAGACCGCAGCAAAATTAGGGGCAAAAGAAGACCCTACAGCCTCATAAGAAGACTTGGCGAGTTGTTCGACCTGTCTGTCTGTCGCGTCCTTCAATGAGGAGCTATCAGAGGCAGAGAAAAGGGAGCGTGCAGCAATCCTGGTCATGGAAGCGTCCACCTTCGGGGACTGCGACCACTCCTGAAGCACCTCCTGGGAGAAAGGGAAGCGAGTGTCCTTAGATTTGCGGACATAACGCCGCCCAGGGTGAACCCTGGGTGCTCTAACCACCCTTCCAAAATTAGTGTGGTCCATAAAAGAGCCACATGGTCTAGCCTCCGGTTGTAACCATTGATAGACCTCCTTCGGGTGGATGTCCACCTCCTCAGGGGGTGCCACGAGACGTAAAGTCTCGTTGATGGAGGACACCAGATCCTCCACCCTTTCTGGTGGTTCTGACACAGACCCGAGGATTGAACCCCCATCATCCTCGTCACCCTCAGAGTGACGCTCCTCCTCAGAGAGAGTCTGGAGCTCGGGTGAATCGTCACGGCGAGTCCGCTTAAGGGGTCTCACAGTGGAAGAAGGAGACACCCGGGGGTAGCTTGAAGGAGCAGCTGGATTTTCCAGTCTCCTTGTTAGTGCCTCCAGGGATTGCGACATGGAGGACAATTGGGATAGCATAGATTCATTGATCTTATTCTGTTTGTCCCATGGCCCTGGGATCAGCTGAACCTCAGGGTACAGCACCGGAGCTGCTGACTCAGCAGTGTCAGTCCGGGCTTCTGGGCGTCCGCAATTATTGCAGGACCCCCCAACCAGTGTCCCGTTGCATGTAGCACAGGCAGAGGTGGTACTGGCCGCCTTAGCAGCACTTTTCTTTCCTGAGGACATACCCACAGTAGGGGGAAATAAGCCAAACAGGAAAAAATCACCGGTACACCGGTGGCTTACCGACCGCTTCAATGCGGTGGGAAGGGAGCGATGTGTGTGTGGCCTCCGCGAGGGTTGTGAACTTGGTCTCCCCGGGAGTGCAGCAGAGCAGTCTCAACAGATCCCAGCCGGGAAGTGAGGGAGAAAGATGGCCGCCGCCGGACAAGCCGGGGGCGGAGCCGAAACACGCGGGAAGCACACACACACGCCCATCGATGACGTCATCACATGAGCTGCTCCACAACTCTCCAGGCAGCCATTACAGCAATGTAGGCGCCGGAGCCCGCAGCGCGGGAGGTATAAACACAATACCCAGGCTGCAGACCAAAGTCTGAAGCCCACAGCCGCAGCCCCTGTGAAAACACAGGGCGGTCAGCCAGGGTGACCCCAGCACAGGGCACACTGCCAGAACCGCGGACCCGAGGGTTGCGCGCGGTCTGAGTGGCAGGACACCTCAGGTCCAGACACTACCCCCAGGCACACCGGAGACACCAGGGTATCTCAGTGCCTGTCCGGTCTGTAAGCACCATTAAGGGAGGCCTCGGACGGGGGGTTCAGCACCAGTCCGGTCTGTAAGCACCATTTAGAGAGGCCTCGGACTGGGCTGGCTCCAGTCCGGTCTGTAAGCACCATTTAGGGAGGCCTCGGACGGAGCGGAGCTGTGCAAGGCTCCTATCTCCCTCTTTCCAGAGCCCCCAGGGGGGATGGGAAGGAGCGCGGCAGCGTACCGGGAGAACACCATGTGTCCAGGCACTAGGCCCTCCGGTACCTCAACCTGCGTATTGCCCGAAGGTGAGCAGGGAGACTGCCGGAGGTCCCCAACCGGGACCTTTTTACCTTGTCTTCATACGCCATCACGTAAGCTGTGAGAATGCAGTGAAGTGCAAGCAAAGCGTGTGATCCTCCGAGCACACTAAGTTTAAAACTGAGGATATCTCCTGCGGTAGGGGTTTATAAGCGGAGGGGGCGGTGACTACAAACTTGTAGTACCTAGTGTGGCCTCCGGAGGGCAGTGCCCTAAACCCCATTGTCTGGGTCTCCCATTATGATGATCAGAAAAATGTCTTTTCGTGACGCCACCTGTAGATTTCGGTGATGGCACCGGCGCTGCTGGGGCCTCCGGGGTGATGGGCGGCAGAAAGATGGAGTAGCTCCATACAGGAAGAGCGGGGTCCCCGGGGCTAAGGGTTATAATGGTGGAATAGGGCAGCACAGTCGTTTCTGCACAAGGTTGGAGTAGGGGGGCGCAGTCGGTGTGGTGCAGGTGGAAGGAGGAACACGCACACATAAAAGTCTTATGGTACCTTTACTGATGACTGGTTACAGGTACACACGTCCGGAGTGAAGGAAAACACCTTGGGATCTCCACAGCTTAGTAGGGTTATAGGCCTCCTTGTTTAGCTTTCCTGTTCTGAGTCTGGCAGGTATTGAACCTAACCGGACCGTTACTTCTCTTTCTCTCCACACCCAGGTTGCTGCACTGAGGGCTCTCTCTTGGGCTACCGCCGTCTCTCTCCACCGTCCCTGGCTCTCAATTGTTGGTGCTGCGGGTGTCCGGGAAGCTAAGCCTCCTCGGGATGCTGGTTTCTCTGCTGGGTCTATCTTCTCTGTCCCTGCAGACTCGGACTCCAGTGACCAGAACTCTGGTGGGGTGAGCCGGTATGGCTCCTCTGCCCCCGGTAACGTGTTTCTCGCCTCTGCCTTCGATCCCTACTCTGCGGTTCTTCCACTGACTCTGGTATGTACTGGTCTGGGCCCAGCACGGCTCCAGTACCAGTTCAGCTCACTAGTCTCTGAGCTCCTGCAGCTCTCCTAGTGTCTGCACACTGTCTCACAGTTCTTGTAGTGACTGCACACTCTGCTAATTTCCCTCCAGCACCTGTATTTATAGGGGATCTGGCTTAAGGGCAACCAGTTGAGCTCCCCCTACAGGCCTGGAGTGGAAGGTGTTGGGTGTTAGTGGTTACTCGCTGTGGGAAATCCTTCAGTGTCCCAGGGAAGTCTGTGGTTACCTGGTACAGGGTGCCACACATGCACACTGCTGCGTCGTGTCACAGGGACTCTATACTGCTGTGAGCAATAACTGTATTTAGAGAGAACAGTCGCACACTCTTAGTATCATGTGATAACACTGGAATTTATTTGAATAGCAACCTGCAGCAACGCGTTTCGGCCCACTTGGACCTTGGTCACGCCTGTTGCTGTAAATTTAAAAGAATACATATAGTCAATACTTTGTACAAAAAAACATGTGCGTTATCTACATATATACATATTTGAGATGAAACTGCCTAGGCAGGTGTCATAGAGGAAGTGAACACCTGTCATATATTTCAGAAGGACAATATACTTGATATTATGGTAAAGTATTATAACCAAATAGCAAGAGATGAGGGAGTCCGGTACAAGAGAGAGTAGATATTTCTAGAAGTATAGTTATCCAGATCTAGATAGTGACAGGAACACGGATAGAACAATTATTTACCCTTTGCTAAGGTGCTTTCCTCAAGGAAAAGGGACTTTGTCCACTATGGTTTAATTTTCCATAGGACTGTATTCCAAGCTGTAAGAGAATCACATTTAATCATTTCTCTAGATAGCTCATCAGGCTATACTATCAGGTAGGTTGTTACCTTTTGGTATAAATCAAGTAGTGGATCCTCAGATCCTTTGAAAAATTGTTGGATGCCTATGAAAAAAGTGGTTTAAATAGGAGGGTTATAGATATCTTACCCAAAAAAGGCAAGGTCAATGTTACAGTATTCTATCTTTTGTAGTGTCATAATAGTATAGGGTTGAAAACTATGATCGTGCCACAATATGTTCACTCCATTTATGTGGTAGTTACAAGTATGCCCATATACTGTAGAACTAATGGCCACTTTACACGCAGCTACATGTAACAGGTTATCCACAGGTAACTTACTGGCTGCAGTGAAATCATGGAGACAAGGTTCTATCTTGTGGCTGTGTACAAATGGAACTATGTCTCCATGATTTCACTGCAGCCAGTAAGTTACCTGTGGAAAACCTGTTACCTGTAGCTGTGTGTAAAGTGGCCATAATAGTTGTATATTCCTCCCCTATGTTTCACACCAGGCCCTCATTCAGTAAAGATTCATTGTCATACCCTATTTCAGCGACATTACTTTTGCATTCCCTGGGTGGGGGCTGTTTTTGATGTGAGCTCTGTCTCAGCCGCCGGCCGTGCTTTGTACTCGCGGACCGGAAGTAGCAGAGGACGCCGGCACATGCGCAATAGCGCCAGATGCACATCATCGTTTGGTGATGCGTTGTGGGGAAGCTAAGGGCGTTGCTATGGCCGCGGATCACATGATCGCTGCGTCATAGATGGGGGACGATAAAAGCAGCTTGTAATACTGTGGATTGTATTACATGTAGTGAATATAGCATGTAAAACAGTGTATTTGTTTTGCAGATTGATTACATTTAATATATTCAGTTGGTGAGGTATGATTAAGATGTATTATTCTTGATATTTGTTGGGGCAGTATGCTAAATCGTTGCTATTCACCCTTAATGGTACATTTACACGCGGCAACAGGTTCTAGGTATTCCACAGCTAACTTACTGGCTGTAGTGAAATTGTGGCGCCCCGCAACGAGTGCGTCACAAGGGAGTATTGCAGCCGCAATATTCTCTGACAAAGCAGTGCAATAGTTAACTCTGAGATCCAACCCAACATACAACACCTAGAACAGAGGACCAATCCTAGGTCCTGGTGGGTGGAGTGTTAGGGTAGTGAAGTAGAACACACAATAGTCTAGAATCTAGAACCTGGAGAGAGCAGACTAGAACTTGGAGAGGAGCGGGGGCTCCGCACCTCGTGCGGGCCCCTGGGCCGTCACCGGTCGGGTGTCAGCACCTGAGGCCTTAACTACCGGGATTGGGCATATTTACACGGGTTCCCAGAAGACTCCCGTGCCCACAACTCACAGCCGGTTCACTGGTACCGAAGCTGGCAGCAGTTCACCTCTGCCACGCGAACCAGCCCCGTGGAGGATCAGCTTTACAGGAGCACCCCACCACCAGCCAGTTTCCAGTCGTCTAACCAGCGGTGTACCCACTGAGGGACCCAAGGCTCCCCAAAGCATCCAGAACGTACATCATGGATAGGGCATTGAAGCAGCCTCCCCGTACCCGACCTGGTATTCCTGGGCGACACTGGTAAGAAGAAGGAACTAAGTAGGTAGAATGGAGGAACACTGCGGATCTCTGAGGAGCACTATCACTGCTGAGTCCACCCGGTCTTCCACTCAACCACTGTAAGCCATGTACTGCCTGCTGGTGACAGTAAAGACCCGTTGCAGAGACTATCTGTGTCCGTGTCTCCTTATGAACTGTCCGTCATTAACTAAAGGTAACCGCAGCTGCCGCACAACATCTTGAGCAGCTCCAGCCCCCGGGGATCACCGCTCAGCCTGTGGGGAGCGTAACATCTTGCTGCTATCCATCACCCCGGAGGTTCCGCAGCGTCGGTAGCCCTTACCGAACTACTCATAGGTGGCGTCACGAAGAAAACAAATTAAATCCCCTTTAATCTGTTCCCGTAAGACGTCCTTAATTTTGATCTGCACTACACCGGGCCCCACTACCGGCAGGCGCGGTCCACCCGTGACAAGGAAGGAGAAGAATCGCCTGTATCAACCGGAGTCCGCCGGCCGCGGTGAGTCAAAATCATGGAGACATTGTTCTATCTTGTTGCTGTGTACAAATGGAACTATGTCTCCATGATTTCACTGCAGCCAGTAAGTTACCTGTGGAATACCTAGAACCTGTTGCCGCGTGTAAATGTACCATAATAGTTTAAGAACTCCTATGGTTAGGTACTTGCAATCTTGATTGGTACTAAGTAATGTATCATACTCCTCATGCACAGGCTCAAAATGAGTGAGTTTACAGATTGTGTTATACATGAGTAGTTGAAGTAAAAGTGTTGAAACACACAGGGACCAAAGGCGAGTCCCATAAATGTCTAAACCATGTAGTTTACAACAAAGCATATACAGTATTCAATATGCATGACATTTCATGTTATTCTTGGTACTTTATTTATTTACTGTATTTTTCAACCCTATACTATTATGACACTACAAAAGATAGAATACTGTAACATTGACCTTGCCTTTCTTGGGTAAGATATCTATAACCCTCCTATTTAAACCACTTTTTTCATAGGCATCCAACAATTTTTCAAAGGATCTGAGGATCCACTACTTGATTTATACCAAAAGGTAACAACCTACCTGATACTATAGCCTGATGAGCTATCTAGAGAATGATTAAATGTGATTCTCTTACAGCTTGGAATACAGTCCTATGAAAAATTAAACCATAGTGGACAAAGACCCTTTTCCTTGAGGAAAGCACCTTAGCAAAGGGTAAATAATTGTTCTATCCATGTTCCTGTCACTATCTAGATATGGATAACTATACTTCTAGAAATATCTACTCTCTCTTGTACCGGACTCCCTCATCTCTTGCTATTTGGTTATAATACTTTACCATAATATCAAGTACCGTATATACCCGCGTATAAGCCGAGTTTTTCAGCCCAAAAATCGGGCTGAAAAGTCACCTCCTCGGCTTATACGCGAGTCACTGTATTAGGGACTCGGATACCTGCTGTCAGTAGCGAGTCTGAGCTATTCCGAGCGAGTCTGAGCTATTCCAAGAGGGTTCTTAGCGATTCCGAGCGAGTCTGAGCTATTCCGAGAGGGTCTTAGCGATTCTGAGTGAGTCATAGCGATTCTGAGTGAGTCATAGCGATTCTGAGTGAGTCATAGCGATTCTGAGAGCGAGTCTTAGCGATTCTGAGCATTTCTTAGCGATTCTCAGCTAGTCTGAGTGATTCTAAGCGAGTTTACAATCCGAGTCCTGTATTCTGTACTCGGGACTCGGCTTATACACGAGTCAATAGGTTTTTCAAGGTTTTGAGGACAAAAGTAGGGGGGTCGGCTTATACACGGGTCGGCTTATACGCGAGTATATACGGTATATTGTCCTTCTGAAATATATGACAGGTGTTCCCTTCCTCTATGACACCTGCCTAGGCAGTTTCATCTCAAATATGTATATATGTAAATAACGCTCATTTTTTTTGTACAAAGTACTGACTGTATGTATTCTTTTAAATTTACAGCAACAGGCGTGACCAAGGTCCAAGTGGGCCGAAACGCGTTGCTGCAGGTTGCTATTCAAATAAATTCCAGTGTTATCACATGATACTAAGAGTGTGCGACTGTTCTCTCTAAATATTGGACGTGGGTCCCACCAGACCTCTGAGTCAGCACCTCGACATATGAAATACATATCGGTGTGCACGCCATCTATTTATCTAGTGAGCAATAACCGTGACAGCACATCCCATACATCATTGCATGACATTAGAAAATACCTTTAATGACAGTATGCCATACCTCATTAACAAACTTCGACTGCATAGCATCTGCTTCAGAAAGTTGGTAGAGCAACTTTTTTCCTCTGGCACCAATTGTTGAGAAAACATCGAACATCACCCGTGAGGGCGGTACAAAGAATTTCTTGTGGTCTGGGAACATATAATATTTATTATCAATACACTTATATTTTTTCCATGAAAACAAAAGTAACATGAAGTGAAGCTTTATGTTTAGTTAATGGCATAGTGAAGACTATATATAATGAGGGACCCTGTATGAGGGTGTACCTAATACATACACTGTGTTCCAAATTATTATGCAAATTGGTTTTAAGTGTCATAGGTTTTTTTTTTCATTGTTTGTCAATGAAACCCATTGATGGTATTGTGTCTCAGGGTTCTTTGGATCATTGAAATCAATCTCAGATATCTGTGATAATTAGTTTGGCAGGTGAGCACAATAAAAGGAAATCTGATTGTTCCACAATATTAAGCAGGCCACAGTTTTCAAGTAACATAGGAAAGAAAAAGGATGTCTCTGCTGCCGAAAAGCAACAAATAATGCAATGCCTTGGACAAGGGATGAAAACATTAGATATTGCACGAAAACCTAAGCATGATCATCGTACTGTGAAGAGATTTGTGGCTGATTCTGAGCACAGATGTGTTCCTGCAGATAAAGGCAGAATGAGGAAGGTTTCTGCCAGGCAAGTTCATCAGATTAAGAGAGCAGCTGCTAAAAAGGCCTTACAAACCAGCAAACAGATATTTCAAGCTGCTGGTGCCTCTGGAGTTGTGGCACCCCTGCGGGGGATTGTCACAGGATCCACCGGTGCAAGGAAGGACTTACACCTTGATTAACACAGCACACACCACCTTCCACCCCAGACCTGAGGGGGGAGCTCTACTGGCTGCATTAAGCCAGTTCCCCTTTAAGAACACTCAGGCTGAGGGGAGGAGTTAGTTAGTCCCAGGAGTTAGTTTCAGTTCAGTGTAGTGTGTGAGAAGGAAGAGAGAGGATACAGAGCTGCTTGTCGCTGGGGAGAGATCCAGGCCCAGGACCAGGGACAACTGACCGCTGTGCACACCCTAGGGAAAGGGTTGGAGGCAAGTGGAGGAAGCAGGGAACTGAGAAGGGAATCTGAATTAATAGCCCTTTAGTACACCCGGACACTGGAGTCCGATGCTGCCAGCCTGCAGAGCTGCAGTCAAAAGCCCAGAAAACTCAGGAGGAAATCAGCCCTGAGGAAAGTGAGTAAGAGACACTAAACTGACCAAGTACAGGACCAGGGGCCATAGGAGAAACAGGGACCCCGCAGAAGGACCTCACTGTCAGCTTAGGACTAAGATCAGAGAAGAAGTGGTGGGTTCAGGCTCAGGCAGGACTCATCCCACACCGCAGAGCACAGACACAAAGGAAGCCTCATAACTTTCTAAGGTGGAAGTCCCAAATTGCACCGGGGACCTGGTTACTACTCTGGACTGTACCTGTTATGTTACCATCAGTAAAAGGTACTGAAACAACAATCCCTGTGTGTCTGTCTGTCTGCCGCAATTCACCGCTGCGTCAGCAAAGACTTTACTACTACTCCCCTCATCCATCCCGCTGCCCTGAGGTAAAGCTCAACCTGTGGGGAGCTGTTCCATATTCTGCTGCACCCACCATCACCTCAGCGGCCGGCTTGCAGCGCCGGTACCATATTACCAGGAACTACAGGTGGCGTCATGTTCCTTTGTAAATATCCCCCCACCGTTCCCCGCCATTGAGGGTCCAGGGCACGGGACCGGGGATCGACCAGCCGTGATTCCCCCATCAAAGCCGCCATCAGCCTCGGTACCCGAGTACCCCATACCCTGTCGACCGCCTCAGAGTCCCTTGAACTTCAAGGTATAGGATCCTTCAAAGGCTTGCTGTCGGGCATAAACCTACTATTTGACCACCCCTAAACAGTGCTCACAAGCAGAAATGGTTGCAGTGGGCCCAGACATACATGAAAACTAGTTTTCAAACAGTCTTGTTTGCTGATGAGTGCCGAGCAACCCTGGAAGGTCCAGATGGATGGAGTAGTGGATGGTTGGTGGATGGCCACCATGTCCCAACAAGGCTGCAACATCAGCAAGGAGGTGGAGGAGTCATGTTTTGGGCCAGAATCATTGGGAAACAGCTGGTAGGCCCCTTTAAGGTTCCTGAAGGTGTCAAAATGACCTCTGCAAAGTATATAGAGTTTCTGGCCGAGAACTTTCTTCCATGGTACAAAAAGCAAAAATGTGCCTTAATCAGCAAAATCATCTTCATGCATGATAATGCACCATCTCATGCTGCAAAGAATACCTCTGTGTCATTGGCTGCTATGGGCATAAAAGGAGATAAACTCATGGTGTAGCCACCATCTTCCCTGACCTCAACCCTATAGAAAACCTTTGGAGTATAATCAAGCAAAAGATCTATGGGGGTGGGAGGCAGTTCACATCAAAACAGCAGCTCTGGGATGTGATTCTGACATCATGCAAAGAAATACAAGCAGAAACTCTCCAGAAACTCACAAGTTTAATGGATGCAAGAATTGTGAAGGTGATATCAAAGAAGGGTTCCTATGTTACCATGTAACTTGGCCTATTAGGATGTTTAGCAGTTAAATAGCTTTTTATTTCAGTGAATGTGACCTCCTAATTCTGCAAATTCAACAAATGAGCACTTTCAGTTCTTTCAAACATATCAAATGTTTAGAAACTCTACTGTGCGTAATAATTTGGAACAGTGCTTTTAGAGGTTTTTTGTTTTTTTTTTTAATTTTGAAGATTATACTGTTATCATTGGGAGATTTATTCAATAAAATTCGATGTATACCGTATATACTCGCGTACAAGCCGAGTTGTTCAGCCCAAAATTTGGGCTGAAAAGTCCCCCCTCGGCTTATACGCGAGTATATAGATTATAGAGCAGCAGCCCCGGAGGTATACAGGCCCCCCCATCAAGCTCCAGGGCCCCCCCCCCTTGCGCGGCATACCTGTAAAGTAAAATCATACTTACCACTGTCCTGTCGCGCTGTCCCGCCGCTTGCCGACACACGATCCCGGGCTTCATTCCGCGTCTTCCGCATTCCTGTGGTCGCGGGCAATGACTTCATTGCCCGCGACCACAGGAAGCCGGAAGACGCGGAATGAAGCCCGGGATCGTGTGTCGGCAAGCGGCGGGACAGCGTGACAGGACAGTGGTAAGTATGATTTTACTTTACAGGTATGCCGCACAAGGGGGGGCCCTGGAGCTTGATGGGGGGGCCTGTATACCTCTGGGGCTGCTGCTGTATACAGCCCTGGGGCTGCTGCTGTATACAGCCCTGGGGCTGCTGCTGTATACAGCCCTGGGGCTGCTGCTGCTGTATACAGCCCTGGGGCTGCTGCTGCTGTATACAGCCCTGGGGCTGCTGCTGCTGTATACACCACTGGGGCTGCTGCTGTATACACCCCTGGGGCTGCTGTATACACCACTAGGGCTGCTGTATATACCTCTGGGGCTGTATATACCTCTGGGGCTGCTGTATAGTACCACTGGGGCTGCATATACCTCTGGGGCTGCTGTATAGTACCACTGGGGCTGTATATACCTCTGGGGCTGCTGTATACTACCACTGGGGCTGCTGTATACTACCACTGAGGCTGCTGTATATACCTCTGGGGCTGCTGTATACCACACTGCTGGGGGCTGTATGCCTGTGCTAGGGTCCACCCTCGGCTTATACACGAGTCAATAGGTTTTCCCAGGTTTTGGGGGCAAAAGTAGGGGGGTCGGCTTATACACGGGTCGGCTTATACACGAGTATATACGGTACTCTAACGGGTGATGACTTTTATTACACTGACAGTCATTTGCACCAACCAATTAGGAGAATCAGAAAAAAAGAACATTTGCATAATAATTTGGAACACAGTGTATGCTTCAGGATGGTCGCTCTTAAGAGCCTCCTAATGTATGTCACACAGTGAGTGCCTGGGAATGAAGTGGGCTCAGGAGCTAGCTCCATACTCTGCGGGCGATGTCTGTGTTATGCAGTCAGCACCTGCCTCCAACAGCAGCGATTACATCTAACCCTGATGGTTGCGTTTTTTCCCACTTAATGAGAATCTGTCACTAGTTTCTTGCCACCTAATCTGAGAGCAGCATGTTGTGGAGACACAGACCCTGCTACCAGCGATGTGTCACTAACAGAGCTGCTTAGTGTACTTATATATAATATACTTCACTGTATTATCACTGGAGGGCGAGTTATCTCGTGCCATGTAGTCTCCCTGCTTGTTTTAACCCCACCCAAACACTGGCTGGTGCCTATTCAGGTGACCAGAAAAATGCCCACATGGAAAATTGCCAATTGCAGCATCACAAAGTTTCAGATCTCTGATATTTGAGGTGCAAGGTGAGGATGTTCACCTGATATGTGAAAAATGCCCACAGACATGAATGCCCACAGGAAGATAGTATAGAGGTATAGGTGTGATGCTCTGCAGGACAGGGGGATAGTATAGAGACATAGGTGTGATGCTCTGCAGGACAGGAAGATAGTATAGAGGTATAGGTGTGATGCTCTGTAGGACAGGATGATAGTATTGAGGCATAGGTGAGATGCTCTGAAGGGCAGGAGAATAATACTGACTTATAGGTTAGATGCTCTGCAGGGCAGAAGAATAATATATAATTGTAGTTGAGATGGTCTGCAGGACAGGGGGAAAGTATACAGGTATCGGGGAGATGTCATGCAGTACAGGGTGTGAGGCAGTGACCGGTGTTATTTATGAAGAACGCTATGTGTCACCCGGAATGTGTTCTGAAACCCTATAAGACCTGCTGGAGTGTGTTGTACTCACAGCGGGTACTGTGAGTACAACACAGAAATAAAGAGTGTGAACTGGGTCATGTTATGTGACTCAGGTTTTTAGGAAAACAAGATAAGGGCCTTTATTTGGGAGAATCTGTAGGAACCGGTGGGATGGTTTCTCCCTCCACTCCAGGTCAGGAATGTGCTTTTAAACCTGGACTGCAGGACAGGGTGTATTCTCAGTTTCGAGCCCAGTGGCTGGAGCAGGTGTGCTAGCCTGTGTGCTGGGAGCAGAGCAGCAGATTGACTGCAGAGCTTGGAAGGGTGCAGCACTGACTGAGCAGAGCCGAACCGCAATTCTGTGCAGTCACAGACCGCAAGGTAAACAGACTTTATGTTATGTACAGTTATGTGTTATTGCCAACAGGAGAGAAACAGTGGAGCCACAACATGCTTTACAGTAATTACAAAATTTATTGAGAGACAAACAATCATGTGGATGATGGATACATACTGTGGATGAGCATGGGTTTTTACAAATGGACGTCTTCAGGAAAGAGATGTCTGTGAATGCATTATGGGTGCAACAGAGCTTACATTCCTCCTGACCTATCCTAACTTTCTTTACCTTAAATAAATTGAGAGAGCAGAGCATTGTGGTTGTAACAGGCTGGTACTTTATTAAGATTTAATCATAAATCCATTTGTTATTTTTAATCATCAAAACTTTTATAAACACACGTTGTATCCATCGTCATGTAAACAAATGACTCTTTATTTGTAAACACTGAAAATTTAACTTTATTTAATCCACTGATCCCCCCAGCAGAGCTGGGTGACCCTATCTCTAACAAAGTGCCAGCAAATAACATTAAAAACATTCATAGGGGCGGGTGGGCGGGGGTTCCAGCGACTGCTGGTTATCATTGAACCCCTGCTGCCAAGTTGCCCCCTTTTATACCTGGGCTCCGGGTTAGTTGCCCAATCAAATAAATTGAATTTGGCGGGCTAATTCCCGCCGATTTTCGTTATGTGACGTCATTTGACCCAGCAACTATTCTGCTGGGCCAATGACAAGGTTTCTCTTTTGCAGCTCGTTGCCCCAAGATGGCTCCCATCCTAAAAGGATGGGTGCCATTTCATGGGTGCAACAGAGCTTACATTCCTCCTGACCTATCCTAACTTTCTTTACCTTAAATAAATTGAGAGAGCAGAGCATTGTGGTTGTAACAGGCTGGTACTTTATTAAGATTTAATCATAAATCCATTTGTTATTTTTAATCATCAAAACTTTTATAAACACACGTTGTATCCATCGTCATGTAAACAAATTACTCTTTATTTGTAAACACTGAAAATTTAACTTTATTTAATCCACTGATCCCCCCAGCAGAGCTGGGTGACCCATTAGGACGGCGCCTTTGAGGTGCCGGCCCCCCCAACCAAGCCTCCACAATGCTCTGTGCCCCGACATTAAAAATGTCGAGGCCAACCTCCGACAAATGAACCATGTCCTGGCGATACATGCCATGGACAAAACCCTCCAATTCCCTGTGCCTGTAAGAAAACATGCCTATTGTGGGTAGGAATTTTTCCATCTCCCTGTTCAATTTTTTCCGCATTTTTTCTAGGAACATGTTATTCCTTACTTTCCAAGTTAATCTCGGAATTACTTCCGAGAATACGAATTTTGCACCTTGTACCCTCTGGGCGAGCCAACAAAAGTCGGACTTAATTCGCCACAAAAGTTCTAGTGAAGAACTTTTTCCTAAGTCGTTTCCACCGGCGTGACAAATGACTAAGTCCGGCCGGGGGAAACGGTCCAGCAATTGAAGTATTACTTCATTCATATTATGCCACCTCAAACCCCTTACCCCATGCCAATGGATGATTACTTCAGATTCCTTGAATGAGAGATTCTCCGTGTAGCTTCTGTTCATGGCCCTCCTGTGAGCCCAGTAGATGAAAGAATGGCCGATGATCCACACTGTTTTTGGGCCTGGTAAACAAATTAACTATTAGATCCTCTTGCAAAGAAAATGTACTACACATGTGTGTGTGTGTGAGGGGGGGGGGGGTGACTCCATCAGTGAAATATTTATATTTATTGGGCGTATGTATTTTTTAAATGCATTAGATTTCCACCTACCCACTCTCTTAATGCATGCTTCGTGGACCCCCTGTTGAGCAGCTAAACTTGCTGCGCCAATGCGAAACGAGTGTGAGGTCAGATTGAGGTTTTTTGAATCTAGACGATCTAAACATTTATGTAAGATTGTTCTAAATTGAAAAATGGTCAACGGGGTACCATCAATATGTACGAATAAAATTCCAGGTGCCGAGGGACGAGTGTTCAACCACGTTCTCATTGCTACAACCGGGCAAATCCTTTCGTTATCCGAGGGATGAAGGACAATCATTTGACCTCTGCCGAGTTGGTCTGTCTTGGATTTGCGTAAGTAAATATACAATGCCGATTGAGACAATGAGATATCTTGTAGTCGAAGACCAGATGTATTATTTTTACTTATAGATACTAATTCACTAATCCTCATTGCCGTAAAAAATAGAGTTAGGAAAGATGTTCTAAACAGATTAGTTTCGTAGCTGCTGGAGCAAACCTCACCCAGTATGCTACATATACTTGCCAGGACGGACAGGGGCATGGGCGATCTCTTGTCGGGTGCACAAAAGGATTTTTTATAACCCAACAAGAATTTCTTAACCAGAAAAGATTCAGTAATTGCTGGGAAACCGGATAATTTAAGAAAAAACGAAATCCCAGCAATTATTTTTGTTACTGATGAGTAGGCTAAACGCCTAGCTGCAAGGGAGTGGAGAAAGGGGAGAGTCACTCGACCTGCTTCAGCTGTTGGGCAAGCTCCGGCTTGTACACAAAATTGCACCCACGAATGCCAGGACGTGCAATATGACGCCCATGTCCGGGGTGCGAGCGATTGGCGCACAAAGTGCGGAATTAACCCAACAGAAGATTCCATAAATCTATTGGTACCTGACTGTTGCTCGGTTCCGCCCAGGGACATCTGGCCAGGAACTGCGCCGTGTCATTGCGGGAGAGAAGAACACACAGAGGGTGACTAATTGTAGTGAGAAATTTATATTTTATCCAAATATTACATTCTAAACAAATAACTAATAACCTTTTAAGTAGCGTCAAAATTAAATGTGATTTGGATGATAAAGAGTTAATGGTGAACGCTGACCCCTTGTCATTAGTGTGAAAAATAATCCTCATATTTGTTAGTCTATTACCCCAGAGAGTAAGGATAACTGTCAAAGAAAATGTATCGCGGAGTGAGGGGGAATTAGCAAATTGTTTGACCAGTTCATTCGGCCATTTAGCCGATACCCATTCTTTTCTGAAAAGAATGCCTAACCCCATGTCGTCAGCATGGACATGCAGTGGTAGGTCTGTAGCATGAATGAACTGAGACTGACAACATGTGACCCCATTAAAACGCGACAAGAATTCTGACCATACCTCTAAGTCCAATTTAAGGGGTTGTGTAATTACTATCTGTGAACCAGAATTAGCGGCAGTCATGCCTTCGTATAATCGCCGTAGGAACGGCCGACCAAATGGTATGACTCGCAGGGCAAAGTTAAGGGATCCCGCTAATATCTGGAATTCTTTCAATGTGGCATCTGTTTTCTTACTAAAAGTATTAATCATTTCCTTAATTTAACAATTTTATCATTAGGAAGCCTAAATTCCATTCTTTGGGAGTCAATTAGAATTCCTAAAAACTCTATAGACGTGTGCGGGAGCGTGGTTTTTTCAAGGGCTACCGGTACGCCGAAATGGTCCATAAGCGATAAAAATGCATTCAGTAATGATTCACAGCCTTTAGAACCTGGGGGGCCGATGAATAAGAAATCATCTAAGTAATGTGATATTCCCCCTTCCGGGGAAACTCTCTGGGTGCACCACTGAAGGAAAGATGAAAATGTTTCGAAGTAATTACAAGACATGGAGAAGCCCATCGGGAGGCATCTATCAAAATAGTATTTGCCTTCAAAGGTGAAACCCAGAGAATTGAAACCGGAGGGGTGAACCGGGAGTAAGTGAAATGCTGATTTTATGTCAGATTTCGCTAATAACGCTCCTCTACCGAATTTTTGCAACAATTCGATCGCCGAATCAAAGGATGCATATGAAACCGATGCAACCCTTGGGTCTACTTGATCGTTCAATGATGCGCCCTCAGGATAGGATAGATGATGAATCATTCTAAACGACCCTTTATCTTTTTTGGGGACTATCCCAAGAGGGGAGATGCGGAAATTTTTAAAAGGGGGGTGCGAAAATGGGCCTGCACATCTACCGTCCGACAATTCCTTATTAATTTTATTCCGAATTTCATTTGGGAACTTAGTAGCCGACGGTAAGTTGTTATGGGGTATGCAACCCGAACCTAGGAAAGGCGGAACGTAAAATCCGTGTTCAAATCCGGAGTGCAACATTTCCGCACTATCCTGATCCGGGTACTGGTTTAGCCAAGGTATTATTTTTGTGAGCCTCACTGGGCTCGGGGCTTTTAAGAAAGGGCTCCTTCACTACGTTTGGGTTTTGTTTTTTAAAACATTTAATCGCAGGATGCCCTCCTCCGCATGATGAACATTCGTGCCGGTAGCGGCAATTTTGCAACCACCTGCAAGAAGATTCATTGAATGCAAAACAGAATCCCTTCTTAGCTGTAGGTACTGAAGTCTGTTTTGCTAATGGCTGGCGCGGGGGGACCATCAACTGGAGCCAAAGACCCACGTCTTTGGATCCCCATTTCAATGAGGGATGGACGGCCAATTTTTGACGAAAAGCCTCGTCGTAATTCAGCCATCCCGTTCCCCCAAAGTGTCTGTATGCTTCCAGGATTATATCCACATGTTGGAACAATCCTGAGCACAGATTGGGGGACTTTTCGCCCAAAACCGCGGCGTAAATTAAAAAGGCTTGAAGCCACGTGTTAAATGAGCGGTAAGCTCTTTTCTTATTATCGCCTTCCTTATCATCGCGCCCCTCGTACTTAGACGAGTCGCGGGTGGGAAGAAGGGAAAATATATCTAAAAATTCCCCCCCCCAAATTTTTTCCTTTACATTCAACGTCAAATGAAATCCCAACGGGGATATCTCACAAGGAATGGCTTCTTTCAAGTGTGCTTCGGGGATTCCCGAGCTAGCCTTTGCTTGTGAGAGTGCCCCGGTAGGAGAAGCAGCTAGTAGAGCTGCTGCTACCGTTTCTCTAACTAGTACAGAAATAGAAGATGCTAAAGAAGGGGTAATATTGTCACTTATATAGTGATTCTCACCGACTCCTGGTGTAGTTGTCGCTCCTTGTCCCCTGGAGACGTCCATCCTTGAGAGACCCGGGTAGCTGATTTCGTCATCGCGGCTGCCGGTCTGTTGCGGTCCTGGTTCCGCTCCGCCGTTCCTGTATCGATGCTGTAGGCCCCAGACTTGAAGTGCCGGGCTCGCCCCTCCACAGATGGTGTCAGGAGTGGTGGGGATGCTGGGTCCATTCGCCAGTGGGGTGCCACTGGGCAGGTTTAGCCTTTGCACATCAGCCCTTCCGTCTCTAGGGGGCATGATTTGTAGAAGATGTGACGGAGGGCCCCTGGGTATTTCTACCGCCATCTCCTGGCTTGGGCCTATCTGTGCCCTAGCCTCTAGGCCTGGTTCTATAGCTCTCTGTCTCCATACCGATTCAGCTCCCCATTGGGAAGTTTGCCCGTCCCTTCCCATGACAGTGTTTTGGACCGTACATGGGCTGCTGATCCCGGCATTCAAGGTAAGCTCTGTATGCAAGGAGGGCTGTGCGCCCCTCCTGTCTCTGCTCAGGTGTAGCTCATTGCGTAATGAGGGCTGTGCGCCCCTCTCGTCTCCACTCAGGTTTAGCTCAGTGTATAAGGAGGGCTGTGCGCCCCTCCTATCTGCGCCCAGGTTCAGCTCCGTATGCAAGGAGGGCTGTGCGCCCCTCCTGACCCGGTTCGCGCTATCCTGTGAGACGGCGCTGTGCGCTGGGATCGAGGCCGTACCTAGGCCATTGGTCCCGGCTGTCAGGTTTAGCTCGCCGTCTAAAGAGGGCTGTGTGCCCCTACTTGCGCGGTTTGCGCGTACCCCCTTGACTGTGTTGTGCGCCGGGGGGCCGCCTGCGTCCCCGGCGATGTGTTCTTCTGAGCCGCGGGACGTCATTTCCGCCTGGCCGGGGTGACGTCACTTCCTGTGCGACTCCTAAATCTCCTCCCGCCTCGGCCGCCCGGGATCCAGACCTCCGCTCACCATCTCTCGGGTCTGACGAGTGATGACACCGCCGCTTCTCCCTTGTTTCTTCCCGGTCCTCTTCTTCGACGGGGGTGAGTATGCTTCTCTCCGGGGTCTCTTCTGCCGCTGGCTGCGGCGGCGTAATGACAGGTCCTGCAGCTCGCGATCCGCCTCTTCCCTCTCTGCTCTCGGTGGTGGAGAGCCTTCATCATTGAGGCATTTGCGGAGCCAATCTTCGCCTCCCCGGCTTCCTGCCTTCAATAGCAGGCGCTCTAATAAGGAGTCCATGGTTCCAGCGACTGCTGGTTATCATTGAACCCCTGCTGCCAAGTTGCCCCTTTTATACCTGGGCTCCGGGTTAGTTGCCCAATCAAATAAATTGAATTTGGCGGGCTAATTCCCGCCGATTTTCGTTATGTGACGTCATTTGACCCAGCAACTATTCTGCTGGGCCAATGACAAGGTTTCTCTTTTGCAGCTCGTTGCCCCAAGATGGCTCCCATCCTAAAAGGATGGGTGCCATTTCATTATTACATGCATCCTCAGCCCATGCTCAATCCACAATAAAGGCTATCCCGGTTGGACAATTTTTAAGGATGAAGCGGATCTGCTCCACTGACGCCATGTTTCAGAGGCAGGCATCCGATTTGAAGGACAAGTTTAAAGAAATAGGATATAGTCGCAGGACTATAAAGAACGGTTATGACAGGCCAGACATGCTAAACGTGATGACCTCCTCCTCCCTTCTAAGAAGAAAAAAGATGGGGACTCGGGTGGAATAAGATTTATATCTACCCACAACCCACAATGGGATATAATGAGGCAGGTCCTGGTGAGGCATTCAGCATATAGGGACGAAGTGTCGTACGATCCGCGCTGCTACCAAAGAAAAACCAGGACAATGGATCGTCTGGTTGAAGTGGTTCTTTAATCCTACGCGTTTTGGAGCTATCTCCCAGCTCCTTCCTCAGGGACATTACAACGTATTATATACAGGATGCTTTTATACATTTGAGAGGCGCAAAAACAATTGTTGATGAATCATTGCGACGTCACTGAACAGCGAGGGACAATGTGACGTGAACAGAGCGTGTAATCAGTGACGTGAACAGAGTAAGTCATTAGTGTGCAAACATTGTGCATATCCATATATATATAACAATCAAAGCTATTTTATATTTGTGATAATAGTGATAAAAAAATAAAAAAAAGGGGATAAAATAAAAAAAAGAGTGATAAAGATATACACAGAACCGGTGTGGATCGAACTCACATCAAATAGCATAAAAATGTGACAGAGCATATGACAAACCCATTATACTATCTGTGCTGGCCATCATATCAATCAATGAACAGCATAGAAGAATACACCAGTTTTCACTGAGCAATTAAGATTCTATTATATAGATATTATTTATAGATATTTAATCTAGGTATATCCAGATAATCAAAATGATCCAATCTCACAAAAAAAACCATAGATTTAATTGAATAAATAAGAAGCATGTGGAGTAGAACTCCTAAAATAAGATAAAAGAAGCCATATATAGTGAATAACGTAATGATCCTCAATACTGTGGGCACTGACAATCAATAGGCATGATCTAGTGGGCTATGTGCTAATTCTGACATATGTCAGTGGAAACAAAAAAACTAATTCCAAATGATCTATTCATATGAAATTTAAATCCAAATATAGAGAACAAAAGTGTGATAATGCCCAAGAAAACTGGTGTATTCTTCTGATGCTGGACACTGTCTCCCCAAAGGGCCTTAATGAGTCCCTCAGTTTCACCCCATATTTATAAACATGATAACAGTTCTTGTGACCCATATTGTTCTGAAATTGATGGCCAACTTTGACTCTATCCCTATAGGGAACAATTGTTTTCCCCTTTCCCCTTCTCCTTCTGTGCCACTGATTCTTGGTGCTACATAGATTTTAAAAGATTTTGTTTTTAAGTCACTTATTTTTGTCTATGTTGGCAGTGGTATGTTGACTGCTTGAATTGCTGCTGTTTATTAGGTGTGTATCAAGAACTACTCCGGAATGAAAGTCTCTGAAGCTTCTGGATCCTGGATTAATGCTGCTATTATTATGTTGAAATTTGTCAGCAGCAAATATATAACTATTCTGATAGATAGTCTGGGATTCAGTGTGCATGCCCGCACCTCCGCCTGTGTTCCATCGCCATGACAGCGTCCTACACGCTCAGCCGCTCGTTGCCGGGTTACCATTTCCGGCTTCAGGGATTGGACGGTGGGCGGGACGCCAGAAGTGACGTACCTGGACCCGGCAGCGTGTGTGCATGCACTGCTAATAATGGATTCCATGGTCGCAATCAGCAACTCAGGTGTGTAATAGATATAAAAACCCTGCCAGCATGAGACTCTGTACTCCAGATGATGAAGCACCACTATTGAAATACAGTGAAACATATGGGAGTCTGGCCCAGAGGGGGGGGGGTCTATCCTTGTTCCATGCACTGGCACTATTTGGTACGATGCACTTTACTAGCAACTCATTGTAATGGGAAATGTTGTTGTGGAGCGCACTGGGACGGGGTACTTGGTACCGGACTGGGATATCACAGGGGTTATCACGGCGGTCCTTGGTCCAAACCGTGTCCCGAGCCCACAAGTAAAGGGGATATTTACAGGGATTGTCGTGATGCCACCCGCGGGTTGTGGTCAATGGGGGACCACTGCTGCTGCTTCTGCCAGGAGGATGGATGGTACTGCAGCCGGATGGATGAGCCGCCGTGGGTCGGGCTGCTGCTGACAGGGTGTAATTTTATATATATTATATATATTATATATATATATATATATTAATATAGTATAACAGTTCAATATGCAGGGAATCACACACGGGAGATACTGGCAGGGTTCACCGGGTTTTACTTGCAGTTTCCTTCAGTACAGTTCAAAAGTACAGTTCATTCACAGGGTTAACTCCGTACTTTCAGCCAGCTCTAATGCAGCCAGGTTTTCCTTCTGAGACCCTTCTCTCTCTCTCAATACCTTTCAGGCTTTCTCCCTCTGTTGTTCCCTTGTGTCTGTATGCTGGGTGACTCGGGTTCCTATTTGGGCTTCTCTCTATGTCCGGGTAGCAAGCTCTGAGCCCTATGTGTCACTGCAGCTCCTGCACGTGTGGTAGGAGATCAGATTTGGAATCTGAACTCCCCATCGGTGTGTCTGTGATCTGGCATATAGCTTCGGTCACCTCAGAGCCGACTCTCTGGTCCCAGCCTAACTGTCCAGTGTCCCTTTGTTGCAAGGGAGCACCAGGCTCTTTCCTACCCGTGTGACTACGGCACACTTCAGGGGATTCCTTCCTGCCAGCCGTCCTCTGTCACCGCTGCCGTTTTCCTCGGACCCAGCTGCACTGGTCCGGTCCCAGTCTTCTCCCTTCTCTTTGCTCAAGGACTGTGGAGCGGGCTTTCTCTCCAGGGGCTTAAACCTCGCAGGATTCTGCGCCTCCAGGGAGCCTGAAACCTTCAGGGAAGTCTCTTCCTGCTCTGGTCTTTGCTGCTGGCACCCTCTGGCCTACTGCTGTCACTTCCTGGTTTTCCCCTTATGTACCTGGTCCGTCACCTTGCCTACGTCCCACCCACTGTGACTTGCCCTACCACCCCTTGCCCGCCTAGAGTCCTGGGCTCCAGGTTAGGTCTTGTGTCCGTGTGTGTGTGTGTTTGAAGGTGTTTTGTGCAAAACCTGTCTTCACCCTCCTGGCTGCAGTTCCAACCTGTGGCCACCCTGGTCGCAGGGGGCGCCACATTGTGGCTAACCTTAGGTTGTTCAACTTTGTGATGATAAACTATTGCATTGGCTTGACTGTGGGTGGACTGGACACAATTAAATCCACTAGGAAATATATATTGTCCTCCTGACTGTTAACCCTTTTCATGCTTGTAAATGTAATTTGCTGTATGACCACTGGTTGTAAACAGTGTGACACTGAGTGTCTATACAGATATTCTGTACCATTTATTATCAGTAGTGCACTTTTAATCTGTAACCATTTCTAATATATGATTGTCTCTCAATAAACTTTGTAATTACTGTAAAGCATGTTATGGCTCCACTGTTTCTCTCCTGTTGGCAAATGATTGTTTGTGTTGAGCCACTGAGCTGATAATCTGGTGCGAAACAGATGCAGCTCCAAATCAGCCATATGGATTTATATATTCTAATTTATGTGTTATTGCCTGAAGAAAAGGCGTATGTCTAAGGCCGGCTTCACACTGCGTGTGTGATCCGATCCGTAGCTGTCTGCTTGAAGCAGACAGCCGCGGACTGGATCAGCACACAGGACTGGGGGGCTAATATGCCCTCCGGTCCTGTGTGCAGCGCACGCAGTTCCTGCTGCTGATAGGTGAGGACCACGGGCACCGCGGTCCTGACCTGTTAGCGGCGGCAGCTGCACACCGGACCGGAGGGCATATTAGCCCCCAGTCCTGTGTGCTGATCCAGTCCGCGGCTGTCTGCTTCAAGCAGACAGCTACAGATCGGATCACACACGCAGTGTGAAGCCGGCCTAAGTTACCTGTATGGTTTATGAAGACTGGATAAGAAACCTAAGGATCTTTTAAGAAGTGATTGCTGTGTTTCTACAATTGTGCTGCCTTGACTATTCCCCAACACGTACAGAAAGTGCTACCTCACAAGGGGGATAGTATAGAGGTATAAATGAGATGCTCTGCCGGGCAGGAGAATAGTATAGAGGTATAGGTAAAATGCTCTGCAGGACAAAGAGACAGAATAGATGTCTAGGTGAGCTGTCATGCAGTACAGGGGGATAGTCTAGATGTATAGGTGAGCTGTCATGCAGTACAGGGGGATAGTCTAGATGTATAGGTAAGATGTATACAGTACAGGAAATAGTATACAGGTATAGGTGAGCTGTGGTACAGGAGAATAGTCTAGATGTATAGGTAAGATGTCATACAGTACAGGAAATAGTATAGAGGTATAGGTGAGATGCTTGCAGCAGAACTAATTGAATGTCAGCGAAAATTACCCACTACAGAAAATTGTCCACATGTTTATTAAACCCATGTAACTCCACAGAGAATCCCGTGATGCGTTTATGAGTACAGATAGCAGTGATCGCTCCTCTGTATAACACTGCTGCTGGTTCAGCATGTGCTGCTGTGTTAGGCTGATGGGAGGAGTTAGGGTATGTGCACACAGTGCGTTTTTCCTGCGTTTTTTACCTGTATTTTTGCTGTGGTTTTATGCAAATATATGTTAACCTGTATCTGCATTTGGACCAAATAAGTTCTGAGCAGGGCTGTGGGAACGGTGTCCATTTTGGTGGAGTCGGAGTCGGTATAAAACGGACTGACTCCTAAGATATATAATGAATTGGGTACAGTAGTTCAATACAGTATGTGATGAATATTATTATTATGAATTATTATTATGTTCCATTTAAATATCTTGATTATTTTATTATACCAATGATTAAAGTCTGATGTTCACATTGTACCATACTACAATAAATGTGTCACTTACATGAGCTATGTTGAAGTCAGGGAAATTGAGTAGTTTGAGGTTTGGCTTACCGACTCCACAGCCCTGGTTCAGAGCATCAGAATTGGCATCAAAGTGGGCAAATAGCCAGTTCCCCCAGATTTGAATAAAGTGATGATGTTTTTCAGGGGTTAAGTGTCTTTGGACCACTGATTTCATATAACTGCTAGGGTAGAGTCACACTGGCGTATGACATCACTGTGGGCCTCTGATTGTCCGGCAGCTGCTATTGATGTAGCTGAGTCAGGGAGCTGGTCTCTGTGCAACGCGATGAATGCATAATAAACCACAGTCATCGTCAAGTTTTCCATGGCGTATGCGGACCACAGAAAAGAGGACACAGAGGGAACGGAGGACAGGTGAGAAGGGTGTTTGTATGGGGGGGGGGGGGAGAGAGGGTGAAAAGCAGCACAATAGGGGATATTACTGCAAAAAAAGAGAGCAAGATGGCCACATTACTACATTATGAGCACCAGGATGGGAACATTACTACAAAAGGAAGCCCAGAATAGGGGACATTACCACAAGAGGGAGACCAGGATGGGGACATTACTACAATATGGGGACCAGGATGGGGACATTACTACAATATGGGGACCAGGATGGGAACATTACTACAAGAAGGGACCATGATGAGGAATTACACAATATGGGACAGATGGACATTACAAATATGGGGACAGAGGGGAATTCTAGAAGGACTGATGAGGACATTACTACAATAGGGGACCAGGATAAGGGACATTACTACATAGGACCAGATCAGGACTTACTACAAGATGGACAGGAGGGACATACTAATAGAGGAGACAGATGGGACTTACTACAAAAGGAGCAGATAGGGATACCACAAGGGAGACGGATGGGACATTCAAATAGGGACAGATGGACATTACTACAATATGGGACCAGGATGAACATTATACAAGAAGGCATGAGAGCATATACAAAGGGGACCGATGGCATTACTACAATATGGGACAGATGGGACTTACACAAGAGGACATGATGAGGACATTACTACAATAGGGAGACCAGGATAAGGGACATTACTACAATAGGAGGACCAGAATCGGGGACATTACTACAAGATGGGGACCAGGATGGGGACATTACTACAATAGGGAGACCAGGATAGAGGGGACATTGTTACAATATGCGACCAGGATGGAGGACATTATTACAATATGGGGACCAGGATGGGAACATTACTACAAGAATGAGACCAGGATGGCGAACATTACTACAAGGGGACCAGGATGCCGCCATCAATACAAGAGGGAGATTGGTATGAGGACAGTACTGCAGCATCTGGACAGTATTACAATATAGGAACCAGGATGGGGACATTACCACAAGAGGGAGACCAGGATGGGGACATTACTACAATATGGGGACCAGGATGGGGACAATACTACAAGAAGGGACCATGATGAGGACATTACTACAATAGGAGACCAGGATAAAGGACATTACTACAATAGGAGGACCAGAATCAGGGACATTACTACAAGATGGGGACCAGGATGGGGACACTACTACACGATGAGAACAGTACTACAATATGGGGACACCTGACAATATACGTCCATAGAAATTAGGTAAAGATTAAAATACGATATTTGTGAAATATTTTTTGGATGTCGATTACACCAATTTTTCTTGCTCCAGTTATCTCATATGAACTATTAATTGGACTAACATGAATTATATTTGCTGGCCAGTTATGGAATGTCTCCCACAATCTACAAATATTAGAGAATAATCTCTGTGGTAGTTCTGGATACAGGTTTATATGAACCACAAGTGCAAGAAATGTTGAACGATTCTTCCACTATAAACCATTAGAATTGGACCCGACCAACCAAGTCCATGAACAGTCGCAGATTGTTCTTCAAGAAGATGAACATTTGGGATTATATGATCATAAATAAATTAAATTATTTTGTCCTGCTAAACCAAAAGGTACATTTTTTTCATAAACTACCCAAAATGCATAAAGAGATATTTCCACCACCTATGTGACCCATTGTATCAGGCATAGATTCTCTGCATGAGCAATTATGCCATGGGTCCCCAAATCCAGGCCTCAAGGGATGCCAACAGTGCATGTTTTCATGATCTCCTTAGTATTGCACAGTGGTTGGAATCATCACCTGTGCAGATGATAACATCAGCACCTGTGCAAAACTAAGGAAATCCTGAAAACCTGCACTGTTGGCGGCCTTCGGGGCCTGGAGTTGGGGACCTCTGACTTATGCGAATTAATTGGTGAAAAATTACAACCACTCACACATTGTTCTCCACGTTTATGTACAGGACTCAAAACATGTCCTCAAAATTATGGACACTATGCAATAACTAGTGATAACATGTGATGTTAGCAACCTTTATTCTTCCATTCCGTATATTTTAGTAGAAATAGTCCAATTACACCACTAGTCTACAGGACTTTATTTTTGATGCTACATGGTTTCTGTTGAAAAATATTTTTCAAGTTCTGAAACAAATATTTTCTCCAGCAACTTTGGTTGCTCAATGGGAGCCAGATTTCCTCCTTCTGTAGCAATACTCTTCATGAACTGGTGGTGTGAGGCACGGCCGGCATGGTCCCCATGGCCGGGGTGCATCACATGGAGGATCAGGGTATGAACCTGTCCACACTAGCCGATTTTACTGTGATGATGCTGTGTGCACCTACCCGGAACACAATGAGTTAAATCTGAGAGCGAGTGCTGTGGTTCTGACATATAGATGAGCTGGATGAGCGGCTACTGTGTGTCCTAATTGATAGCAGCCCCAGGTGGGTGTGTCCTGAGTAATAGCTGCCAAGGTGGATGTGTTAAGTGTGGGAGTGGCATGCACGATAAAGAGCCTGCCAGCTGATTGAGTGGGAGATCATCAGCCAGAGATCAGATGAGGTCAGCCAGAGGTCGAACCAGAGATTGAGATCCAGTCTGTGTGAGAGATTGATTGAGTCTCAGACTGAGGGACGAGGAGTGTAGAGCAGTCCAGAGCCCTGTTGTGTGCGGACATGAGGGGAGCTTGCTAGCTCCATACCGGTGGCCAGGACCAGGGTCGTGACCGCTCCTGGAGTGGGGAAGTCGTGGCTGAACCAGGTGGACGCTGGTCTGGACGTGTGGCGAGATACGTCCAGGAAGGAGCCCCTTGGGGATACATGGCGTACCCGTGACTCAGGTAGCGAGACCCGGATCTGTCCCCGGTAAGAAGGCAGTTCCCGTATTCGAGACTGAACTGTGTACCCTGTGCGTAAAATGTGCCAGGTGGGCATAGCCGCCATTAGGTCCAACTAAATAGTCAGTGAAGGACCTGTTGAAGTATATGTGTATGTTACCTGGTGGCAGCAAGCAGACATGCCCTTGGTACGTGGCCAAGTTACCTGAAATGAACCCGCATCCCCAGCCCCCATCCTCCCCATACCATATTCCCTCCTGGTAGCAACTCAACTGCCCCCTCTGGTCCTCCATTGGGGGCCACTCTGGCGCAGCAACCGCCATGCGGCCAGGCACCTGTGCTGTATGCGGGTTACGTGAACTTAAGCAAGTCTGCTGTGGGCACACATCCTACGGCTGCAGCAGGGGTTGCCTGCTTCTGATCAGGCACAAGGAGGTTGGGGCCGGAGGGCACTTCATTAGAAGTTTAAGGGGCTCCTGGCCTGTTTTCAGGGCTTGTATGCCCCTTTCAACCACTTCACAAGCTGGCACAGAACATTACAGGCTGGCACAGCTCCGGATCCGAAGCTCCGCGCTGCGGGCCTCCCGATCCGGCCACCGCAAAAATCTAGCCCCTGGCTCCACGGCGGCCTCTGGGCTTCTTCCACCCATGGACTGCCCCGGACCAATCACCGGCGGGCTTCTCTTAATGGAACCTGCTCCTGAGCTCTGCCTTTGCTTTGCCCCCCAGGCCAAAGGTTGACAAAGAAGGGGCTGGTTTTTGCCCTCTATAGCTACGCCCACGGCAACTTAAGGCGGCACTCCACTGCAGGCTAAGCCCCGCTCCTCCCCTAGACCAATGGGAGTTGAGCGCGGGCTGCATTCGTGCCAATTTCGCCCCCTCCCACTGTCTCCCACGCTTTCATGCCACACAGATCATCCACAGCTCTCAAGCACCAGCACACAGTACGCAGTGGCTGCCTCTGTGCTCTCTCACGGGCACACCGGAAGCCTGGGCCTTGGTAAGTTTCAACTCCCCACAGTCCCCACACTCCTGGCACTTTCACTGCTAGCCCTTGTAGATACCTATTACAAGGAGCTCTCATCCAGCCACCACTGCCACACCGATTTATAACGCCTGCTCAGAGTGTAATAAGAAGCTCCCATTGGCTCAGAACTCCCTTCTGTGCCTCACTTGTAGCCCACAGACCATGCAGGCAGCTCAGGAGCCTCCCACTGACCCCACAATGGTCTCTCCCCATTGGAGATTCTCTCTTCCTTGTCTCAGTCTGTCTCAGACCTGGCTAAGGTGTCTGACTCTGCAGAGGCAGGTGTGCAACGGCCAACATCAGTTTGCCCCCGATCTACAGCCCTCTCCAGGGAATCTGACCCAAGCCTGCTCTTGGACTCCGATGGAATAGACTGTTCGCAAAAGAAGCGAGTGCGCTTATCCTCAAAACTGCTCATGACGGCACGACCAGCCTCGGGGGTCACCTTCTGGCCTTCCAATCAGCTTGGCTTTCTGTAATCGACGATGCTTGGGTCTGAGATGTTGTCGCGGTAGGGTACAAGATCGAATTTGCTGCCTTTCCCCAGGACCGGTTTTCCCTATCCCAGCCACCAAAAGACCTGGACCTCGTCCCTGCCTTCCACCAAGTAATTTGCTTCCCTCATGGGGCAGGCGTTATCATTCCTGTCCCGAAACACCAACACATTTCTGGGTTCTACTCCAATCTCTTTGTGGTCCAAAAAAAAGGGAGGCTCCGTTCGCTCCATTTTGGATCTGAAATTTCAACACCAATCTCCGGTTGAGACCCTTCAGAATGGAGTCCCTTCGGTCAGTGATTGCGTCTATGGAGCCAGGAGAATTCCTGTCTTCCATAGACATCCAGGACGCCTACCTCCACGTCCTCATCTCGTCTCTAAGCAACGCTTCCTACACTTCGCCGTGGGGTCCCAACATTATCAGTTGACCGTCCTTCCATTTGGCCTAGCCACGGTCCCCCGGGTCTTTATGAAAATCTTGGCATCAGTAGTAGCCATTCTTTGGTCCAAGGGAATTTTAACAATACCCTACTTGGACGATATCCTGATAAAGGCCCCCTCACATGCGGAGTGCCTTGACAGTCTGCAGCTCTCTCTGAACTCCCTCCAGCGCCTAGGGTGCATCATCAATGCCAAGAAGTCTGGTCTTCTCCTGACTCAGCGGATCACCTTTCTGGGCATGATATTCGACGCAGCCCAGTCCCGCATCTTTCTCTTCCCCCAGACAAACGTGCCGCCCTGCAGTCTGGATTCACCATCTCGGACAACCCTCACCCCCCTAACTCCACCTATCCATGAGGATGCTGGACAGGATGGTGGCCTCAATCAAGGCCATTCCTTTCGCTCAATTACATACCCGGCCTCTCCAACACTTCCTTCTAGCGAAATGGGATCGCTCTCTCTGCAGTCTTGACCGCCCAGTCCATCTCTCCAGATCAGCGAACCAGTCGCTTCTCTGGTGGATAGATTCTCCCCTTCTCTCTCTGGGCAGATTGTTCCTCCCAGTCAGGTGGATCTCCACCGACGCCAGACTCTCGGGCTGGGGTACGACTTTCCATGGCCGCACAGCCCAGGGCAGATGGAACTCTCAAGAAACCTCCCTACCCATAAACATCCTGGAACTCAGGGCGATTCTCCGAGCCCTTCTTTACTGGCAGGACATCTTAGCAGGCCACCATATCCGAATTCAGACGGACAACACGACAGCAGTGGCGTACATAAATCGCCAGGGAGAGACTCGAAGTCGCTCAGCCATGTCGGGAGTGGCACAAATCTTTCAATGGGCCGAGCTAAACTTTTCGGCAATATCAGCAATCCACATTTCCGGAGTAGACAACTGGGGAGCCAACTATCTCTGTCGAGGGGGTTTAGATTAGGGAGATAAGTCCCTGAACCGGGCGGTATTCCATCAGATTTGCCTCAGATGGGGATTTCCAGATGTAGACCTGATGGCCTCTAGGGACAATTACACCTTTGTGGCCAGGTCCAGAGGCCCCCTGGCCCTCGACGTGGACGCTCTCGCGATTCCATGGACCCAGTTCTCCCTTCCATATCTCTTTCCCCCATCCCTCTCATTCCCTGGACTCTCAAGAAAATCTGAGCGGAATGGGTAACCGTAATCCTCGTAGATCCGGATTGGCCCAGATGCTTCTGGTACACAGAGGTAGTCAACCTTCTAGCAGACTCTCCATGGCTGCTACCCAATCTCCCACATCTCTTGACTCGAGGTCCCTTTCGTCACCCGAATTCTCTGTCGCTCAATTTAACAGTGTGGCTGTTGAAGTCTCGGTACTGAGAACGTCAGGTTTCTCTGAACAGGTCATCCAGACCATAAGAGCGAGGAAGCCATCCTGATCACGGGCGTATCACCGCACGTGGAAGGCTTTCTTCTGCTGGTGTTAGGAGCGCAATCATTCCCCAATGTTTTTTTCTCTCTCCTGGCTTTTCTCCAGTCTGGCCTGGGTGCAGGACTATCCCATAGCTCCCTGAAGAGCCAGGCATCTGCCCTTTCGGTTCCTTTCCAGAGGCAGCTGGCCTCGCACCCACAGGTCAAGACATTCCTCCAGAGGGTTGCTCACGTCACTCCACCGTTCCGCCCCCCCACTCGATCCCTGGGATCTGAATTTGGTTCTAGATGTGCTCCAGGGCCCACTCTTCGAGCCCCTACAAGAGGTCAGTTTCCCTCTCTTAGCCTGGAAGATTGCCTTCCTTGTGGCAATCACCTCCATTAGGAGGATTTCTGAACTCGCGACTCTTTCATGCTGTTCTCCCTATTTAGTTTTCCATCAAGACAAGGTAGTCCTTCGTCCCATGGAAAGGTTCCTCCCAAAGGTAGTCTCGTCTTTCCACATCAACAAGGAGATTGCACTACCCTCTCTTTGCCCAGCGCCTTCTCATCCTCTCGAAAAGAGATTACACAATCTGGACCTAGTAAGGTCTCTTCGTATCTACCTATCGCAAACAGGTTCCTTTCGGCAAATGGACTTTCTCTTTGTAGTCCCACACGGCCCTCGCAGGGCCTTGGAAGCCTCCAAGGAAACGATTGCCCAGTGGATTCGCTCCACTATCTCTGAGACATACCGCATTAGGCAGGTTCCCTGTCCGTCCAGGATGAGAGCTCACTCCACTAGAGCAGTGGGAGCTATTAGACATCAGGCTTCGGCCGCCCAACTTTGCAAAGCGGCCAGCTGGTCCTCTTTTCACACATTTGTTAGATTTTAAAACATTCATACTCACGCCTCTGCGGCTCTGGGGTGCAAGATGCTCCAGGCTGTAGTCGTCTGAGTTTGTCCGGCCACTTCTGTTACTCTACCCACCCGACGGGACTGCTATTGTACGTCCCAAGGTCTTCCTGTGTCCCCCAATGAAGCGATTAAGAAAAGGGGATTTTTGGTACTCACAATAAAATCAATTGGAGCATCAATTGGGGGACACAGATCCCTCTCTCTGTATATAGTTGAGCAGGTTGGTGTGCTTATGGTTGCTCCTATTGCTATTCTTACTAACTGAGTTGAATTTGTGCCAGTAGGGGGTGTATACTGCTGGGGATGAATTGCCTTTCTGTTTTTTTGCATAGTGTCAGCCTCCTGCTGGCAGCAAGCATACACCCAAGGTCTTCCTGTGTCCCCCAATTGAAGCTCAAAAAAAAGGATTTTGCGGTGAGTGCCAAAAATCCACTTTTGTTCTTGATTAGACCATTAAAACACAGTGATATTTGACTAACTGCCTTCATCAGGGCACCTGATGTAGAATACTGAAATACATAGTGATGTTTGACTAATAAAGAACAAATACTTAATAATCATCACCTCCCAGCCTCTTGCTATCCAGTGCTTACAAGACCGCATCTTCTTTTTTTCTCGGATCTCTTGTGCCCTCAGGGCAGAAGCCGCAGCGACTGGTGTTGCATGGGAGCAATGAGTAGATTCTAACTACAGGACCTACAGTCCAAAAGGACCCTGGCGCATGTGATCCTCACAAGTGACCCACTGTTCCAGCAGTCTGGACACACGCGGTGTGCTTTACACGCTGAAGGCATCCATCGGGGTTGTGCAGGCAGTGCACAACCCTATAAGCTCAGTGTAGTATAAGGTCTCACACAGCCCTATAAGGTAAGGGCTCCCCTCCCCACTAGACTGCCAGGTATCACCCAAGAGTGCCCCTCTATTTCTTTTTTCTCTTGTTCATGGGTAAGTTTTGTTTTTTTCTTTTAAGCCGAGACGCTTGGGATTGCCCTCTTTGTCTGAACCAGGACTTCAACATACTGCATTGAGGTTTTTCAAATATTGCTAATAAATTGGACATTTCTAATTTTACTATTCTCTCCATGCCTTTGGTATTTTTTTGGTTTCTCCTATATGCTAATTGCCATCCAAATGTCCTGACACTAAGCCTCACCTGTTTAAGGGTCTGTTTTCTCCATTTAAGGCTGAGTTCACATGTCCAGTAATCATCAGTTAGATCGGATCCAGTACAATCCATTGTGCAAACACAACTTTTTCTCCAGGAGCCTTCCACGACAGCATAGCATAGGAGGTTGCCTCTCCACACCCAAATAGGGACAGGAAGCACAAGAGCAGTTAAAAGGACCCTCCCACTAGCCAGTGCCTTTCCTGTCCCCATGGGGCATGGAGACGGGTTTTTTCTTCTCCTATGCTGTGGTGGCCGGCAAGCTGCAGCATACCTTTTCTGATGGATTTTCCCTAGCCGGCCAGCGTTGGTCAGGCACTGCTCCTCCTCCGGCTGTTCCCATTTACTGTGGTGGTGGGACTGTGTCCCTGGCCCTCTGGATCCCCTCCTGAGGTGATGCAGGTTGGTGGCTCCCTGGTCGGCGGCCTCCTCCTCTGGCTGAGCCTGCCAGCCGAGTCCTGCCCGCTCGACTGGAAGTGATGCTGGTGTGCGGGACTTCCGGTCACACGCTCCTCCGAGCGGGAGTGCAACGCTTCTGGGTCCCGACTGGCGGAACCCGGTGGGGCAGCGTGCGGGCTCTCCACCATTCTGCGGGGCCTGCCAGGACCAGGTGTGGGAGGCGGGGATTGCAATGACTGCATTGAGGGGCAGGCCTTTGTGCTTATAAGGCTGCCCTGAAGACGGCTGACCACGGTAAGTGGAGCTGTACTGTGCTTTAAGTCATGTCTTCCCCTGCATCTGCAGAGCCCAGTGTTCCCCCTGCCACAGTGAGTCTAGGATGAGGGGGCACTTTTTTCTGCCTATAGGGCAGGGCTGATTAGTGCTTATCTGTGCTTTCTTGTAGGGAGACAAGGCTGCCCCCAAAAAAGTTACTGAGAAGTCTGCTAAATGCCCTAAGAAATTCCCTATGGGATGGGACAAAAAACTCTGCCAGAGCTGTACTGATAACATAGTTAGGGCTGAGCACCCCAGCCTGGTGGATGATTTACGAGCCATGGTGCAGAAGGAAATTCACGCTTCTCTGGCCTCCCTGTCTCCGTCCGCTCCCGTTCCTGGACCTTCTTCCCCTAAGAAGTGGAAACTCCAGGCTGCCCCTTCAGACTCTGAAGAGGTTCGGGATTCAGACTCTGAGGGCCCCGATGATGTTGCAACTTCCTGACAGTCTGAGCTTAGATGATTCTTGTTCTCCTCTGAGGACATGGGGGAGCTGATTAGGGCCATTAGGAGCACTATGGGGTTGGAAGAGGAGCAGGTCCTCCCCTCTGTCCAAGATTAAATGTTTGCTGGCCTTAAGTTGGCCAAACAGGGTTCCCAGGACATTCTACCATCTTGAATCTGATTTCGCAAGAATGGGAATTCCCTGAAAAAAGATCCAGGAGTGATCCCAGTCGATATTTCCCTCTCGAGGACAATGAGATTCACTGGATGTCCCAAAGGTGGACGTGCAGGTTGCCCGTATGGCAAAAAAGACGGCACTCCCCTTTGAAGACACTTCCCAGCTTAGGGACCAGAAGGATCGTAAAATTGAGAGCTTTATGAAGCATTCATGGGAGGCTTCCTTGTCCACCATTCTGGCTAACATCGCCTCCACATGTGTCTCCAGGTCCCTGCTAAAATGGCTGGACCACTTAGAGTCCCATATTTCACAGGGCACCCCTAGGGAGGAGCTCCTCACCTCCTTTCCTTTTCTCAGGAAGGTGTCCTGCTTTCTCGATGATGCCTCGGCTGACTCAGTCCGCCTCGCAGCTAGGACCTCGGTCTTGTCCAACTCCGCCAGATGGGCGTTGTGGCTGAGGATGTGGAGTGATGATGCCACTTCTAAATGAGGCTCTGCTCTCTGACCTTCAAGGGGGACTTAGTTTTTGGCCCTGCACTTAATGAAATTCTGGACAAAGCAACTGACCGCAAGGCTCTTCCAGAACAGAAACCCCGGAGGAAGCGGCCCTTTCATTCCTTGGTGCCTCAGGCGTCCTAGCCCAAAGGCAAGGGAAAATCAGGCAGGTGGAGTTATCAAAAAGGTAGAGGAAAAAATATCCTCGTCCCTGCTCAGCAGAAGCAACCTCACCCTGACAAACAGTGACTCTGTCCCGGTGGGGGGGGGGGGGCGACTCTCTGCCTTTCTCCCCCAGTGGCAGCAGATCACCAATTGCCAGTGGGTTCTGAGGGTAATTTCGAGGGTCTCCTCATAGAGTTCGAGTCACCTCCTCCGCCAGGTCTCCGGGTCACTGCCCTGCCCTCTCAGGATGCTCAGGATCTCTTGTACTCAAAGGTGCAGGAGTTCCTTCACACAAATGTTATTTCCTCTATTCTTTGGCCCAAGAAGCCATCATGGAACGCCCGGGTCATCATCAACCTGAAACGCCTCAACTGTCATGTCAAATACCGTCGTTTCGAGATTGAATCAGTCCGAACCGCGATTCCATTGATAGGGCTGCATCACCAGATGGCTACAATAGACTTGAAAGACGCATACTTTCATGTGCCCATTCATCCTCGGCACAGGAAGTTCCTCAAGTTCGCCATCCTGTACAGAGGGGAAGTTCTCAACTTTCAATTCAACATTCTCCGCTTCAGGATCTCCTCGGCACCCAGAATCTTCTCCAAAATTATGGCAGAGGTCGTTGCCTTCCTTCGGGGTCGCGGCATCTGTTTAGTGCCTTATCTGGACGACTTTCTTCTCATTGCTCCTTCACCTCAGTACCTCAGGAGCAGTGTGGAGGAGTCCCTGTATGTTCTTTGATCACTGGGCTGGATCCCCAACCTCCAGGAATCCCAGCTGCAATCCTCCTCCACAAGACTGCTTCTAGGGGTGTTGCTGGATTCTGACAGGCAGGTGTCCTTACTGCCAGACAACCACAGATGGAGCCTTCTGAACAAGATTTCAGCCCTGCGGCGTGAGGCGTCTCCCACCCTTCGGGCAGCGATGTCGGCTCTGGGTTCCATGGCTTTCTGCATCCTGTCTGTCATGTGGGCTCAGGCTCACTCTCGGGTCCTTCAAGCACACGTTCTGTCTTGTTGGGACGGACTACCCTCATCTCTGAATCGACAAGTTCGCCTCCCCGGAAACGTCTCTTCATCCCTCCTCTGGTGGTTGGATTTCAACAACCTGCAAAAGGGGGTATTCTGGGATCAGACTCCTCTTGTCACGCTTACTACGGATGCCAGCCAGAGGGGGTGGGGGGCCATGGTGGGCCGCACCCCGCTCCAAGGGGCCTAGAGTCGAGCCATCAGTTCCCAATCCTACAATTACCAAGAACTGAGAGCGGTCGAGGAGGCCCTTCTGGCTGCTCAATCCCAACTCAGGGGCTCTCACGTCCTTGTATACTCGGACAATGTCACCACTGTGGCACACCTCCATCACCAGGGTGGTACGAAGTCCAGGTCCTTGAAGTCGGTGTCCTCCTGGATCTTCGTCTGGGCTGAACAGTTCCTCCTGTCACTCTCAGCCGTCCACCTGAAGGGGTCCCTGAACCTTCAGGCGGATTTTCTCAGTCGCCGGGATGTCTATCCAGGAGAATGGAGTCTGGACCAAGCGGTGTTTTGCTCCCTGGTTGCAAGATGGGGCACTCCTGCAATTGACCTATTTGCCTCCAGCACAAATCGAAAGGTTGCAACATATTTCTCCCTGAATCCTTGTGATGAGGCAGTGGGGGTGGACGCCTTCATCCCTAGATGAAAATGACACCAAGTTAATGAAAGAATTACTGCACAGTCTGGAGGACACTCTTAAGAAAGAGGTGCAATATGGCATAGATGCTAGATTTATGTCCATATACATTGATGAAAACATCTGCCCTAGGGGTCTAAGACTTAATTTGAACTCCCCATTCCAGGAGGATGTTGAATTTACAAATAACTGGGACTTTATTCTAAAAAAGTGTATGAACACTCTGCTATGTATATTGTGCGACAAACGATCCAAATTAGGTGATGCAGCCACCATTGAAGTCAACAGGCTCAGTGGAGAGCTGAGCAAATACAACAATAGCACTGAATATAAAAGGATTTATTCCAGCATTAGTACCAATCTATTACAGATTGAGCATGATACCATTATGAGGAAATCAAAAAAACTCAATAGAGATAGGTTAGATTATGCCTCTGGCAAATCAAATATAGAGAACAACACATTCAAGAGAAATAGGGTCTCACTGACATCAAATGAACACAAGGAGAGAACCTTTTCCAATAGCTCTAGAAGAAGAAATAGTTATAGAAGTCACCATAGTAATAATCAGAATACCAAAGACATCAATACCAGGAAAGACATACCTACACTAGTTCCAGAGAAAGTGGTTTCTGGAAAAGAAATAGTAGTAGATGTAACAAGCATAGCAACAGATGTTATTGACATAGAAACGGAGTCAATACCACAAACTGAAATAATATCTGAGCACCAGCAAACTGATTCAACTTTACATACACACCATAATATGGCATCTCTTACTATAGAGGAGGAAGAGGAATTAGAGGAGCTTGAAACATGCACCAATGACATATCAGGTCTCCTGGCTGATGAAATCTTCAACGAAAATGGAGATATAATTGTGGATAATTTAGAGGTTTTTTCAGAACAAAAAATAAATATTGGTTCAGGCAAAAATTCAGTGACAACAACAGCACAAATACATTCAAACAAGGAAAATCAAACAGCATTGCTAGATAAAATATCTGAAGTGGTCAAAAATAGTGATGAGGAGCACCTGCAAAAAATCAAGGAACTAATCAACAAAATCAATAGGGAAAGACCCTTACAACCAATTGTCCTACACAATAATACAAAACTTACCAAGAAATCAAAAAATACCGAAAAATAAAAAGATTTAATTATATGTGACCCTGAAAATACTCAGATCATTGAGAGCCCAGCTAACTCACAAAGAGTAATCATAGACAACTCAAAAAACCAAAACAACGGTTTGGTTCCTTTTTTATCGGCAGCAAAAAACATGAATCAAGAAATAACCAGGTTTTTCACCCCTACAGGGGGAAAAAGAAAAAAAGAGGAGCTAGAGGAAAAGGAAAAAAGGAAAAAGGTGAAAATAAGCCTCCTGGATTAGAAAACACTGTTAATAAGGACACAAATATCATTAATCTTTCACAATACACACCCACTGAGGAGGAAATATCATTATTAAATAAAGGCCTATTATTCTGCCCATCAAATGAACCGGACAACTTTGATTTGTTGATAGATGTACATCAATTTATCCGCAAGCTCACATTGAAAAAACATTTTGCACTGAAACCAGGGGGAATGAAATTGAGTCCAATAGAGTAAATAATAATGATGATCTGGATATTTTCAAAAATAAATCAAATTTCTACCCATTAGAGAGTAGAGGTCATTTCTTGGAAACATTCCAAGATCTTCTACTGAACGACTTTAACAAGGATACATTGTTGAAACCAAATAATGTACGGATGGATAAGAAAAATCTCACTAGAAACGAAACAATAGCTTTAAAAAATCTAAAAAACAATAAAAGCATTGTTATAAGAGCAGCGGATAAGGGAGGAGGCATAGTGATACAAGATAGGTCAGCATATATGGAAGAAGCTGATAGATTACTGGGGGATCCAAAATATTATAAGAAGATTACAATGAACCCATACCCAGAACTGACTAAAACTTACAATAAGAGAATTAAAGAGGCATATGAACAGGGAATAATTAATGAAAATCTAAAGAAATTTCTACTAACATCTCAACCCACCACGCCATTCCTTTACCATTTACCAAAGATACACAAGAGTCTAATAAACCCTCCTGGGAGACCAATAATTTCAGGAATTGGGTCCTTAACAAGCAAACTAGCCAGCTTTATTGACAAAACCTTGCAGAAATATGTAGTGGGACTAAGTAGTTTTATTAAAGATTCCACGGATGTCATTAAATTTCTAAAAACTGTAGAATGGAAAAAATCCTATGTGTTTGTCACCTTGGATGTGGCATCCTTATACACAAATATTAGCCACACAACAGGGTTATTATGTGTCGAATTCTTCCTCAAACAAGATCTTGATATGAGTGATCAAATGATGTCATTTATCCTGGAAGGATTGGGGTTCATTTTGCATAACAATTTTTTCTCTCATAATGGGGAGATATACCATCAAAGACACGGGACAGCAATGGGATCAAAAGTTGCTTGTTCCTATGCGAATTTGTATATGGGCCTATTTGAAGAACTGCACATGTTAAATGAAAAATACAAAAAAGGTTTAATCTTTTATAAGAGATTTATAGATGATATCCTTTTTATATGGGATACTGATTATAGTGATGTACACGAATTTATTGGATCCATTTTGCAAAATGATGTCACAATTAATTTTTTGGACCTAACTATTTTTATAGATAAGGGAACCATAAGTACAAAAACATTTTTTAAAAAGACAGATAGGAACTCATACATCAACTATGAAAGCGGGCACTACACCAAATGGTTAAAAAATATACCCATGGGGCAGTTCAGGCGTATCAAGAAAAATTGTACAAATCAGGAGGACTACCTGATCCAATCCGAAATTCTAAGCAGAAGGTTTTTAGATAGAAATTATCCAAAAAAACTTGTCAAAACAGCTCAGAAATCCTGTGGCAAGATGAGCCAGGAAATCCTACTAACTCCCAAGGTGAGGAAAAGGGCAATACAGAACAAATTTATGTTTAATTTTGTTACTACATTTAATAGAAACCATACAGCCATAAAAAAACTGCTTACATGCACATTGGCATATTCTTAGGAATGACCCCATACTAAAACCCATAATTCCAGAAAAACCAGTCATAACTTTCAGAAGAGCACCCAATATCAAAAGCATCATAGCTCCCAGTCGGCTCTCACAACACAAAACCTCAATGAGATCTGCGAAGACAGCAAAAAATACCACCAAACTTGGAAGGAAAAACTGTCTGTGTTGTAGAAACATCCAGACAGTTTCCTCATTTAGTTCATACTCAACGAACAAGAAGTTCACAATAAAACATGATATGAACTGCACTACTAACTTTGTAATCTATCTACTGGAATGTCCCTGTCACTTACAATATGTAAGTACCATGGGGTATCTTGTCATTTTGACAAGCATCACAATAGAGACCCGACTTTGGTAAAAATTACTCCCATTGATCATGTGCCAGTAGAGATAAATAACAGATTTGAGATACTTAGGAAAAAGGAAAAGTTTTGGATGTACAATCTGGATACTCTGAAGCCAAAAGGGTTAAATTTGGTCACAGAACTAATATAGAGTCATCACTGCTGTTGTTTCTTACTTCCCTTTTATTATTCACTAAAAAACTTCTATATTCTTTTTATATATCTCTTATTCGGTTTTATTCACCCTTTTAACCATTTTAATTTTTAATAATCTATTTGGCACATGCAATTTGTTCTATACACTAGTCATTCATTCTTCACTTGCTTTCACTAAATTGGAGATCTGTTTCATACTGCCCCCAGTGGCGGAAATTTGCACTACCTGTGTTGCCATGGGAACTGGCTCCTCAGGTTGGACTGGGTACCACACCTGATGCCATCTTGTGGTTTGCCTGAGTATTGCAGTCGTCCTAGATACACTTATCACAACTGGACTAAGACACTTTTGAGCATTTCTTGTTCACATATGGGAACAGAGATGCCCTTATCAGTTATTTCTTTATCACACTAAGGCTGGGGTCACACACACAGATATCTGGGCAGATATTGTTCACAGATCTCTGGTTGCAGTGAAATCATGGACAAATTGATCCATTTTGTGGCTGTGTACAAATGGAGCAATCTGTCCATGATTTCACTGCAACCAGAGATCTGTGAACAATATCTGCCCAGATATCTGTGTGTGTGACCCCAGCCTTAAGAACTATATCTTTTTGCACTATTTTTTCCTAGATCTCAAGTTATTTATTTCATTTAAGCACTATTCTGAATGACTTCTTTGATCTTGTAAAAATCCACTAATGATCACAATCATTTACTATAATCTCTTCTTCCCTCTTTTTTCCTTGTTCTGAACAATGGATATGGAATATATTCAGTATCATAGTATTTTTATCACTATTTAACCCACTCCAACACTCTTTCACATCTTTCTTGTGATATAATTTCTATCAGCAACTTCCAGGTATCAGTTTGGGGGCCGTCACACGGAACGATTTCTTGCCCGATATCGTTTAAGCGATCTCCTTTTTGATCGCTTAAGCGATATCGGGCAAGATATCGTTGCATGTAATCAAGCGATTTACGATGGTAAATCGCTTGATCGTGACATCGCTGATCTGAGCTCCGGTTCTCAGATCTAGCGATGAACGATGCAACGATCTGCATCATCGTGGTGTATAACACCACGATGATCCATCTCCCAGCGACCGCGCCTATGCTGGGAGATGGTAACTATGGTACACGTCGGGTAACTAAGCGACGCGCGGCGCCTAGTTACCCGATGTGTACCATAGTAACCAGCGAGATCGCTGCTCCACATCGCTGGTGAGTCTGTCTGTGTGACAGCTCACCAGCGATGTGAGCAATATTGTAAGCGATTGCGCGTGCACGTGATCGCTTACAATATCGCTAAAGATATCTGTGCGTGTGACGGCCGCCTTTGATTCATTTAAGATCAAATTCTGACTTTATAGAATATAATGGCGCGTGAGTGCCATCTTGTGTCCATTTTGAGTAAGCAGCTTTAAAATTAGTTTAGACATCCAGGATTTTTCATTCATTTTGTATGTAGATATGATGGTCTAGTTTTGTGCCCTATCAGTGAGTAGAACCTGGGGTGTTGAGGTATGGGGGCACTGTCTCCCTGCTGCGCCACCACTCAGGGATGGATATATATATTTTTTAACAAAATTGGTTTTGTCTATGCTTTTTAAATAATTTTAAATAATCAATAAAATATTTTTAATGCTTATATATAGATTTTTATACTTATACATTTTCTCATACCTTTTATGTTTTTTATTCACCTCTTTTACATAAATTCCTCTTAGCGCTACCTTTTCAACTATGAGATCCTACAAACAATCATATTTTAACATCTAATCCAGTGGTGGTACGCAGCTTAAGACATTGATGTCTCACTTATACAATTGAAATACCACAGGTTCTAGTCCCATGTGGGTAAAATATATGCTTTTCTTATGTGCATTATCTGATGACACATATAATGATTTTTTTGCAGTATTTAAGTTCCTATTTGCTGAATTTTAAGGAAATTTCATTATGATATTATTACCTGTATTTTTATGAAAACATCAAGCACCTTTTTTAATAATTTTGAGATGTATTTAATGTTTTTGTAAAAAATAGTGCCAAAATGGGCAGATCCACCCATTTTGATGATGAGGATGACATCATCAGTAAACAGATGACACCTCTTTGTCTGTATAGCAAGGGGCTATAAAAACCCCCTCTGTAACTATGATTGTAATATCCCTGAGGAAGGCGCCGGGTGTGGCGCTGAAACGCGTAGGAGAGAGGAGGAATAAAGGATGAAAATACTTTTGGCTCTTTGGTGAGTTTATCCATACCACAGCAGCGCGGACCGTGGCACACCAGCACTCCCATCATCTTTTTGGATTCAAACCACTATCCAGTGGTCGGTGGAGGTCCTGCAGCAGCTGGAACATAGTTTCCAAAAACGCCTTCAAACCAGTTGTGGGGTTCACAACTGGACCAGGTGAGCAGCTTCATAGCACCACCATCAATCAGTGTCACTAGTGATAGGGCACTATTGCGCCTCTTGTCCCCCTCCCTATTTTCTTCTCCCAGTCATGGGATTTTCCTTTGGCTTACGCTTTCCCTCCTATTCCCCTCCTTGCAAGAACTCTGCAGAAGATCAGGGAAGACTGAGTCCCCACTATCCTGGTAGCCCCGCTTTGGCCGAGGAGAAGTTGGTACAACCTAATTGGGGCACTCAGTCGACTGTCCTGTCATCCTGAATCCAGACCCCGGCCTGTTGTCTTAGGGTCCCCTGTTCCATCCAGATCCACAGAAGCTCCACTTAGCTGCCTGGCTTCTGAGGTCCGAGTGCGAAGGGCTTAGGGCCTGTCTGATAAAGCAGTTGCCACCTTGCAGAAAAAATGCAAACCTGTGACTAACGCGATTTATAATAAGATTTGGAAGAGATTTTCATCCTGGTGTGGCTGTAGTCCACCTGATCCGCTCCAACCCAATGTCTCCCAGATATTGGCTTTTCTTCAGAATTGTTTGGACCTGGGTCTTAAACCCAGCACATTAAAAGTGCAGGTTTCGGCTCTCAGTTCCGTGTTTACGCCGATTTGGCAAATCACTGGTGGATTTGATGCTTCATGGTGTCTGCTACTCGTATTTGTCCTCGTACTAAGGTCCTTACACCCTCCTGGGACATCATTATTGTCCTGAGTGGTGTCTTAGATGGCCTTTGGTTGAGTTCTGATCTTTGTTGCCTTCCTTAAAGCCTCAATAAAGAATTAGTGGTTTAAAAAAACATTGTCCTGACTGGCCTTTCTCGCCCTCCCTATGAACCGCTCTCGTCTTGTAATATCCGGCTGTTATCTCAGAAGATGGCATTCTTGTAGCGATTACTTCTGCCCGACATATGGGGGAACTCCAGGCTTTGTCCATCCGGGAACCGTACCTTACTGTCCGGGATGACAGCATTGTTCTTCAACTGAACCCTTTGTTTCTTCCCAAAGTGGTCTTGGACTTCAATCGCTCTCAGTCAATTATTCTTCCTTCCTTCTATCAGTTTTCCCGAACCCCTAAGGAGAAAGAATTCCATTCCTTGGATGTCTGGAGAACAGTGCTCCATTACCTTGACGTGACGGCGCCCTGGCGTATCGATCACAAACTCTTTGTCCAGCACTTTGGTCAACATAAGGGCAAGAAGGTGTCTAAAGGTACTATCGCCAACTGGATTAAGAAGGCCATTACAGAATCCTACCTTTCCCAGCAGTTGCAAGCGCCTTTGGGGTTTACTGCTCATTCCAACAGGTCCACCAGTGTCTCCTGGCCAGAATGGGTAGGGGCTTCTCCTGAGCAGATCTGCAAGGCTGCTACCTGGTCGTCCTTGCATACTTTCACAAAACACTACTGTCCGGACCTGGTTTCCAGTAGGGATTTGGCTTTTGGCAGTGTCACGTACACACTTCTCAGCACGTGACTTGGGGTTGCACCTGCAAGGGTCAATCTATCTCCCCTCACTCAATCCAGCACTCGACCTCTGTCCTATGCTGAAAGGGAGCATCAATCACCCCCCGACTCAGACCATGCACCCCGCTTCACACTCACTGCCACCACTTACCAACATACAGGGGGTAAGTCCCTGAGATAATACTGTCAGCCAATCAACAGGATCACACACTTCTTAGGCTATGAATCCTTTTAGAACAAACAAGGTTTCAGCTTATTAAAGTTTAAGCTTTAATATAAAAGGTACAGTGCTTACATAAAAAGATATAAAAATAGAAATAATAAAATGACATACACATATGCAAACAATGAAATAAAAAGGAGAAACTTACAGAAAAGTACACTTTGTTTCTGTATTGCCCGATGGGGAGGGCAGGAATAGATGGAATGATGATCACAGCCAGGGGCTGGCTGGCGGAGCAAAACCTGGGTGGCAAAATTTTTCCGGCAGCCCTTGGGTGAGGACCGGGGGGGGGGGGGGGTGGTGTCGGAAATTTTCGGCGGCCCGTCTTTGGTGCGCCCCCCCATCGCGCACGCCCCCTGCAGAGAGGTGTAGCTAAGGGGAGCCTAGAGGTTCCCATTATGGTTGGAGTAGTGGATGGTTGCTAAATGACCGCCAGGAAGGAGGTGTCAGTCATGTTTTGGGTGGGTCGCAATCATGTGGAGAGAGCTAGTTTGCCCCTATAGGGTCCATGAAGGCGTGAAAAGGACCACGGCAAAGTATATATACTTTTAGACTGACCACTTTTTTTCTTCGTACAAAATCATCCCCATGCATGACAATGCACCATCTCTTGGTACAGAGCATAGCCCTGAGTAATTGGCTGCTATGGACATAAAAGTAGAGAAAACCATGGTGTGGCCTCCAGTCTCCTCTGATCTCAGCCCTATGAGAAACTTGGAAGTACCATTAAGCAAAAAAAATCTAAGATGCTGTAAGACATTAACCGTCAAACCAGCAGCTCTGGGAGTCAGTTCTGACATCCTGCAAACAAATGCAATCAGAAAACATCCAAAACCTGACAAGTGCAATAAATGCAATATTTGTGAAGGTGATATCAAAGAAAGGCGATATACAATATGAGACATACTGGTAGGATGTTTTCATTGTGAGCCCCAATGGGGACAGTGTTGATGATGTATGTAAAGTGCTGTGGAGTTCATAGTGTAATATAAATGTAAAAAAATATTTCTTCATATGTCGTCACAATACCGGGATCTGAGGATCTTCTATTTCGAGGTCAGGGGCTCTCTGATGCCATGTCGCTGCCTGTCTCGCTGTCTTCCTCTTTTGGCACTGTAGTGCGGTGGACAAGAGAGCATTAACTGGTTAAGAACGAGAAGTATAGAGTGTACTAACTGAGCCATAAACCTCCCCATACCATGAAGTATGGTGTGTACTAACTGAGCCATACACCCTCCCCATACCATGTCCAGCAGACATTGTAGGATTACTACATGGATTTTATTATTAGGGCACGGACACACTGGGGTGAAACTTGAATAAGTGCAATGTGTGATTTTATCGCAGTGCAGTCAGTTAATCAACGTCTGAAACACATTGGCGAGTGTCGGACGCTTTTTTCTCATCCAGATTCTGGATGGGAAAAAAGTCACAACATGCTGCAACAGTATGCGATTCATGCGCGAGACTCACCAATGCAAGTCTATGAGTTCGACAAAATCATGGACCGCACACTGACAGCACACGGACCATCCGAGAGGCATCAGTTTTTTTCACTGATACATTCTCATTCTTCAGCTGAGACAACTGTAAGGGTGCTTTCACACAGCGATTTTCTGAGATCCGTGGCTGTCCGTTGTAAAACGGACAGCCACGGATCAGATTTTGGCCCCATGTTATCCTATGGGCACGGATCACATCGGATTTGGCCTTATTGGCATCCGATTTTTGTCGGATGCGATCCTGGCCGATTTTTTGCTGTGCCCAAAATCGCAGCCTGCTGCGATTTTTGGCACAGCGGGTCAGATCGGACCGAATTGGATCCGACATGATCCGCGCCAAATAACATGGGGCCTATGGAGCACGGGTCCGAGGAAACAGCTGATGTCTCCTCGGACCCGATGTTAGTGTACTGAGCATGCTCAGTACACTAAAATCGCTGTGTGCCATGTAATATCACTTCTGCAATGTATATTCATACATTGCAGAAGTGATATCCAGTGAAATGAAAGGGTTAAAAATAAAAAAATCTTTATCCTCCACGATCCAGCGATGCCTCCTGCGCTCTGTGCCTCTAGGACCTGGCCTGACGTCACAGTTGAGTCACATGACCGGTTACCGCGGTAACCGGTCATGTGACTGTGACATCACGCCAGGTCCTGTGGATCAGAAGAAGAAGCTGGAAGCAGCGCGGGTGTCGTGGAGAGGTGAGAATAATGTTTTTTTTATTTTTTAAGCTCTGCAAAGAGGGGCTGCAAAGAGGGGGCCAACAGGAGGACAAAGAGGGGACAAAGAGGGGAGACAGAGGGGACCAACAGGAGGACAAAGAAGGGACAAAGAGGGGAGACAGAGGGGACCAACAGGAGGACAAAGAGGGGACAAAGAGGGGGTCCAAGAGGGGGACAAAGAGGGGAGAAAGAGGGGACAAAGACGGGGACAAAGAGGGGTCCAAGAGGGGGACAAAGAGGGGAGAAAGAGGGGACAAAGAGCGGGAGAAAGAGGGGACAAAGAGCGGGAGAAAGAGGGGGGAGAAAGAGGGGACAAAGAGGGAAAAGAGGGGACAAAGAGGGGACAAAGAGGGGACAAAGAGGGGGAGAAAGAGGGGAGTAAGAGTGGGAGAAATAGGGGAGAAAGAGGGGAGTAAGAGTGGGAGAAATAGGGGAGAAAGAGGGGGACAAAGAGGGGACAAAAAGGGGAGACAGAGGGAGACAGAGGGGACAAAGAGGGGACAAAGAGGGGAGACAGAGGAGAAAGGTGACAGTACGAGATGACAGGAGGAGAACTGATGCTGCAAAATATCGGGATCGGATGCCTATTTGGCATCCGATTGCAACCATCAGTTTGGATCAGTTGCTGTCCGAGGGGAGCTGCAAAAAGTCTGATCCCCTCGGACAGCACAAAAACGCTGTGTGAAAGCAGCCTAAAATGTTCCTGTAAATGATTCTACAGTAATAGCTGCTGAAAAACAAAACAGATTGCACATGGATGTGATCTAAGAAAACTGTCGGACACTCGCACAGCATTTGGATGTCCCAGTGGCCAGCCACACAGACAGCCCGCCACAGCCACACACAGAGCCACAACCACACAAAAACAGTCAGCCACATAGACAGCCAGCCACACAGACAGCTACACAGACAGAGAGAGCCACACAGAGAGATACAGCCACATAGACAGCCACACACATAGCCACAGCCAGCCACACACATAGCCACAGCCAGCCACACACAGAGCCACAGCCAGCAACATAGACAGCCATAGCCAGCCACACACAAGCAGACACAGCCAGCCAAACACAGACACAGCCAGCTACACACACACAATCAGCCATACACATACAGCCACACACAGCCAAAGCCAGCCAGCCACACATACAGCCACACACATACAGCCAGCCACATAGACAGCCACACACACAGCCAAAGCCAGCCACACACAGGCGCAGCTACCCACACACACACACAGCCAGCCACACACACAGCGAGCAATATAGACAGCCATAGCCAGCCACACACAGACATACAGCCAACCACACAGCCAGCCACAAACACACAGTCAGCCACACACAGCCAAGCAGCCCCAGCCACACACATAGTCAGCCACACACAGCCAAGCAGCCCCAGCCACACACACACAGTCAGCCACACACAGCTAAACAGCCCCAGCCACACACAGCCAGCCACGCAGCCTCAGCCCCAGCCATGCAGCCACAGCCACGCAGCCCCAGCCACACACAGACATAGTTAGGCACACAGCCAGCCACATAGCCCCAGCCACATAAAGACACAGACACACAGACAGCCACATGCAGCCACACAGCCCTAGCCACACAGTCAGCCACACAGACACATTTTGCCGCACACAGCCAGCCATGCAGCCTCAGCCACACAGACACAGTCAGCCACAGACAGCCCCAGCAACACAGACACATAGTCAGCCACAGCCACGCAGCCCCAGCCACACAAAGCCCCAGCCACAAAACCCCAGCCACATACGGACAAATAGTCAGCCACACAGACACAGCCCCACACACAATCAATCATACACACAATCAATCCTATACACACAATCATACACACACCTAATCCCATACACAATCATATACACATTCAGACATACACATATTAAAGTGCTGTACAAATCATGTGAAAAGGATGACAGAAAAGACAGTGTAATCAGCTAATCCAATCTGCATACAGTGCACTGCTGCTGAAATAGATATGGCACAGAGAAATCAGCCTGTCCAATATGCTAAAATTGCACCACTACCACTATTAAAGACAGATACAGCTACATTCAGATGAAGATGATAGTTACAGCCCAATTATATTGACAATGCAAATCTCCTGTAATAAATCCCTTCCCATGTATGGGGGGTTTGATGCTCAGGGACACTGGCCGCATATCTCCCACCTTTCTTGTTGCCCAATGTGAACAGTAGATTGCGGTTTCCTTTTGGCGGGTCGCATGCTGCGGACTCTGGGCTCGTCCCACGCTGCGGACGCTGGGCACGTCACACGCTGCGGACTCTGGGCTCGTCACACGCTGCGACTCTGGGCTCGTCACACGCTGCGGACTCTGGGCTCGTTACACGCTGCGGACTCTGGGCTCGTTACACGCTGCGGACTCTGGGCTCGTTACACGCTGCGGACTCTGGGCTCGTTACACGCTGCGGGCTCTGGGCTCGTTACACGCTGCGGACTCTGGGCTCGTTACACGCTGCGGACTCTGGGCTCGTTACACGCTGCGGACTCTGGGCTCGTTACAACGCTGCGGACTCTGGGCTCGTTACAACGCTGCGGACTCTGGGCTCGTTACAACGCTGCGGACTCTGGGCTCGTTACACGCTGGGACTCTGGGCTCGTTACACGCTGTGGACTTGGGCTCGTTACACGCTGTGGACTCTGGGCTCGTTACACGCTGTGGACTCTGGGCTCGTTACACGCTGTGGACTCTGGGCTCGTTACACGCTGTGGACTCTGGGCTCGTTACACGCTGTGGACTCTGGGCTCGTTACACGCTGTGGACTCTGGGCTCGTTACACGCTGTGGACTCTGGGCACGTTACACGCTGTGGACTCTGGGCACGTTACACGCTGTGGACTCTGGGCTCGTTACACGCTGCGGACTCTGGGCACGTTACACGCTGTGGACTCTGGGCACGTTACACGCTGTGGACTCTGGGCACGTTACACGCTGCGGACTCTGGGCTCGTTACACGCTGCGGACTCTGGGCTCGTTACACGCTGCGGACTCTGGGCTCGTTACACGCTGCGGACTCTGGCTCGTTACACGCTGTGGACTCTGGGCTCGTTACACGCTGCGGACTCTGGGCTCGTTACACGCTGTGGACTCTGGGCTCGTTACACGCTGTGGACTCTGGGCTCGTTACACGCTGCAGACTCTGGGCACATCTGAGACTGTTGGTTATATCTTGCATACACAGCACTATACTGTATATACAGGTCCACACTATATATGCACAGTATATAGGCACACTAGTACAGCATGTAGTGTGGACCTGTATATACTGTATAGTGTTGTGTAGAGACAGAGAGACACACAGACAGACACTGTCAAACACACAGATAGAGACACCCAGACAGAACAACACTCAGAAAGACACACACAGACATGATACTCACATGTACCAGTAGGACCTGTGATGATGTCACATGGAGGGGAGGCATCAGGGGTCACATGATCATCTCAGAGAGAGATCAGGAATGTGATGAAGATGGTGGGAGGGCTTGGGACCTGCCCCTGTCATCCTGACTGCTGAGAGAAGGGCACTGCTTTGGGGAAACGGCCCCGCCCCCTTCGCGTCCGTGGCCCCGCCCCCTGCATGCCGTGGCCGCTCGGTGATGCTGAGGCTGGAAGAGCGGGCGGCCCCCGCACCCCACAAGTGGGCGGCCCAGTGCGGGCCTGGTTCCAGCCCTTGCAGGAGGGGGGGGGCTGTGGCTGCTATCACGCAGCCCGCACTCACCATGCTTCCTGCCGGGCATGTCCACTGTCGGCTGCTGTGCAAGCAGCTGCGGCCGCAAAGCAGCGCCGCCGGCCGTTTCAGTATGGGCGGCCCTAGATGAGGGCAATTCCACCAGCCTGGGGGGCACTTGCCCCCCCGCCACCTGGGCCAGCCCGCCCCTGATCACAGCAGCTTCCACTGACCCATCACTGTGACACCCTGCAGCAGCTGTGTGAGCCCAGATATAGACCCAGCCGGGGGGTCAGATCCTAGACCGGCCTTCTAGTTTAGAATTCTAATTCTTGGCCTATGATTGGGCGCTCACTCATTTAGCCATGCATAGATTATGTTTTAAAAAATGTTCTTTGTCTCTGATTTCCCTCCAATTCTGTGGGTCTGTTTGAAGCTAACTATCTGAGATGGTTTCTCTGTTATCTATGACCTTATCTGATCTTTCCTTTGAAGCTTCCTCTGTGTGTGATTTTTGTCACCCTCTGCTTTTCCCATCATGGCTCCCTGGGGAGACTAGAGTCAGTGTGACTGCCAGTGTGTGCTTATGTATCAGGTCCTGACCTCTCCTGGATGGGCAGGAGATTTAACCCCTTACTGGTCTGGTGTCCAGACCCTGCGATACATATTTCACTACAGGCAGGAAGGTCCTGCAGGCTGTAGTCCCACCCTAGGTATTTATTCGTTTGTATTCCTGCTATGCTGTCGTGGAAGGTTCCTAGAGAAAATAGAATTATTCTTACCGTTAATTCGGTTTCTAAGATACCTTCCATGATAGCACTTAATTCCCTCCCTTTATTCCTCGTTTATTCCTGGAATGTATTACTGTTGTTAACTCTCATGTTATGGTTCTTTGTAAGACACTGGCTAGTGGGAGATGGGAGGGTCCTTTTAACCTCTCTTGTGCTTCTTGTCCCTATTAGGGTGTGGAGAGGCGCCCTCCTATGCTGTCATGTAAGGTATCCTAGAAACTGAATTAACGGTAAGAATAATTCTATTTTTTGTCCATTTTTAAAATTATTTTTTTTTAAATCAGATATATTTTATTAATGAAAAAGCACAAATAACAAATTATTCATACAAAACATATACATTTTCTATATATATCAGGTCCCTGTCCCAAACTCTCTCCCCCCCCCCCCCCCGACCTCCTCCCTCCCTTCCTTTTTGAATCAGAAAAATATTATTCATATGTAAAGAAATTAATAACATAACTGTAAAACCGCAATTGTCCATTTTTGATAGTATAAAGAAATCCCTTTCCCTCACCACCCACCCCCCTTTACAGGCAGCAACATTTTTTATTTCTGAGCAATATATGTAAGGTATACTCAATAATTACCCTAAACATCTGATGACCCTTTACACACCATCTTTGCCGGAACATCCTTTCCAATCTCAGCCCTCACACCTTCCACGCTGCCCACAAGTTATCACATAATTTAGCATTTTTATGTTTATGGTAGATTTTTTCCTCCATCGGCACCACATAGTCCACTTGACGTAGATATTCCTGTTTAGTAGGAGGCTCCATTCGTACCCAATATCTAGCTATGACTTTTCTAGCAGCATACAAGAGTCTGGCAATTGCCAGTTTCGCAATATCATTGCCCACCACCTCCTCCACATATCCCAACAGGCAGACCACCAGGTCTCTAGGGATTACACAATGATAGCGATTCCCAATGAGGGCAGCCACCTCAGATCAGAAACCCAAAATATGCGGACACCCCCACATGACGTGTAGGATACCAGCGGCTTCAGCTCCGCATCTCGTACATTCCGATGTCTCCCGCACCCCTATTTTATACAAAAATTCAGGTGATCTGTATGCCCTATGTACAAGAAACAGTTGGGACATTCTAGCCGGTTCATTTAATGATAATTTGGAATATACTCTAAGATGGACTCCCATTTGTCATCCTCTATATTACCAATGTCTGCCTCCCATCTTTCCTTCGCCGCAACAGGGTATTTCTGCAAAAAGGTGTGAAGCAGAGCGGCATAAATCTCAGATATAACCCCTTTAGTACGCCCCTCTTTGCAGATGTAGTCGAGGATAATATCTTTCTGGATAACCATGGTCCCCTTTTTCCTCTGTTGAAGGAATGCGTGTTTAACTTGTATATACTGGTAGCTATGTTTGTCTGACAAGTGAAATTCCTCCTTCAGCATTGCTAGAGTTTTGAGGTTTTGCTCATTCATCAGTTGATAAACAAACTGCACTCCCTTTGTCTTCCAGTCTTTTAGGTCACCCATCCTATAAAATTCGCCTAGATGTTCGTTATCCCATATCGGAGTGTACATGGTCAGACCCGTCAATCCTCTAACTTTCTTCACTTTCATCCATACTTTATAAACTAATTCACATGTCGGGTATTTCTCCTTCGCCTCATTGGGGGACACAGACCGTGGGTGTTATGCTGCTGTCCACTAGGAGGCGACACTAGGCAGAATCTGAAAAAGATTAACCGTGGCTCCTCCTCTGCAGCATACACCCCTGGACAGGCACTGTCCTGACCAGTTTTTGCTTAGTGTCTAGGAGGCACACACAGATTTTTTAGTGCTCCTAAAAAATGTTTTCTTTTTGAATTTTTTTCTTCAAGAAGAAGAAAAGTGGGTCTCCCGGCATGGTCCCTCCTCGGGCCCCCACTGTTGGGGGCGCCTGGTTGAGGTCGACTGATTCCCTTAACATGCCGCTCCCTCCTCGGCCCCCCACTGTTGGGGACGTCGGGTTGAGGTTGAGACGACGATCCTCCCTCCCCATTTCCCCAACGTTGGGGTTCATGGGTTGAGGCGAAGGACAAGGCACCTGACGGTGGAGCAGCATCCCTCCCTAAATGCCCCCTTTGGGGTCCATTTAGGTCGAGACACCCCAGGTACAGCCTCTGGTGCAGCAGCTCACTTCTGCTACAAGCACCCTGGAGTCATCAGCCCTGCTGACAAACTCCATTTTCACCTTCTGCAGCAGCGTGCCTGCCGCAGCAATCCAGGGTACACAGCTTGCTGTGTACTCCTGAGGGGTCGGGGGACCAGCACAGGGGGCAGCCAGCACTGGCAGGGACGCAGCTTGCCTGTGTCCCTGCGGCAGCCAGCACTAAGGGCTGCATTCAATGGTGGAGCAGAGGACCCAGCACTCTGGGTCCTCTGCAGGGCCCACACTAACCCACCGCTGCCTGCCCCGGGGGTCCGGTGGGGTCCAGACCAGTTCCGGACCTCCCCCCGGACTTCCGCGCCGCTCTGGAGCCTTTTCCGGCCGCACAGAGCTACTTTATGCCGCGGCTTCGGCCTACACCGAGGCCGCCGCCTTCGTTACGCCCCCCGGCCCGCCCCCCGGATGACGAGGATGACGCGGCTAGCGTCATAGCAGGGGGCGGACCGCATCTCCAGAGCGCGCTCGCTCTGCAGATTCGCGCGATTTTACAGCGCTCCGCCCCCCTTCTTCATCCTCTCTCCATCCCGGAAACCATTACATGCCTCGTGGTGGAGGCAGAGCGGCACCAGAACTGGTCAGGACAGCAGCAGCTGCACAGTCTCCGGGGGCACAGACAGGGACGCTGGACACTGGTCGCTGGTGGCACACAGGTGGTGGTAAGTTGCCAGCAGAGGTCTTCTATCTCCTCTGCTGGAACTATTCTCTCCAGGGCACCCCTGCACAGGCTACTCTTTCCAGGGCACCCCTGCACAGGCTACTCTCTCCAGGGCACCCCTGCACAGGCTACTCTCTCCAGGGCACCCCTGCACAGGCTACTGTATATACCACTATGCCGGGCTCAAAGAATAAGAAGACCAGGGCCCACACAGCCTTCTATTCCTTATGCACAGCATGCCAGAAGCCTCTACCCAGTAGATATACGTCCCCGCACTGCCGGGACTGCGCCCAGACTACGGTGTCGGTGACCCCAGCCGTTACAGATGCGTCCTCTGCCATGCCGGAATGGGCCACATTTTTGTCCCAATCCATCTCGCAATCCATGGCACAATCCATGGACAGGCTGTCCTCTACATTGCTTTCAGCTCTGCAGAGTCACACTTCTTCCCAGACCGCTGCCCAACAAAGCGGACCCTCGGAACGCGGCCGTACTGAACTAATGTCCACCTCTAGGGCAGGACGGAAACGACCTCATAGGTCAGGCTCTCCAGTACCTACTCATACTTCACGGTCACCTCGGAGGAGAGAGTCGCCGTGACTCCAGGTCGCCAGAACCGTCCCCTGACAGGGAGGGTCACAGAAGGTCCAGATCACCCCCTCCTAGAGAAGATCGCAGCGATACGCAGGAGTCCGAAGGACTCTGTGACTCCAGCTCAGATCTGGATCCAGATGGGTCTCTAGACCTAACCCAGCCAGACACTGATGTATTGGTTGAGGACGTAATCACTTCCATCAACCAGGTGCTGAAGATATCTGAACCACCTCCAGATGCCCCAGAGCACGAGATCGCTTTCCAGAGGACTAAGAAGTCCCCTAAATATTTCTCTGATCACCCCGAGTTTAGAGCAATTCTCAAAAATCATCGCTCACACCCGGAGAAGAGATTCGGCAACCGTAAGGCACTGGAGAGGCGTTACCCCTTCTTGCAAGAGGTAACACAGACCTGGGCAGATACGCCTGTTGTAGACCCTCCGGTATCCAGACTTGCAACACAGACACTTCTTTCCCTGCCAGATAGCTCATCCATAAAGGATGCGACGGACCGTCAGGTGGAACACATGGCCCGATCAATTTTCGAGGCCACAGGATCCTCCCTGGCCCCGACATTCGCTATTGTGTGGGCAGCAAAGGCTATCATGGCCTGGACGACCAACTTACATGCCGGTCTCCGCTCAGTTAACTCCGAGCTCGCTGACCAGGCGGTTCAGGCGTCAGTCGTGGCTGACTATATTTTACACGCAGCTATCGATTCCGCAAATTGTGCGGCAGTGGCTGCGTCAAACGCCATCATCATCAGGCGTGCTCTCTGGCTGCGGGAATGGAAGGCGGATGCAGTCTCAAAGAAGTCGCTTACCCACCTTCCATTTCTCAGCGGACGTCTCTTTGGTGAAGAGCTTGATAAATTAATATCCAATGCCACAGGAGGGAAGAGTACTTCCCTACCTCAACAAAAACCGAAACGCACCTATAACCGCCGTAACCAGACACGATTCCGTTCCTTTCGGAATTCGTCTGGCTGGTCCGTTTCCCGCCCAGCGCAGACCCGTAGTCGTTCGCCGCGCAGGGAAGGTTCGAGGACTTTGCAAAGGGCGAACAAAACCTGGCAGTCTAGATCTGGCCAAAGCAAGTCCAAAAGACCCAAATCCCACAAATTTTCATCTTCATGACTCCTTATTTCCGGACGACGCCAAGCCAGTGGGCGGACGACTTTCCCACTTTCATCAAGTTTGGCTACCTATTATAAAGGACAGGTGGATCAGGGAACTGGTGTCGTCAGGTTACAAGATAGAGTTCATTTCCATCCCACCAAATCGATTTTTTCTTTCCGTACCTCCAAGGCTACCGTCCAAGGCTCGCGCCTTCTCCAAGGCGGTCAGGTCACTTATCCAAGCCGGAGTAATTGTTCCGGTCCCACGGACCGAACGCTTTCAGGGGTTCTATTCCAACCTGTTCGTGGTTCCCAAAAAAGGGGGCAGTGTAAGACCTATTCTAGATCTCAAACAGCTAAACAAGTACGTGAGGGTACGACAATTTCGCATGGAGTCTCTCCGATCCATCATATCATCTATGGAAGAAGGAGAATTTCTCGCCTCCATAGATATTCAGGATGCTTACCTGCATATTCCGATCGCCCCTGCTCACCAAAGGTTCCTCCGATTCGCAATCGGTCAGACCCATTATCAGTTTGTGGCTCTCCCATTTGGACTCGCCACGGCTCCCAGAGTATTTACCAAGGTCATGGCGGCTGCCATGACTATATTACATTCCAGAGGCGTAGTCGTCATCCCATACTTGGACGATCTACTTATCAAGGCTCCCACCTTCAAGGACTGCGAACTCAGTGTCACCATCACGGTAGACACACTAAGTCGCCTGGGCTGGTTGGTCAACCTAAAAAAGTCGTCCCCAATCCCAAGTCAGTCCCTGATTTTTCTGGGCATGGAATTCCACACTTACAGGGGTCTGGTGCTCCTTCCCAAGGAGAAGGCACATGCTATCCAGATGGGAGTTCGCGCCCTTCTTCACCCAGCACCTCGATCCCTTCGATTTGCCATGCGAGTTCTGGGCAGGATGGTTGCCGCGATAGAAGCAGTCCCCTTCGCCCAGCTGCACCTCCGGCCTCTCCAACTGGCCATACTCAAGTCCTGGGACAAGAGTCCTTTTTCCCTGGACAGGATGTTCCGCATATCCTCGACAGTCAAGCAGTCCCTACACTGGTGGCTTCGTCCAGTATCTCTCTCCAAGGGGAGATCGTTTATCCCAGGTCACTGGAAGATTCTGACAACCGATGCCAGCCTCACTGGATGGGGCGCGGTGTACCGGCACCACAGAGCGCAGGGGAAATGGTCTCCAGCGGAAGCCACCATGCCAATCAACGCACTGGAGATTCGAGCCATCTTCCTGGCACTGCGGGCTTTCCAACGTCTCCTAGTGAACTCTCACATCAGGATACAATCCGACAATGCCACGGCCGTGGCATATGTAAATCACCAGGGCGGAACCCGCAGTGTCCAAGCAATGCGAGAGGTAACGCACATCCTTCACTGGGCGGAATCCACGGGATCGACCCTGTCCGCCGTACACATCCCAGGAGTAGACAACTGGGAAGCAGACTTTCTCAGTCGCCAAGGCATAGACTCAGGAGAGTGGTCCCTGCATCCCGAGGTCTTTCGGCACATTTGTCATCGCTGGGGGACTCCGGACGTGGATCTGATGGCATCACATCTCAATGCCAAGGTTCCCAATTTCATGGCCAGATCACACGACCCCCGGTCTCTCGGAGCGGATGCCCTAGTTCAGGACTGGACTCCATTTCAACTCCTGTACATCTTCCCACCTCTGCCTCTAATCCCCAGAGTAGTGCGGAAAATCAAGCAGGAAGGGATTCCGGTCATCCTTATCGCCTCAGACTGGCCCAGACGCGCGTGGTATGCCGACATCGTCCAACTCACGGCAGACGCCCCCTCGCGCCTCCCAGATCGGCCAGACCTCCTATCTCAGGGTCCGTTCTGCCACCAGAATTCACAGGCTCTGAATTTGACGGCGTGGCCCTTGAAACCTGGATTCTAACTCAAGCAGGGCTCTCACAGGATGTCATTCGCACTATGATCAGTGCGAGGAAACCTGCCTCTGCCAGAATTTACTACCGAACCTGGAAAGCCTTTTTTGCCTGGTGTGCATCTCGTGATCAGAATCCGTTCCCCTACTCGCTGCCTAGAATTCTTGGCTTCCTACAATCAGGTCTGGAGGCCAGACTGTCCCTGGGCTCTCTTAAGAGCCAGGTCTCGGCCCTCTCCGTTCTTTTTCAGCGGAGACTTGCACTAAAACCTCAAATCAAAACTTTTCTTCAAGGGGTTTCCCGTTTGGTTCCCCCCTACAAACGACCGCTGGAAGCGTGGGATCTAAACTTGGTGCTGACGGCATTACAAGAACCGCCTTTTGAGCCTCTCAAAGAGATCCCTCTCCGCCTTCTATCCCAGAAGGTGGTGTTTCTAGTGGCTATCACCTCCCTTCGGAGAGTGTCCGAGCTCACAGCGCTCTCCTGCAGGCCTCCATTCCTAGCCTTTCACCAGGATAAGGTAGTTCTACGTACGGTTCCTTCCTTTCTTCCGAAGGTGGTTTCCTCATTCCACATCAATGAGGAACTATCTTTACCGTCCCTTTGTCCTGCTCCGGTTCATAGGTTTGAGAAGGCTCTGCATACGCTGGACCTTGTAAGGGCTTTGCGTATTTATGTCTCTAGAACGGCCCCCTTTCGGAAGTCGGAATCTCTTTTCCTTCTTCCTGAAGGCAGCCGCAAAGGCTTCTCAGCCTCAAAGGCCACGCTTGCCAGATGGATTAGAGCCACAATTCAGGATGCCTACAGGCTCAAAAACTCGCCACTTCCGGCCGGTATCAGAGCGCATTCTACCCGTGCGGTGGGGGCATCCTGGGCTATTCGGCATCAGGCTTCTGCCCAACAAGTGTGTAAAGCAGCCACCTGGACTAGCTTGCACACATTCACCAAACATTACATGGTCCATACCCAGTCTTCAGCGGACGCGAGTCTGGGTAGACGCGTCCTGCAGGCGGCAGTTGCCCACCTGTAGGATACTGTCCTTATACATCACTCGTTCCATTGCTTTCCCACCCAGGGACTGCTTTGGGACGTCCCACGGTCTGTGTCCCCCAATGAGGCGAAGGAGAAAAGGAGATTTTTGTGTACTCACCGTAAAATCCTTTTCTCTTAGCCTCTAATTGGGGGACACAGCTCCCTCCCTGTTGGCCGTTGCGACCCATTTTGAGTTCTATTCTTGTTGTTTGAACTCGTGCATAGTTGCCTTCTTACAGGCATGGTTTTTTGGATGTTATCATTGTAACGTAAATCCTCCTACTGCTTTAGCACAAAACTGGTCAGGACAGTGCCTGTCCAGGGGTGTATGCTGAAGAGGAGGAGCCACTGTTAATCTTTTTCAGATTCTGCCTAGTGTCGCCTCCTAGTGGACAGCAGCATAACACCCACGGTCTGTGTCCCCCAATTAGAGGCTTAGGCTGGGGTCACAGTACCATTTTTCACATGCATTTTTGGAGACCTGCGTTTTCAAAAACGCATGTAAAAAACGCACCCATAGGTCCCCATGTTAAAAAACGCATGCCCTAATAGCCAAAAAGCATGTGTAACTGTCCCATGCGTTTTTGGAGCATATCCAAAAACGCATGCGTTTCTGTAGAAAACGAATGCGTTTTTGCAGAAAACGCATGCGTTTTTATAACATGGGTTCCTATGGAAAACGCATGCAAAAACGCATGTACAGTTAGTACCTTTTAGTGCCATTCAAAAACGCATGCGTTTCCCATAGGAGCCCATGTTAACAAAAACGCATGCGTTTCCGGAAACGCATGCGTTTTTGTTAATATGGGCTCCTATGGGAAACGCATGCGTTTTTGAATGGCACTAAAAGGTACTAACTGTACATGCGTTTTTGCATGCGTTTTCCATAGGAACCCATGTTATAAAAACGCATGCGTTTTCTGCAAAAACGCATGCGTTTTTCAAAACGCTCAAAAAAATACTACAAGCACTATTTTTAGGTGCAGATTCAAAAACGCAGCCAAAAACGCAGGGAGCCATCAGAGACCTTTAAAAACTCATGCTGACATGAAAACGCATGTAAAAAAGCATGCGTTTTTAAAAGGCACTAAAAAAACTGTGACCCCAGCCTAAGAGAAAAGGATTTTACGGTGAGTACACAAAAATCTCCTTTTTTTACCCATCCGTCTAAACAGCCCTGACTCTAAACCTGTTACCAAAGGGCGTGTTTTAAGATGCCGCTCCAAGACTTCTTGAAGAGTTCCCTTTATTGCCCTTTGTGCCCATTGTGAGGCACCGCCGGCATGATCCTCATGGCCGGGGCGCGTCACATGCAGGACCAGGGTATGATCCTGTTCACACTGGCCGGTTTGATAGTGGATGACGCTGTGTGAACCTGTTCTGAATACAATGAGTTTAATGTGACTAATGAGCGGCTCATGAAATCGAGGCGTCCATGAGGAATAGGATGTAATGAGTGAGTGCTGACAACCCGGAACACAGGGAGTTAACATAAGCTATGTGGAAGCTGATTGCCAGCAGCTAAGGGGGTGTGTCTATGTGGGAGTGGCCGGCACGATAAGAGCCGGCCAGCTGAGTGATTGAGAGATTGATTCTGGAAGCTGAGATCCTGCTGAGAGATCCTGCTGAGATTCATTCAGAGACCAGAGATTTCCAGCCTGAGAGCATGTGGGCTGAGAGCAGCCTGAGTGCAGAGCAGTCCAAGGCTCTGTGTGTGGACACGGGAGCATGCTAGCTCCATGCCGGTGCCGAGGTCCGGGGTCGTGGCAGCACCTGGAGGGGGAAGCCGTGGCTGACCCAGTGGACGCTAGACCGGACGTGGGTCACCTCACGTCCGGGAAGGAGCCTGTGGGGATGCCTGGTGGAACCTGTGACACAGGTAGCGAGACCCGGATCCGTGCCCGGTAAGAAAAGCAGTTCCCGAATGATTGTGTGAACTGTGCACCTTGTGTGTAAATCATGCTAGGCGAGTATAGACCGCCCTTGGGACCGACTCAGTGGAGTCAGTTAAAGGTCCTGATGAACCGGAATGAATGTAGCCTTTGGAGGCAATCGTATGTAGTGTGCCAGGCGGGCATAGACCGCCTTTGGGTCCGAGTCGGAGTACTCAGTTAAAGGACCTGATGAATCGGAATGTGTTTAACTATGTGTATGAGGGCTTAGGTAATGGCCCTGAATGAGAGATGATGGCCTATATGTAAGAGCCACGTATAACGATGTGGGGAGAGAGTGACCCAGCTAGTATGGATGATGTTGGAGGCGTTCCGTCCCTGTGGGACGAGAGGGAGGCTTGCCCTGCTGCTTGCAGAGGGTACCCGTCCCTCAACCACGACCTCTAATGGTGTGGGTGTGCCTGTGGCCAGATACAGGGGTCACGAAGGCTCCTAGAAGGGAACCATGGCTGATCCATTAGGGTGATACTCAGACGCAGGGTACAGTCGTCGACCTGGAGACCTGCCATGAGATGGAGGTTTGGTGGCGACTGATAGCCCGTACCGTGGTCAGTAGGCCATGGTGACGCATGGCTAGCCCGGATTCTACGGTTGACCAGGTCCCTGTTATGGTCATGGAGGGGCCACAGTCCATGGATGTGTTATGATGGGCTGTGAGCAGGTATGTGATCCATGGACGTTTGAATGATGGATCACATACGGTATGTAAGGTCCCGGTCAGGCAGGAATCCTGACTACGGGGTAATGTTGTGTCATCAAGCTGGGTGACTAAAGCCAGGCGGCAGGTACCGCTATTGGGACCCACAGGGCCCGTTGAGGCGTATGTAACGAAGGTCAGAAGCAGGGGTTAAAAAGGGCTCCTAGAGTGGGGACACCATGGTTGAACCTGGTGGACTCTGACCGGGACGTAGGCGGAGATGCGTCCAGGAAGGAGCCCCTTGGGGATACATGACATACCCGGTACTCAGGTTGCTCAATCCCTGTTATGAACCCGGAGGGGTCATCGTCGTACTGTAACGTATGTATAGTGTAAGTAGGCCGGAGGCCGTAGCCACCACGGGAGCTGTTAGTAGAGCTCCAATGGGGACAGAGTTGGTTACAGGTCCCGGGTTACTATAAGATGTTATGTGCAATATAAGTGTTATGTAATGTTATATGTGAATGTATGGTGTATTTATGTAAAGTGTTTATAATCAATGTGATATGTGTCAAACATGCTACCCGGGTTATGTTATTATATGTGAAAAATAAACGGGTAGACATTGGTTAACTTATAAACACGTGTTCTTGTCGTTTTGCAAGCGGGTTCCCCGGGTTGCTACCTCACACCATCCTCTAATATGTTGGCACTGTGCCGCCAAAAAATATATCCATGAATTTGGTAATGCCAAACCTCCCTCCTCCTTGGGCCTTTGAAAAGTCTCCAGTTTGATCCTTGGCTGTCCCCCACCCCACACCAAATCTCTAAAGATAGCATTGACACGTTGGAATATCCCATTTTTAAAAAATTGAATTCTGCAGGATCCGTTTTTTTAACATTTGGAGTCTATGGAAAACGGATCCAGTAAATGATCACTGTTTATATTCTATTTGAAACTGATCCAGTAAGAAAAAAACAGATCCTTTACAAATGAAAGAAAAACAGAGGCTAAATGGCAATCAGTTACCGGATCCATTCTCCATAGACTCCAGTGGAAGAAAAAAAATCCTGCAAAAATCAGTTAGTTAACAACAAACAAAAAAATTGTGTTTGCACAATGGTTCTCTGCTGGATCCGATCTAACGGATGATTACTGGACATCTGAACTCAGCCTATACGCTGCGTTTTGTTTTGTAATAAAAAATTTAGTGGTTAAAACCACACTGAATCCAATCAAACTGCAACGCGATTTAATATGTTACAACCACTATAAAGCCCCTAGTGGGCAGAGATTCGCATGTGTCCTAGCGAAGGCGATGAAGACTTTCGGCATCCTTGTAAGTGGCCCCAAGACATGATAAAAGTCAGCTGAAACCACCATTTCCATCCATTTCCATCCATTTTGGTTGGCATAGTTGACTGTGTCATGGATGGGGGCTTCCTGATGATCCCCCTAACAGATCATGTTGGGGAAGAGAAGCATCAGGCAGATGGAATTTCAATGGCAGATTATTTTGTTTTCAGGGGAGATGAGTCCTTCCTGGCAGTGGATTTCTATCATCTCACCCTACTACCGTATCTACTGTGTACTGGGGAGTTAGTGATCTGAACGAACAGATGCCAGTACTCGTGTATGGCCAGTTTATGAAACTAGATTAGTTTAGTGCATACTGAGCCCTTGACTATGTACTGGAACCTCTGGGCAGGGGGCTTCATCTAATATATAAAGGTGCGTGTGTGTGGCAAGCCCCGACTACTGCACATGATCACACCCACTCTTCATGGCCACACTTGCTCCACATAGCCACGCCCATGTGTGTGGCAAGCCCCACCCACTCCAGAAAACCACACCTCACTTCACATAGCCAAACCCACTTCACAGCCACGACCCTCCATTGTGATGTCACAATAGAATGTAGAATGTTAGCTTATAAAATTCTGTGTCATGTCACTGCCTGATCATTCTGACCTTATGACTCATAAGAAAAAGAATGTGACTGGATGATTGTCGTCACACGCTAAGAGAAAAGCTGTATTTTGCCTCAATGAGCAAGACTTACAGAAATAGAAGAAAGGGAGGCAAGAATTACAGTAATTAGTTCAGAAATGGAAGAAAGGGAGGCAAGAGCTGCTTTCTCAAGGGCCATGGGAGAAAGGTAGGTAAGAATTACAGAAATGTATGTATGTATGTCCACTAAAGGAATTTGTACCGTTGTATCTACAATCACAACATTTTGCATATGAATGTGTGTATGTCCATTAAAGGAATTCACACCATTGCATTCACAATCACAAAATTTTGCGCGCATACCCCATTTGACTCAGGGTTTGTAGGGGGGGTGGATTTGGGGGGGTGGGTTTGGAGGGGTGCGGGTTAAGGGGGGCATTTTTTAGGGAGGTGAGGGTGCGGTGGGAAGTTTTGGGGTAGGTGAAGTTTCGGGGTGGGTGGATGAGGCAAGTTAGGGGGGAGGCAGGATTGATACGTATAGTGGATATACAATACACACAGACCTACAGTCAGATTATAATGAAGAACAGTTTGTTGCAATGCTGTGCTCTACATCTAGTATCTTTATAAAGACCAGCAGAACTTCCCTACAGTATATCCTATTTATCAGAGCCGATACTGTTTGTTCTGTCAGGGTGCAATATAGAAAGATGATGGGAGTATACAGGGGTGGATTAAGGGTAGCCAGGGCCCGGGGCTGTTCAGACTCTGTGGGCCCCCCCCCGGGTCATGGGACGGGGTCGCGGGGGTCATGTGACAGGGTCATGTGACGGGGTCATGTGACGGGGTCGCGGGAGTCATGTGACGGACGTTATCATATACCTGAAATAGATTATTCCAGAAAAATAGTTGCTGAGTGAAACTCTAACCTGTCAAACATCCATTGATCTGGTCAATTTACCCTTCAGTTAGGAGGAAAAAAAAACAAACACTTTTAAGCCATAGTATTGAGCAGTCCATGAGAAGGAGGCTATTATGCCCTGACTGCCCCTGTACTCAGAATAAATATCTTATAAATATCTCGAACGGCGTGCACCCTGAATGATAATCACCTGTTACTGGTCCAATGGACTTGCTTGCAGATTGGTCCGTCCCGCCTCCTCGCGGTCTGACAGTGTCTTCTTCTGAATGATGTAGATAGCGCCTCCTGCCATCTGTGTTATCCACGTGACCACGTCCAATTTTTCCATTGCCTATGCTACGCCCATACCTCTCCGGCTTGTGCAGGTGCACTGTGCTCCATCATGGGGTTATCCTACAAGTTTAAAATCTCAGTAATGTCACCGTACATTACACGCAGAAGACCGGGAGCCTGGAGCCATGTGCAGAGACCCCTGCCGTTCGCGCATGAGTAGATGAGTTTTACATTGTAGCTGCAGTAGGGCAGAGCACGGTGCGTTTGCGCAAGCTGGAGAGGCATCTGCACAGACGTGAGATGGAAAAGTGGGACGTGGATAACAAAGGCGTGATCCATATCATTCAGAAGAAGAGGCTGTCGGACGGTGAGGAGAGGCTGAGTGGACCAATCTGCAAGCAAGACCGGACCGGTAACAGGTTAGAATACAGGGTGCTAGATTTTTATAAGTTATTTATTCTGTGTACAGGGGCATTCAGGGCATAATAGCTTGTTTCTTATAATGCAGCATCAGCGTGTGCACGAGGCCTTACAGATACTGAGGGAAAAAACTCACCAAATACTCAGCGTGTGCACGAGACCTTACAGATACTGAGGGAAAAAAAAATCACCAAATACTCAGCGTTTGCACGAGGCCTTACAGATACTGAGATAAAAACTCCCCAAATACTCAGCGTGTGCACGAGGCCTTAAGGCCACTTTACACACACCAACTTATCTGTCCAACTCTGAACAACTTGCTGGTTGCAGTGAAATCATGGACACATTGCTCCATTTTGTGGCTGTGTACAAATGGAACAATGTATCCATGATTTCACTGCAACCAGTAAGGCTGATTTCACACTGCGGTCAGGTCAGGTCAGGTCAGGTTTTGTGTTTCAAAACCAGGAGAGGAACTTGCAGAGAAAAAGTATAATTGAAAGTTTGACACCTGTTCTAGGTTTTGGAGTCACTCCTGGTTTTGAAACACAAAACCTAACCTGACCTGACCTGACCGGATCTGACCGCAGTGTGAAGCCAGCCTAAGTTGTTCAGAAGTTGGACAGATAAGTTGGTGTGTGTAAAGTGGCCATCACATATACTGAGGTAAAAACCTCACCAAATACTCAGCGTGTGCACGAGGCCTTACAGATACTGAGGTAACATCTCACCAAATACTCAGCGTGTGCACGAGGCCTTACAGATACTGAGGTAACTTCTCACCAAATACTCAGCGTGTGCACGAGGCCTTACAGATACTGAGGTAAAAACTGATCAAATACTCAGCGTGTGCACGAGGCCTTACAGATACTGAGGGAAAAACTCACCAAATACTCAGCGTGTGCACGAGGCCTTACAGATACTGAGGTAAAAACCCATCAAATACTCAGCGTGTGCACGAGGCCTTACAGATACTGAGGTAAAAACTCACCAAATACTCAGCGTGTGCACGAGGCCTTACAGATACTGAGGTAAAAACCCATCAAATACTCAGCGTGTGCACGAGGCCTTACAGATACTGAGGTAAAAACTCACCAAATACTCAGCGTGTGCACGAGGCCTTACAGATACTGAGGTAAAAACCTCAGCGTGTGCACGAGGCCTTACAGATACTGAGGTAAAAACCACCAAATACTCAGCGTGTGCACGAGGCCTTACAGATACTGAGGTAAAAACTCACCAAATACTCAGCGTGTGCACGAGGCCTTACAGATACTGAGGTAACTTCTCACCAAATACTCAGCGTGTGCACGAGGCCTTACAGATACTGAGGTAAAACTGATCAAATACTCAGCGTGTGCACGAGGCCTTACAGATACTGAGGTAAAAACTCACAAATACTCAGCGTGTGCACGAGGCCTTACAGATACTGAGGAAAAACCCATCAAATACTCAGCGTGTGCACGAGGCCTTACAGATACTGAGGTAAAAACCACCAAATACTCAGCGTGTGCACGAGGCCTTACAGATACTGAGGTAAAAACCCATCAAATACTCAGCGTGTGCACGAGGCCTTACAGATACTGAGGTAAAAACTCACCAAATACTCAGCGTGTGCACGAGGCCTTACAGATACTGAGGTAAAAAACCTCAGCGTGTGCACGAGGCCTTACAGATACTGAGGTAAAAACCCACCAAATACCAGCGTGTGCACGAGGCCTTACAGATACTGAGGTAAAAACTCACCAAATACTCAGCGTGTGCACGAGGCCTTACAGATACTGAGGTAAAAACCCACCAAATACTCAGCATGTGCAATAGGCTTTACAGATACTGAGGAAAAAACTGACCAAATACTCAGCGGTGTGCACGAAGCCTTACAAATACTGAGGGAAAAACTCACCAAATACACAATGTGCGCACCCACTACCCCTCCACCTTGGATAGACATGTGAAATACCTCTACATGCTGTATGTGCCCCTCTATGTGGATATTTTTCTTGAATCATGAATGCATGGACTCCATACGTACATGATCCAAGCAAGATAGCCACTTATTAGAGGGGCACATGATACACCATGTACAGGGGCGGGCTGGCCCAGGTGGCGGGGGGGCAAGTGCCCCCCAGGCTGGTGGAATTGCCCTCATCTAGGGCCGCCCATACTGAAACGGCCGGCGGCGCTGCTTTGCGGCCGCAGCTGCTTGCACAGCAGCCGACAGTGGACATGCCCGGCAGGAAGCATGGTGAGTGCGGGCTGCGTGATAGCAGCCACAGCCCCCCCCCTCCTGCAAGGGCTGGAACCAGGCCCGCACTGGGCCGCCCACTTGTGGGGTGCGGGGGCCGCCCGCTCTTCCAGCCTCAGCATCACCGAGCGGCCACGGCATGCAGGGGGCGGGGCCACGGACGCGAAGGGGGCGGGGCCGTTTCCCCAAAGCAGTGCCCTTCTCTCAGCAGTCAGGATGACAGGGGCAGGTCCCAAGCCCTCCCACCATCTTCATCACATTCCTGATCTCTCTCTGAGATGATCATGTGACCCCTGATGCCTCCCCTCCATGTGACATCATCACAGGTCCTACTGGTACATGTGAGCAGGGCCGGCCCTTGGCATGTGCGAGTCGTGCGGCCGCACAGGGCGCCACGCTCCAGGGGGCGCCGCAGGGAGACAGCTGTCATTGTTATTTGCTGCCCTGCTCCCGCTCCCAGGGGCTTTGCTAGATCTGTGCGGCTGCTAGTAGACAGAGGACGGCATCCGCAGGGGCGCCCGGTGGTAGCGCGGGCTCCCTGCTGATGCCACTCTCTCTACTATAGTCCTGGCCGCTGCCGCTGCGTTATCCCCCCCCACCCTGCAGTGTGAGCCCACCTGTGGAGCTGCACAGGCCTGTGCTTACAGGACCTGTGATGATGTCAATGAAGGGGGAGGAGTCAGGGATCACATGATCAGCATCTCCGACTATGCAGGGCAGCTTCCACCAAGCAGGAAGTGAAGAGGTAAAGAAATGAGTTTGTGAAAAGAGGTGAAGAAATGGATGAGGTGAGTTTGTGATGGATCAAGAGGGATGTATAGTGTGAATGTAGCAGAGCTGCGTGTGTATGAGGTGTAAGGAGTGGAGCCGAGTGTGTACAAGGTGTATGGAGCTGAGTGTGTATGATGTGTTCGGAGCGGAGCCGAGTGTGTATGAGGTGTATGAAGCGGAGTCGCGTGTGCACGAGGTGTACGGAGCGGAGCCGAGTGTGTATGAGGTGTACGGAGCGGAGCCGAGTGTGTATGAGGTGTACAGAGCGGAGCCGTGTGTGTACGTGGTGTACGGAGCAGAGCCGCGTGTGTACGGAGCAGAGCCGCGTGTGTACGTGGTGTACGGAGCGGAGACGTGTGTACGAGGTGTACAGAGCGGAGCCGAGTGTGTACGAGGTGTACGGAGCTGAGCCGAGTGTGTACGAGGTGTACGGAGCTGAGCCGAGTGTGTACGAGGTGTACGGAGCTGAGCCGAGTGTGTACGAGGTGTACGGAGCTGAGCCGAGTGTGTACGAGGTGTACGGAGCGGAGACGCGTGTGTACGTGGTGTACGGAGCGGAGCCGCGTGTGTACGTGGTGTACGGAGCAGAGCCGCGTGTGTACGAGGTATACGGAGCAGAGCCGCGTGTGTACGAGGTGTACGGAGCTGAGCCGAGTGTGTACGAGGTGTACGGAGCTGAGCCGAGTGTGTACGAGGTGTACGGAGCTGAGCCGAGTGTGTACGTGGTGTACGGAGCAGAGCCGCGTGTGTACGAGGTGTACGGAGCTGAGCCGAGTGTGTACGAGGTGTACGGAGCGGAGCCGAGTGTGTACGAGGTGTACGGAGCGGAGCCGAGTGTGTACGAGGTGTACGGAGCGGAGCCGAGTGTGTACGAGGTGTACGGAGCGGAGCCGAGTGTGTACGAGGTGTACGGAGCGGAGCCGAGTGTGCACGAGGAGTACGGAGCGGAGCCGAGTGTGCAAGAGGTGTACAGAGCGGAGCCGAGTGTGTACGGAGCGGAGCTGAGTGTGTATGAGGTGTACTGACCAGAGTAACGTGTGTACGGAGCTGAGCCACGTGTACGAGGTGTGCGGAGCCGTGTGTTTCCAGAGTGGAGCCGAGTTTGTACGAGGTGTACCAAGCAGAGCCATGTGTGTACGAGGTGTATGGAGCGGAGCCACGTGTGTACGAGGTGTACGGAGCGGAGCCGTGTGTGTACGAGGTGTATGGAGCGGAGCCGAATGTGTACGAGGTGTATGGAGCGGAGCCGAATGTGTACGAGGTGTATGGAGTGGAGCCGAGTGTGTATGAGGTGTATGGAGTGGAGCCGAGTGTGTACGAGGTGTATGGAGCAGAGCCGCGTGTGTACGAAGTGTACGGAGCGGAGCATTATACTATATGGAGGAATGTGGGGGTGTATTGTACTATATGTCATGCTTTAAGTGTGCAATATACTATACGGAGGACTGTGGCGTGCATTATACTAAATGGAGGACTTTGGGTGTGCATTCTAGATAGAGAACTGTGTGGGTGCATTATTCTATATGGAGAAATGTGGGGGTGCATTATTCTATATGGAGGTCTGTGGGTGTGCAATCTTGTATATAAAAGCCGGAAGGATTTGTGACCTCACATCCGTCACTTTGTCCCAACGTCCGGCAGAGCTATACCCGCTCAGGGTGAGCCAAGATGGCGGCCGTAAGCGGGAGCCGGGACTCATAGAGCCCGCTACGCTTATGGCAGCCCCTAACACATACACACACCACACACACACCACACACACAACACACGCACACACAGTCGCCTATACTTACCACCTCTCCTCCGTCTTCTCCACCGCCGACATGTCGCCGCCCCTGGAGAACTGGATCCAATACGGCGTCCGGGAAGTCTTGCGAGACTTCCCGGACGCCATATTGGATCCATGGCTCCAGGGGTGGCGACATACTTTCTCCAAGATGGCATCCGGGAAGTCTCGCGAGAGTTCCTGGACGCCATATTGGATTCAGTCCTGGGTGCAGCGACATGTCGGGACTCAGGAAGACGCAGGCGTCAGGAAGAAGCAGGGACGGTGGTAAGTATATCGGAGTGTGTGTACGTCCGCCCCACCGCTGACCACTCTGCCCACCGCTGACCACTCTGCCCTGCGCTGACCACTCTGCCCACACAGCGCCGCTGCACTGACCACTCTGCCCACACAGCGCCGCTGCGCTGACCACCCTGCCCACACAGCGCCGCTGCGCTCACCACCCTACCCACACAGCCCCGCTGCACTGACCACCCTGCCCACACAGCGCCGCTGTGCTGACCACCCTGCCCATACAGCGCCGCTGTGCTGACCACCCTGCCCACACAGCGCCGCTGCACTGACCACCCTGCCCACACAGCGCCGCTGCACTGACCACCCTGCCCACACAGTGCCGCTGCGCTGACCACTCTGCCCACCGCACTCGCTGCTAACCACTGAGCCACCGCGCAGTGCTAACCACTGAGCCACAGCCCAGTGCTAACCACTGAGCCACCGCGCAGTGCTAACCACTGAGCCACCGCGCAGTGCTAACCACTGAGCCACCGCGCAGTGCTAACCACTGAGCCACCGCGCACTGCTAACCACTGAGCCACCGCGCACTGCTAACCACTAAGCTGCCTTACAGTGCTCCATCCACCCTCACCCCGCCGCTTTGTCCTCCATCATCCTCCTCCCACCGCTCTGTGCTCCGTCCTCCCCCTGCCTGTACCATTCCATCATCCTCCATCGCTTCCTCCTCCTTCCTTTGTGCGCCTCCTCTCCACCACTCCATCCTCCCCCTGCCTGGGCTGCTCCATCCTCCTCCACCCCACCGCTTCGTCCTCTGTCCTCCTCCTGCCGCTCTGTTCTCCCCCTGCCGCTCTGTCCTCCCCCTGCCGCTCTGTCCTCCCCCTGTCGTTCTGTCCTCCCCCTGCCTGTGCCGCTCCATCCTCCCCCACCGCTTCCTCCGCCTTCCTTTGTCCTCTTCACCTCCGCCACTCCATCCCCCGTCCTCCCCCTGCCCGTGCTGCTTCGTCCTCCCCCACCTCACTGCTTCATCCTACACCCTCCTCCCTCCCGCCACTCTGTGCTTAGTCCTCCCCATGCCGCTTCGTCCTCCCCCTGCCTGTGCCACTCCATCCTCCCCCACCCCACCGCTTCCTCCTCCTTCCTTTTCCTTCCTCACCTCCGCCACTCTATCCTCCGTCCTCCCCCTGCCTATGCTGCTCCGTTCTCTCCCACCCCGCCGCTTCATCCTGTCCTCCACCCCCCCCACCGCTCTGTGCTTCATCCTCCCCCTGCCGCTCCATCCTCCCCCTGCCTGTGCCGCTCCATCCTCCCCCACCGCAACGCTTCCTCCTCCTTCCTTTGTCCTCCTCCCCTCTGCCACTCCATCCTCTGTCCTCCCCCTGCCTGTGCTGCTCCATCTTCCCCCACCCCGCCGCTTCATCCTCCGTCCTCCTCCCCCTGCCGCTCTGTGCTCCATCCTCCCCCTGCCGTTCCTTCCTCCCCCTGCCTGTGCTGCTACATCTTCCCACACCCCGCCGCTATCTCCTCTGTCCTCCATCCTCCTCCCCCTGCTGTTCTGTCCTCCCTCCTCCCCCCTGCCACGCCGTTCTTCACCGGCCGCTCCTTCTTCAAAGTTCCTCCCAATTCAGCCCTCACCGCCTTCCCCATGCAATCTCTATTTCTATATTCTAAAATACCCGATGCGTTAGAATCGGGCCACCGAGAGTTCCCGGACGCAATATTGGATCCAGTCCTGGGTGTGGCGACATGTCGGCAGATCAGAGGACTCAGGAAGACGCAGGTGGCAGGGTAGAAGCGGGGACGGTGGTAAATATATCGGAGTGTGTGTCTGTGTGTGTGTGTCCGTCCCCCCCACCGCTGACCACCCTGCCCACGGCGCTGCGCTGACCACCCTGCCCACGGCACTGCGCTGCCCACTCTGCCCACGGCGCTGTGCTAACCACTCTGCCCACGGCGCTGTGCTGACCACTCTGCCCACGGCGCTGCGCTGACCACTCTGCCCACGCACTCACTGCTAACCACTGAGCCACCGCACTCACTGCTAACCACTCAGCCATCGCGCAGTGCTAACCACTGAGCCACCACCCAGTGCTAACCACTGAGCCACCGCGCAGTGCTAACCACTGAGCCACCGCGCAGTGCTAACCACTGAGCCACCGCGCAGTGCTAACCACTGAGCCACCGCACAGTGCTAACCACTGAGCAACCGTATACTCTGCTACCCACTGAGCCACCTGTATACACACAATTCATTTCATCGCACTCCCCTAACTATTAGTAAATAAACTATATATGGATTCTAGACTACCCGATTCTTTAGAATCGGGCCGCCATCTAGTATACTATATGTAGGACTGTGCTGGTGCATTATTCTATATTGAGGACTATGGGGGTGCATTATATTATATGGAGGTCTATTGGGGTGCATAATATATGGAGGAATTTGGGGGTGCAATATACTATGTGGAATACTATGGGGGGGGTTCTGTCAGGGATCAAATCTTGCTGGAGACTAGTCAGAAAGTCTGTTCCCTGAAGGCTTCTCCCTGCTGACTGCCTTGAGTGACCGGTCTCTCCGTATACACGCAAATGGGGTGAATTCACCAGGGACTAGCCTTTCTTGCTACTCTCCTATCTGTCTCGGTCCCCAGAAGCTTTTGGAGTATGTTCTTATTTGAAATGCTGCATTATTTAAGAGTCAACACCTCTATATACAGCAGATAAAACAGGATCCACCATTCACAATAGATGATGTCACAGCTCACCTCCTCCTCCTGTACAATGACTGATAACACCTCTATATACAGTAGATAACACAGGATCCACCATTCACAATAGATGATATCACTGCTGACCTCCTCCTGTACAATGATTGATAACACCTCTATATACAGTAGATAACACAGGATCCACCATTCACAATAGGTGATATCACAGCTCACCTCCTCCTGTACAATGACTGATAACACCTCTATATACAGTAGATAACACAGGATCCACCATTCACAATAGGTGATATCACAGCTCACCTCCTCCTCCTGTACAATGACTGATAACACCTCTATATACAGTAGATAACACAGGATCCACCATTCACAATAGGTGATATCACTGCTGACCTCCTCCTGTACAATGACTGATAACACCTCTATATACAGTAGATAACACAGGATCCACCATTCACAATAGGTGATATCACAGCTCACCTCCTCCTCCTGTACAATGACTGATAACACCTCTATATACAGTAGATAACACAGGATCCACCATTCACAATAGGTGATATCACAGCTCACCTCCTCCTGTACAATGACTGATAACACCTCTATATACAGTAGATAACACAGGATCCACCATTCACAATAGGTGATATCACTGCTGACCTCCTCCTGTACAATGACTGATAACACCTCTATATACAGTAGATAACACAGGATCCACCATTCACAATAGGTGATATCACAGCTCACCTCCTCCTGTACAATGACTGATAACACCTCTATATACAGTAGATAACACAGGATCCACCATTCACAATAGGTGATATCACAGCTCACCTCCTCCTGTACAATGACTGATAACACCTCTGTATACAGTAGATAACACAGGATCCACCATTCACAATAGGTGATATCACAGCTCTCCCCTCCTGTACAATGACTGATAACACCTCTATATACAGTAGATAACACAGGATCCACCATTCACAATAGGTGATATCACAGCTCACCTCCTCCTGTACAATGACTGATAACACCTCTGTATACAGTAGATAACACAGGATCCACCATTCACAATAGGTGATATCACTGCTGACCTCCTCCTGTACAATGATTGATAACACCTCTATATACAGTAGATAACACAGGATCCACCATTCACAATAGGTGATATCACAGCTCACCTCCTCCTGTACAATGACTGATAACACCTCTGTATACAGTAGATAACACAGGATCCACCATTCACAATAGGTGATATCACTGCTGACCTCCTCCTGTACAATGACTGATAACACCTCTATATACAGTAGATAACACAGGATCCACCATTCACAATAGGTGATATCACAGCTCACCTCCTCCTCCTGTACAATGACTGATAACACCTCTATATACAGTAGATAACACAGGATCCACCATTCACAATAGATGATATCACAGCTCACCTCCTCCTGTACAATGACTGATAACTCCTCTATATACAGTAGATAACACAGGATCCACCATTCACAATAGGTGATATCACAGCTCACCTCCTCCTGTACAATGACTGATAACCTCTATATACAGTAGATAACACAGGATCCACCATTCACAATAGGTGATATCACAGCTCACCTCCTCCTCCTGTAAGATGACAGGTAACACCTCTATATATGGGAGGGTTGGTAATGACAGGTGGGAGAGGATATAGGTCTTGGGTCCCTGATTTTTTCTGACCCTAGCATAGCAACGCCCCTCCCTGCTCTCCTTGAAGACCATGAATAGATCATGTACAAACATGTATGCTCATGTGTTCTGAGTAAGTAATGGCGTGGGGGCGCCATAAGGCAAATTCGCACAGGGCACCATTCAACATAAGGCCGGCCCTGCATGTGAGTATCATGTCTGTGTGTGTCTTTCTGAGTGTTGTTCTGTCTGGGTGTCTCTATCTGTGTGTTTGACAGTGTCTGTCTGTGTGTCTCTCTGTCTCTACACAACACTATACAGTATATACAGGTCCACACTACATGCTGTACTAGTGTGCCTATATACTGTGCATATATAGTGTGGACCTGTATATACAGTATAGTGCTGTGTATGCAAGATATAACCAACAGTCTCAGATGTGCCCAGAGTCTGCAGCGTGTAACGAGCCCAGAGTCCACAGCGTGTAACGAGCCCAGAGTCCACAGCGTGTAACGAGCCCAGAGTCCGCAGCGTGTAACGAGCCCAGAGTCCACAGCGTGTAACGAGCCCAGAGTCCGCAGCGTGTAACGAGCCCAGAGTCCGCAGCGTGTAACGAGCCCAGAGTCCACAGCGTGTAACGTGCCCAGAGTCCACAGCGTGTAACGTGAACAGAGTCCACAGCGTGTAACGAGCCCAGAGTCCGCAGCGTGTAACGAGCCCAGAGTCCACAGCGTGTAACGTGCCCAGAGTCCACAGCGTGTAACGTGCCCAGAGTCCACAGCGTGTAACGAGCCCAGAGTCCACAGCGTGTAACGAGCCCAGAGTCCACAGCGTGTAACGAGCCCAGAGTCCACAGCGTGTAACGAGCCCAGAGTCCACAGCGTGTAACGAGCCCAGAGTCCACAGCGTGTAACGAGCCCAAAGTCCACAGCGTGTAACGAGCCCAGAGTCCACAGCGTGTAACGAGCCCAGAGTCCGCAGCGTTGTAACGAGCCCAGAGTCCGCAGCGTTGTAACGAGCCCAGAGTCCGCAGCGTTGTAACGAGCCCAGAGTCCGCAGCGTGTAACGAGCCCAGAGTCCGCAGCGTGTAACGAGCCCAGAGTCCGCAGCGTGTAACGAGCCCAGAGTCCGCAGCGTGTAACGAGCCCAGAGTCCGCAGCGTGTAACGAGCCCAGAGTCCGCAGCGTGTAACGAGCCCAGAGTCCGCAGCGTGTAACGAGCCCAGAGTCCGCAGCGTGTGACGAGCCCAGAGTCCGCAGCGTGTGACGTGCCCAGCGTCCGCAGCGTGGGACGAGCCCAGAGTCCGCAGCATGCGACCCGCCAAAAGGAAACCGCAATCTACTGTTCACATTGGGCAACAAGAAAGGTGGGAGATATGCGGCCAGTGTCCCTGAGCATCAAACCCCCCATACATGGGAAGGGATTTATTACAGGAGATTTGCATTGTCAATATAATTGGGCTGTAACTATCATCTTCATCTGAATGTAGCTGTATCTGTCTTTAATAGTGGTAGTGGTGCAATTTTAGCATATTGGACAGGCTGATTTCTCTGTGCCATATCTATTTCAGCAGCAGTGCACTGTATGCAGATTGGATTAGCTGATTACACTGTCTTTTCTGTCATCCTTTTCACATGATTTGTACAGCACTTTAATATGTGTATGTCTGAATGTGTATATGATTGTGTATGGGATTAGGTGTGTGTATGATTGTGTGTATAGGATTGATTGTGTGTATGATTGATTGTGTGTGGGGCTGTGTCTGTGTGGCTGACTATTTGTCCGTATGTGGCTGGGGTTTTGTGGCTGGGGCTTTGTGTGGCTGGGGCTGCGTGGCTGTGGCTGACTATGTGTCTGTGTTGCTGGGGCTGTCTGTGGCTGACTGTGTCTGTGTGGCTGAGGCTGCATGGCTGGCTGTGTGCGGCAAAATGTGTCTGTGTGGCTGACTGTGTGGCTAGGGCTGTGTGGCTGCATGTGGCTGTCTGTGTGTCTGTGTCTTTATGTGGCTGGGGCTATGTGGCTGGCTGTGTGCCTAACTATGTCTGTGTGTGGCTGGGGCTGCGTGGCTGTGGCTGCATGGCTGGGGCTGAGGCTGCGTGGCTGGCTGTGTGTGGCTGGGGCTGTTTAGCTGTGTGTGGCTGACTGTGTGTGTGTGGCTGGGGCTGCTTGGCTGTGTGTGGCTGACTGTGTGTGTGGCTGGGGCTGCTTGGCTGTGTGTGGCTGACTGTGTGTTTGTGGCTGGCTGTGTGGTTGGCTGTATGTCTGTGTGTGGCTGGCTATGGCTGTCTATATTGCTCGCTGTGTGTGTGGCTGGCTGTGTGTGTGTGTGGGTAGCTGCGCCTGTGTGTGGCTGGCTTTGGCTGTGTGTGTGGCTGTCTATGTGGCTGGCTGTATGTGTGTGGCTGTATGTGTGGCTGGCTGGCTTTGGCTGTGTGTGGCTGTATGTGTATGGCTGATTGTGTGTGTGTAGCTGGCTGTGTCTGTGTTTGGCTGGCTGTGTCTGCTTGTGTGTGGCTGGCTATGGCTGTCTATGTTGCTGGCTGTGGCTCTGTGTGTGGCTGGCTGTGGCTATGTGTGTGGCTGGCTGTGGCTATGTGTGTGGCTGTCTATGTGGCTGTATCTCTCTGTGTGGCTCTCTCTGTCTGTGTAGCTGTCTGTGTGGCTGGCTGTCTATGTGGCTGACTGTTTTTGTGTGGTTGTGGCTCTGTGTGTGGCTGTGGCGGGCTGTCTGTGTGGCTGGCCACTGGGACATCCAAATGCTGTGCGAGTGTCCGACAGTTTTCTTAGATCACATCCATGTGCAATCTGTTTTGTTTTTCAGCAGCTATTACTGTAGAATCATTTACAGGAACATTTTAGGCTGCTTTCACACAGCGTTTTTGTGCTGTCCGAGGGGATCAGACTTTTTGCAGCTCCCCTCGGACAGCAACTGATCCAAACTGATGGTTGCAATCGGATGCCAAATAGGCATCCGATCCCGATATTTTGCAGCATCAGTTCTCCTCCTGTCATCTCGTACTGTCACCTTTCTCCTCTGTCTCCCCTCTTTGTCCCCTCTTTGTCCCCTCTGTCTCCCCTCTGTCTCCCCTTTTTGTCCCCTCTTTGTCCCCCTCTTTCTCCCCTATTTCTCCCACTCTTACTCCCCTCTTTCTCCCCTATTTCTCCCACTCTTACTCCCCTCTTTCTCCCCCTCTTTGTCCCCTCTTTGTCCCCTCTTTGTCCCCTCTTTGTCCCTCTTTCTCCCCTCTTTGTCCCCTCTTTGTCCCCTCTTTCTCCCGCTCTTTGTCCCCTCTTTCTCCCGCTCTTTGTCCCCTCTTTCTCCCCTCTTGTCCCCCTCTTGGACCCCTCTTTGTCCCCGTCTTTGTCCCCTCTTTCTCCCCTCTTTGTCCCCCTCTTGGACCCCCTCTTTGTCCCCTCTTTGTCCTCCTGTTGGTCCCCTCTGTCTCCCCTCTTTGTCCCTTCTTTGTCCTCCTGTTGGTCCCCTCTGTCTCCCCTCTTTGTCCCCTCTTTGTCCTCCTGTTGGCCCCCTCTTTGCAGCCCCTCTTTGCAGAGCTTAAAAAATAAAAAAAACATTATTCTCACCTCTCCACGACACCCGCGCTGCTTCCAGCTTCTTCTTCTGATCCACAGGACCTGGCGTGATGTCACAGTCACATGACCGGTTACCACGGTAACCGGTCATGTGACTCAACTGTGACGTCAGGCCAGGTCCTAGAGGCACAGAGCGCAGGAGGCATCGCTGGATCGTGGAGGATAAAGATTTTTTTATTTTTAACCCTTTCATTTCACTGGATATCACTTCTGCAATGTATGAATATACATTGCAGAAGTGATATTACATGGCACACAGCGATTTTAGTGTACTGAGCATGCTCAGTACACTAACATCGGGTCCGAGGAGACATCAGCTGTTTCCTCGGACCCGTGCTCCATAGGCCCCATGTTATTTGGCGCGGATCATGTCGGATCCAATTCGGTCCGATCTGACCCGCTGTGCCAAAAATCGCAGCAGGCTGCGATTTTGGGCACAGCAAAAAATCGGCCAGGATCGCATCCGACAAAAATCGGATGCCAATAAGGCCAAATCCGATGTGATCCGTGCCCATAGGATAACATGGGGCCAAAATCTGATCCGTGGCTGTCCGTTTTACAACGGACAGCCACGGATCTCAGAAAATCGCTGTGTGAAAGCACCCTTACAGTTGTCTCAGCTGAAGAATGAGAATGTATCAGTGAAAAAAACTGATGCCTCTCGGATGGTCCGTGTGCTGTCAGTGTGCGGTCCATGATTTTGTCGAACTCATAGACTTGCATTGGTGAGTCTCGCGCATGAATCGCATACTGTTGCAGCATGTTGTGACTTTTTTCCCATCCAGAATCTGGATGAGAAAAAAGCGTCCGACACTCGCCAATGTGTTTCAGACGTTGATTAACTGACTGCACTGCGATAAAATCACACATTGCACTTATTCAAGTTTCACCCCAGTGTGTCCGTGCCCTAATAATAAAATCCATGTAGTAATCCTACAATGTCTGCTGGACATGGTATGGGGAGGGTGTATGGCTCAGTTAGTACACACCATACTTCATGGTATGGGGAGGTTTATGGCTCAGTTAGTACACTCTATACTTCTCGTTATTAACCAGTTAATGCTCTCTTGTCCACCGCACTACAGTGCCAAAAGAGGAAGACAGCGAGACAGGCAGCGACATGGCATCAGAGAGCCCCTGACCTCGAAATAGAAGATCCTCAGATCCCGGTATTGTGACGACATATGAAGAAATATTTTTTTACATTTATATTACACTATGAACTCCACAGCACTTTACATACATCATCAACACTGTCCCCATTGGGGCTCACAATGTAAACATCCTACCAGTATGTCTCATATTGTATATCGCCTTTCTTTGATATCACCTTCACAAATATTGCATTTATTGCACTTGTCAGGTTTTGGATGTTTTCTGATTGCATTTGTTTGCAGGATGTCAGAACTGACTCCCAGAGCTGCTGGTTTGACGGTTAATGTCTTACAGCATCTTAGATTTTTTTTGCTTAATGGTACTTCCAAGTTTCTCAATAGGGCTGAGATCAGAGGAGACTGGAGGCCACACCATGGTTTTCTCTACTTTTATGTCCATAGCAGCCAATTACTCAGGGCTATGCTCTGTACCAAGAGATGGTGCATTGTCATGCATGGGGATGATTTTGTACGAAGAAAACAAGTGGTCAGTCTAAAAGTATATATACTTTGCCGTGGTCCTTTTCACGCCTTCATGGACCCTATAGGGGCAAACTAGCTCTCTCCACATGATTGCGACCCACCCAAAACATGACTGACACCTCCTTCCTGGCGGTCATTTAGCAACCATCCACTACTCCAACCATAATGGGAACCTCTAGGCTCCCCTTAGCTACACCTCTCTCTGCAGGGGGGCGTGGCGCGATGGGGGGGGGCGCACCAAAGACGGGCCGCCGAAAATTTCCGACAGCACCCCCCCCCCCCCGGTCCTCACCCAAGGGCTGCCGGAAAAATTTTGCCACCCAGGCTTTGCTCCGCCAGCCAGCCCCTGACCATGTATAGCCATTTCACATGTTTCTGTATTATCCAAGATGGTGGGGCACACCACTCCAGTGATTAAGGGGCCTTTCACATCAGCGGTTTTGCTGATGTGCGGCCGATTCGGCAGGTGGCGCCGGATCAGCTGCCTAACGGCCGGCTCGCGGTCCAGATGCGGCAAGCCCTATGCATTGTCTATGGGGCTTGCGGTCCGGTGCGGCAAGTGCCTGATCTGCCGCACTCAGCAGAACAGCACTTGTGATAGACAATGCATGGGGCTTGCCGCATCCGGGCCGCAAGTCGGCCGTTAGGCGGATGATCCGGCACATGCGGCGCCACCTGCTGGAACGGCCCACACATCAGCTAAACACTGATGTGAAAGCAGCGTTCGTTAGGCCCCTTTCACATCACCGTGTCTTTCAAATTGCGGCAGATCCAGCAGATTTACCACATTTGCTGCCTAACAGCCGTTGCGACGATGGATGACAACGCGGTCAGCAGCGTTTTTTTTTCCACCGCCGCAAATGCCGGACTTGCCCCACCCAGCAGAACCGCACTTGCCGCACCAAACCGCAAGCCCCATAAACAATGCATGGGGCTTGCCGCAAGTGTGCCGCAAGTGCGTCCGTTAGTCGGCAGATGCGGTAAATCTGCCGGATCTGCCACAATCTGAAAAAAAGCAGATGTGAAAGGGGCCTTAGTACACAAATCATTTAATTACTGCTTACATTCTTTCTTTACACTGACTGAGTCCTCCCTGCCATGCAGCAGCCACCAGGTCTGGCTGGCAGTGCACACACAGAGCACAGCCACAGGCAGCAGCTGCAGCAGCACGGCAGGAGTCAGGAGTGGACATATCACTCACCTCTCTGTCACACAGGCACGTCCTCTCTCTGCTCTGTGTCGGCATTAGGTGACGGTCCCTCTCCTCAGACTCCCTCTCTTCATGCAGGCAGCGACCCAGGAGGTGGTGGACGGCGGTCGGCGGGTGAGACACAGACTCAGTCAGGAGGACGGAGGAGTCTGCTCAGCCTCAGTCGAGATCAGCTGCGTGCCTGGGTCTGGGTCCTCCTAGAGTAGGAGGATTCAGCAAAGCCCGGTCGGGCCCGGCAGAATCAGCATAGCAGGGCGGACAGCGGCAGCCGGGACTCGGGAGAACAATGCTGCCAGCAGAGGCCGCTGGGACTATAGGAGTGGGAGCAACATCCGCAGGCAGCTACCACCGGTACGCACACCTTGTAAGCACACAGCTCCACATGCTCCATACATACATGGCTCCGCTCCGTACACCTAATACACACTCAACTCTGCTCCATACACCTCGTACACATGGCTCAGCTCCGTACACCTCGTACACACTTGGCTTTGCTCTGTACACCTTGTACGCATGCGGCTCTGCTCCATACACCTTGTACAATAGACAGAAAAAAGAGAAAGAGCGGAGGGGCGCTCTTAGTGAAAGCCTGACAGGTGCAGGGACAGGATGGGTTAAATTACGCTCACCTCTAAGGGTTATGCACCAGGCATAACACCGTGGAGAAGCACTGTGTAGAGGGCTGGCAGGCACCGGGGATCCAACGTTTAGAAGTTGCAGTCACGTGGCGCGGTCACATGGGGTGACGTCACCACAGGTCCTCCAGCTCTCCAGTGTTCAGGAAAATTAGAAGTCTTCTCTATGTGCAGCACCCACCGCTCGCCAGAGGGCTAAGGGACAATATGAGAAAGAGATTGGCGGTTTTGGGGCGCTCAAGGAGGAGACAATGGAGGGATAGTAATACTTTCCTTTATTTAGCATGAACAAGGGGTCTTCACAACGCGTTTCGGCGGTAGCTCCGCCTTCATCAGGTGATGACCTCACATAGCATACCAGGCCTCCTGGCATGCACATCAGCCCCACAGCAGCCACCAGCAGCAGGATCCCCTGTGGGGCTGATGTGCATGCCAGGAGGTCTGGTATGCTATGTGAGGTCATCACCTGATGAAGGCGGAGCTACCGCCGAAACGCGTGTTGTGAAGACCCCTTGTTCATGCTAAATAAAGGAAAGTATTACTATCCCTCCATTGTCTCCTCCTTGAGCGCCCCAAAACCGCCAATCTCTTTCTCATACACCTTGTACACACTCGGCTCCGCTCCATACACCTCATACACACTCGGCTTCGCTCCGTACACCTCTTACGCACTCGGCTCTGCTCCGAACACCTCGTACACGCTCGGCTCCATACACATGCGGCTCCGCTCCATACACCTAGTACACACGCGGCTCCGCTCCATACACCTTCTACACATGCGGCTCGGCTCCGTACACCTCGTACACACGCAGCTCTGCTCTGTACACCTCATACACATGCAACGCCACGCCGTATACCTTGTACACACACGGCTCTGCTCCGTACACACGCGGCTCTGCTCCGTACACACTCGGCTCTGCTCCGTACACCTCATACACATCTGGCTCCACTCCGTACACCTCATACACACACGGCTCTGCTCCGAACACACTCGGCTCCACTCCGTACACCTCGTACACACGCGGCTCTGCTCCGTACACCTCATACACATGTGGCTCCACTCTGTACACCTTGTACACATGCGGCTCTGCTCCATACACCCTGTACACACTCGGCTCAGCTCCATACACCTCGTACACACGCGGCTCTGCTCGGTGCACCTTGTACACACACGATTCCGCTCCACACACCTTGTACACACATGGCTCCGCTCCATACACCGTGTACACACATAGCTCTGCTCCATACACTTCCTACACATGCGGCTTGGCTCTGTACACACTTGGCTCCGCTCTGCGCTCCGTACACCTTGTACACACTCGGCTCTGCTCCGTACACCTCGTACACGTGGCTCTGCTCCGTACACACTCAGCTCTGCTCCATACACCTCATACACATGTGGCTCCGCTCCGTACACCTCGTTTAAATGCGGCTCTGCTCTGTACAACTCGTACACATGCGGCTCCACTCCGTACACCTCATACACACTCAGCTCTGTACACCTGGTACACACACGGCTCCGCTCCATACACCTCGCACACACTCAGCTCTGTACACCTCGTACATACACGGCTCCGCTCCATACACCTTGCACACACTCAGCTCTGTACACCTCGTACATACACGGCTCCGCTCCATACACCTCGCACACACTCCACTCCATACACCTCGTACACACACGGCTCCGCTCCATACACCTCGCACACACTCAGCTCTGTACACCTCGTACACACACGGCTCTGCTCCATACCCCTCGTGCACATGCGGCTCTGCTCCGTACACCTAGTACACACTCGGCTCCACTCCATTCACCTCGTACAAACATGGCTCCGCTCTGTACACCTAGTACACACTCAGCTCTGCTACATCCACACTGTAAATCCCTCCTGAGTCCTGACCCCACACATAACTTTCATCTGATCCTTTCCTCACCTCTCCAGCACCATGACAACCATCACAGAGTGGAGACCTGCATAACGAGGAGCCGATCATGTGATCCCTGACTCCTCCCCTCCATTCACATCATCACAGGTCCTGTAAGCACAGGTCTTTCATCCTGTGCGGCTACAGGTGGGCTCACACTGCGGGGGGGGGCGAGGGGGAGAGTGTAACACAGCGGTGGCGGCCGGGACTGTGGGAGAGAGAGCGGCATCAGCAGGGGGCCGCGCCACCATCAGGCCCCCTGCGGTTGCCGCTCCCTGTCAACTAGCAGGGCTCATCACCTCATGGATGCTGTGACTGCGTGCAGAGTGCTGTGTGGTGGCGCCGTGGCGGATTATAATGGGGCAATTTACCCCCTGGACTGCGGGCCCCTAGACACCATTGGGCCCGGGGCAAAAGCCCATATTGACCTCATTATAATCCGCCACTGGGAGTATAGGTGTATCACGGTCCGCGCTGCTCCAGGGCTTAAAAAACTCACCAAAGAGTCAGTCAGATTTCCATCCTTTAATCTCCTTCTCCTACGCGTTTCAGCGCCTAGCCTGGCACCTTCATCAGGGATATATCTGCCATAAGTAGTATTCTAATTTATTTCCTCCACTTCCCAAAATGTAGTAATTCAGTGATGTTTGGACTGTATTTGTGTGAGGTTATGGTAAATTGGCATGTTGCAGTTATTTAGCAGGAATCATGAGCACTCAGACATTGTGGGGAAAATGGGGACTTGAGAAATACAACAAAACATTATCATAACATGAAGACGAATGAAACAATCAACACAGCACTATCTGATGTACAGTCCCCTCCAGTATAAGTCTGCAGCTGTTATACGCTCCAAAATTAGTTCCGGACATTGTGTAAAGTTGGCCATAGAGCTTAGAAGTTTAATTCACTGATTTCTGTAGGGTCTAATGAAGGGGTAGGGAACTCCAGGCCTCGATAACCGCCAACAGTGCAGGTTTTCAGGATATCCTTAGTATTGCACAGGTGATAATATGATCTCCTGCACTGGTGATAATTCCAACCCTTATGCAATACACAGGTAATCATGAAAACCTGCACTGTTGGCGGCTCTCGAGGCCTGGCGTTCCCTACCCCTGCTCTAATGATTTGCATGGTTGTGTCTGCACTGTCCCCACTCGCAGATCTACCACTGTCTGTTAAGGTACACATATATCGTGAACGATATCGCACAAACGTCACGGGTTTGGAGTCGTTGATGCAACATCGTTAGGACGTCGATGCATGTAACACCGCGATAGGACTACGATAAATCGTTGGTTCGGAGGTGATGGCAGATTTGAGAACATGTTCGCAAATCAGACGATCCTCGATCAGCCAACCTGCTGCATTGGTCAGTGTGACACCGCGATAACGATGTCGTTCACGGCTTCGCCCATTCACATCAGTGAACAAGTATCGCTGGGTTGTGTGAATGATAGCTGCTCACTACATCGATGGTGCGTCGTGCACGATATCTAGGCGTCTGACATCTCACCAACGATGTCTAAACGGTGTCCTAACGACCGCGCGCACCCGAGATCGTTAGTGATATTGTTTCAACATTGAAGCGTGTAACGGTACCTTTTAGAGACGAGCGAAGTTTTCAAGGTTCAGTTCGGGTTACTGAATTTCCGGTGTTGAGCAAACACCGTTTGTTTGGGTTCGTAGTTCGGGTGCTTTACTTTTGGAAAGCACTGTAGCGAACATCGCTGTGGTTGAGTACAGTTGGTGCTTGGCTTGGCCCAGTATGAGCCATGTACAGTATTTGTCCAAACTTAATAAATAAATTAAAAAAACCTGCCCTCCCACCCCCTGGTAGTGTTTTTCCTATGGGTGGCTGTATGTAGGCAGAGAGATGAACTGCCAATCAGGGACTTTCATTGAGGATTGGGGTCACAAATAGTGCACCAAATAGTTCAGCTGCACCGCTCGAACCCCAACTTCCAAAGGTTTGTCTATCTCTACTGTCTACACTGTTATCCAGATTGCCAGATTTCAGCAAGGTTGGCCAATTATCATCTGTTAGCAGCTTCAGGTACTTTCGGAAGTGTCTTGAGGGAATAACTCGGCCTAGATTCCTGGAGGGAGAGTAATAAGCCGCATCCAGGATCCTCGCCTCAGCTAAGATTGGTGCTATAATCTACATTAATTTCTGCCATAAATTACAGTGAAGCTGTTGTTTTCCTCGCCCCAGTTCTGCTAATTGTTGTCTATTTTTGTCACTTGAAATGTGACGGGAGCAGCGCGTATCTGTAATGGGTGACAATACTTTTGCAAAAACAACATCGATTGTTTAACATCAGAAAAGTGGAACATTGGTCTTGATAAATTTCTCCTCTGTATATACAGTGGCATGTCATAGTTTGGGCACCCCTGGTCAAAATTATGTTATTGTGAACAGTTGTTAGGGATATTCATAGTGATTAATGTTGGTGCCGAATTCCCACCGTCCACTTACACCTCAGACTAGTGGCGTAACTTCAGGCCCCGATTATTGCAAATCTTTTATAGTATTAGTCTTTTTCTATAGGCCAAAAGGACTTTTGGGGCCCCCCTAGGCTACAGGGCCCGGGTGCGATTGCAACCCCTGCACCTATTGTAGCTACACCCCTGCCTCAGACTGACGTTCCTTTACCACCAGGAACATGTCGAACCTCGTGTTTGCCCAAGTCTGTGCCAAAGTCTACCACGCCGATACCGAAGGAATCGGTCACTTCCTGAGGAGCCGCTAAAGGTGGGAATTGTACACTCAATTCATGGGGTGACCCCGAGGGTCCAAATAATACAGAGCAAGGGGGCTAGCTAATGTTCTTGTGGTTCCTTTTCTGTTCTACTAGATGACTCTCCTCCTCACTCTACACTGTAAGCCATTGTTATAGACTGGGCCCCACCCATAAGGAGTAACAATGATAATAATTATAATTATTATTAATACCCTTACATAAACTGAATGGGACTGGAGAGCAGTCTCTACCTTTAACCACTAGGTGGCTACATAAACACAATCACGCATACAACTCTTAAGCGCAAGCATAAAGACTATTGTACCCTCTTGGGTGGGGTGACATCACCCTAGACTCCCTTACATTACTAGTGTACAGGGGGCATTGCAACTGTACAAGGGGCATTAGTACTGTACAGGGGCCTATAGGGGGCATTACTATGGTACAGGGAGCATTGGTATCGCTCAGGGGCTAACAGGGGGCATTACTACTGTACAGGTGCTGAGATGCCAGCCGTAGGAGGCCCCGGTAGCTATGGCCGAGACAGGGCCCATGCCGTGGAGCAGCCCCCACCTTGCTGAGCCAGCGCTGGCTCCTCCGTGCAAACGTTCAGTTCAACTTCGTCCACATCAAGAGTCAAATCAGACAAAGAGTCAGTTAAATTCTTTATCAAAGTTTTATTAAAACTAAAACAGTCTTGTGAAACATGGGCACATCCCTTGAACTTTTCATACTTAGGGCTATTCACAGTTGAATAGTTTTTTGCAGACTATTCCCCTCGTCCCTGTACCTCCTGACTCTCATCCCTCTACATCACACGTGACTGCTGTCAATTCATATACTCTACTGCAGTTCCAGCCCTACCCCTCTCGCGTGGACACGTCCAAAGGAACTATAGGGCACCGCCAGGCAAAAACTCCTCCACCGTTGCACCGTGGCGACCCGTTTGCCCGAGTCTATGCCGAGGTCCAGAGAACAGACAACAGAGGAGCAGCCACTGTCCGGGAACCTCCCAGAGGCAGGAGACAAGCACCAACATCTTGGGAGCACACTCACTTTGTGTTCCGCCCTACATACCGGATCCTAGGCCCAAATCCCAAGGTGGTCCAACAGGTCCAGCTGAATTGTTAGCACCAACATCGGGGAAAGAGCACTCCCTTAATATTCCGCCCCACATATCGGTCCCTACGACCAAATCCCAAGGTGGCCCAATGAGTCCAGATAAATTATTAATGGATAAAGGTTCCTGGTTCAGGTCTTCCTTACCTTGCATTCTCCTGACCCTCAGTCCCACTGCAAGCTCTTATTATATGCCAATGCCCACCCTAACTAGAGAAGAAACATTTTTTCACCTAAGAAAATGTTAATAAAAAAAACTGTCATGGATGGTGCCCAGGCTTCTATGCTTGGACCATTGATTGCTTCTATGCTTGGACCATGATGATGTTGCTGCATCCATGCTTGGACCATGTGCTCATGGTGCCCCCTTGTGGTTGGACCATGACATGAAGCTGTGATGACTGTTGGTGACTGAGGGGCAGAGCCATCCCTACTCCCGCCTAGACCATGTGCTGCCAATACACAACCCCCCACTATATGGAGAGTTTATGTGTAATATACACAGGAGGGAGGAGTCCATCATCAGATGGAAGAGAACAGAACACGAGGTGGAGGAAGAGCTCTGTCCAGGTATGAGGGGCCACATTCTCCTGTGTTGTGTGTCCAGGTATGAGGGGCCACATTCTCCTGTGTTGTGTGTCCAGGTATGAGGGGCCACATTCTCCTGTGTTATATCGGTCCAGGTATGAGGGGCCACATTCTCCTGTTATGTCTGTCCAGATATGAGGGGCCACATTCTCCTGTTATGTCTATCCAGGTATGAGGGGCCACATTCTCCTGTGTTGTGTGTCCAGCTATGAGGGGCCACATTCTCCTGTGTTGTGTGTGTCCAGCTATGAGGGGCCACATTCTCCTGTGTTGTGTGTCCAGCTATGAGGGGCCACATTCTCCTGTGTTATGTGTCCAGGTATGAGGGGCCACATTCTCCTGTGTTATGTGTCCAGTATGAGGGGCCACATTCTCCTGTGTTATGTGTCCAGGTATGAGGGGCCACATTCTCCTGTGTTATATCGGTCCAGGTATGAGGGGCCACATTCTCCTGTGTTGTGTGTCCAGCTATGAGGGGCCACATTCTCCTGTGTTATGTGTCCAGCTATGAGGGGCCACATTCTCCTGTGTTGTGTGTCCAGGTATGAGGGGCAACATTCTCCTGTGTTATATCGGTCAGGTATGAGGGCAACATTCTCCTGTGTATATCGGTCCAGGTATGAGGGGCCACATTCTCCTGTGTTTATGTGTCCAGGTATGAGGGGCAACATTCTCCTGTGTTATATCGGTCCAGGTATGAGGGGCCACATTCTCCTGTGTTATATCGGTCCAGGTATGAGGGCCACATTCTCCTGTGTTGTGTGTCCAGGTATGAGGGGCCACATTCTCCTGTGTTATGTGTCCAGGTATGAGGGGCCACATTCTCCTGTGTTATGTGTGTCCAGGTATGAGGGGCCACATTCTCCTGTGTTATGTGTGTCCAGGTATGAGGGGCCACATTCTCCTGTGTAATGTGCAGGGGAGTGCGGGGCTCTGGGAATGGAAAAGTTAACGGTGCTGATATGATTTATGTGATCATCACTGCCCTGTGTGGCCCCAGAGTGGAGGGGGGAAGGTAACTGCAGAAATGATAGAATATATATCAAGTTGGTCTGTGTGTGTATGTGAGCATGCATTTGTATTTTGCAGCGTAGTGAGCATGCATGTGTATTTTGCAGCGTGTGTGATGTGCATGTGTATTTTGCAGCGTGTGAATGTGTTATTTTGCAGCGTGTGTGAGCGTGCATTTGAATTTTGCAGTGTTTTGTGGTGATGCATTTGTATTTCCCAGTGTGTGTGAGCATGCATGTGTATTTTGCAGCATGTGTATTTTGCAGCGTGTTGTGAGCATGCATGTGTATTTTGCAGCGTGTGTGAGCATGCATGTGTATTTTGCAGCATGTGTATTTTGCAGCGTGTGTGAGCGTGCATGTGTATTTTGCAGCATGTGTATTTTGCAGTGTGTGTGAGCGTGCATTTGTATTTTGCAGCGTGTGAGCATGCATGTGTATTTTGCAGCGTGTGTGAGCGTGCATGTGTATTTTGCAGCATGTGTATTTTGCAGTGTGTATGAGCGTGCATGTGTATTTTGCAGTGTGTGTGAGCGTGCATTTGTATTTTGCACTGTGTGAGCGTGCATGTGTATTTTGCAGTATTTGTGAGCATTCGTTTGTATTTCCCAGTGTGTGTGAGCGTGCATGTGTATTTCCCAGTGTGTGTGTGTGAGCGTGCATGTGTATTTCCCAGTGTGTGTGTGTGAGCGTGCATGTGTATTTCCCAGTGTGTGTGAGCTTGCATGTGTATTTCCCAGTGTGTGTGTGTGTGAGCGTGCATGTGTATTTCCCAGTGTGTGTGTGTGTGAGCGTGCATGTGTATTTCCCAGTGTGTGTGAGCATGCATTTGTATTTCCCAGTGTGTGTGTGAGCGTGCATGTGTTTTTCCCAGTGTGTGTGTGAGCGTGCATGTGTATTTCACAGTGTGTGTGTGTGAGCGTGCATGTGTATTTCACAGTGTGTGTGTGTGAGCGTGCATGTGTATTTCACAGTGTGTGTGTGTGAGCGTGCATGTGTATTTCACAGTGTGTGTGTGTGAGCGTGCATGTGTATTTCACAGTGTGTGTGTGAGCGTGCATGTGTATTTCCCAGTGTGTGTGTGAGCGTGCATGTGTATTTCCCAGTGTGTGTGTGAGCGTGCATGTGTATTTCCCAGTGTGTGTGTGAGCGTGCTTGTGTATTTCCCAGTGTGTGTGAGCGTGCTTGTGTATTTCCCAGTGTGTGTGTGAGCGTGCTGTGTATTTCCCTGTGTGTGTGAGCGTGCATGTGTATTTCCCAGTGTGTGTGAGCGTGCATGTGTATTTCCCTGTGTGTGTGAGCGTGCATGTGTATTTCCCAGTGTGTGTGAGCATGCATGTGTATTTCCCTGTGTGTGTGAGCATGCATGTGTATTTCCCTGTGTGTGTGAGCGTGCATGGGCGAGGTTTCCTTAGGCTGGCTTCGCACTGCAGGATTGTCCCTGATCAGTGTCCATCCAGTCTGTGCCAAAGCCAGGAGTGTCTCCAAAACTCAGAACAGGGGTCAATCTTTCAATAACAGTTTTTCTCTGCAAGTTCCTCTCCTGGTTCCCCTCTGGGTTTTAACACACAAACTGGATGGACACTGATCAGTGAAAAAACTGCAGTGTGAAGCCAGCCTAAGGGCCCTTTCACATCAGCGTTTATTTGAAATCGCGGCAGATGCGGTGGAAAAACCGCATCTGCCGCGATTGCCGCATAACCGCTGCACTTGCGGCGCGGTTGCGGTAATCCCCATAGAAAGTATAGGGGGACTTGCGGCAAGTGCGGTTTAGCACGTGCGGCAGGTGCGGCCGCGGAAAAAAACGCGGCTGACTGCGTTTTTTTTCGCGGCTGCACCTGCCGCAAGTGCAAAACCGCACTTGCCGCACCTGCCGCAAGTCCCCCTATACTTTATATGGGGATTACCGCAACCGCGCCGTAAGTGCTGCGGCAATCGCGGCAGATGCGTTTTTTTCACCGCATCTGCCGCGATTTCAAATAAACGCTGATGTGAAAGGGCCCTAACACAGACAAACTTGGGATAAATGTGAATCCCACCCCTGCTACTGTGGTTACAGCGCCCTCTATTGGAATCACTGAGGTTTTTGTATGTGAACACAGGACCTTCCTCGCCCAGATGCCTGCAGAGGGAATATGGCTTATATAAGCGGCTTCTTAGTGAAGTCTCAGCTCAGAATTCACAAGCCAAATTTATTTATTTCTCATTTGCACTTTAAAGGGACACTGTCAGGTCATTTTTCGATGTGATACTAGTAGTACCCGTCAAGAGTGTTCAGGGAGACCTTTCAGGTTATTTTAAAATCATTACTGTGCTCTGTGTAGTTTCTTTGGTATAAACCCTGCAAGCAGCTGCGGCATTAGGCCTATCCTATAATCCTTGCAGCGATTAGTCCCAGGGCTGTGGAGTCGGTAAATCAAACCACCGACTGCAACTCCGACTCCTGAATTTCCCTGGCTCCGACTCCGACTCCTTTGACTCCGACTCCTTCAGTTATGGCTCGTTTTTAAGTGATAAAATTATTGTAGGTCAATGGTAACATTAGGCTTTAGTCATTATAATGACATAATAATCAAGATATTTAGATAGAACTTAATAATAAATCATAATAATAATATTCAGCACATTCTGCATTGAACTAATATTATATATTTTAGGAGTCGGAACATTTTCTTCCAACTCTGACTCCACCAAAATGGGCAGCGACTCCACGACTCCGACTCCACAGCCCTGATTAGTCCGGCTGTTAAAAGTATTCATTTCTTATTCACACCTTCTCTAGCAGATCTCCCCTCCCTCCCTGCTCCCTGTGCTGATGTCAGTCACTCTTAAGGTACCGTCACACAGGGAGATATCGCCGGCGATGTTGCCGGCGATCGCGGGAGCGCGCATCCCTGACAACATCACCGGGGAGATGTCAGACGGAGCAACTTACCGGCGATGTCGCTGGCTAGTTGCCGCGGCTATTGCTCGCTGGGTTGCCCAGCAACCCAGCGAGCGGTAAACCGCAATGTTGGAGATAGGCGGAATCGCCCGCAACATTGCAGGTTGCAGCGTTACACAGGGCGATCAGGCATGATCGCCTGACCAACATCGCCAGGTTTCCTAACATTGTTGGGAAACCTGGCGATGTTACTCAGGTGATTTTTCGCCTGATTATCGCCCTGTCACACGAGGCAACTCTCCGGCGATGTCGCCGCAAACTGGCCACGCCCCTCAGTTGCCGGCAACATCGCCGGCGATATCTCCCTGTGTGACGGTACCTATAGGCTATGTTCACACATTTGCATATTTTGTTGCGCTTTTTGTTGCGTTTTTTCGGCCCGCGCAAAAATGCGCAACAAAATACTCCTGTGCTTTCACACACCGCGCTTTCTGCTCCCCAGAAAGTGCAGGTGATGTCACAGAGGCGAGGAAGAATCCTGGTTCCTCCTCCCTCCCCTGTGTGACAGCCCCCATTAGATTTCGCAGTCTATTAATATACACTGCGAAATCAAAATTTAATAAAGGCAAATGAATGAAAAATAATAAAGATGTTATATTTTTTGCTCAATTAGTTAATTTTTTAAATGCCATTTATTGCATGGGTTATGGTATGAAATGCTTCATACAGTGGGGAAAAAGTGTTTAGTCAGCCACCAATTGTGGCAAATTCTCCCACTTAAAAAGGTGAGGTCGGCCTGTCATTGACATCATGGGTGACCTCAACTATGAGAGACAAAATGAGAAAACAAATCCGGGAAATCATATTGTCTGATTTGGAAATTATTTTTCTTTCAAATTTTGGTGGAAAGTAAGTATTTGCTCAATAAAAAAGTTCATCTCAATACTTTATTATATCCTTTGTTGGTAATGACATAGGTCAAACGTTTTCTGTAAGTCTTCACAAGGTTGGCACACACTGTTGCTGGTATGTTGGCCCATTCCTTCATGCAGATCTCCTCTAGAGCTGTGATGTTTTGGGGCTGTGTCTGGGCAACACGGACTTTCAACTCCCTCCAAAGGTTTTCTATAGGATTTACATCTAGAGACTGGCTAGGCCACTCTAGGACCTTGAATGCTTGTTATGAAGCATTGCAAATTGTTACTTCAGTTAGGAAGTGGATGAACTCTAGCGCCACCTTTAGGTAGCTCCTCAAAGTCATAGTCGACTTTCTGACAAGCCTTTTAATATGACTTAGGATTTGTGCCAGATCAGAACCCCAAACTACAGACGCTGCGTTTCAGGGTAACTGCCCCTCATCAGTGTAGTGTGTGGGATATTCTGATCTGGCTGTGTGAGACGCTAAGACGAGGTCTGGGGAACTTGCTATCTACCTTATGGAGAGGAGTTTGCCTGCAACCACATGGAGACAGTTAAGTAGATAAGGAGATTTAAAGCCACAACCCTCCTCTAGGAAATATGCAAATTGTCACTTCAGTATAAAACAGGATTATTGATAATAAAAAAAAAAATCATGCCTTTCTTTTAATTTTTTATTTTTTTACATTTTATCCCTTATGTGTGATATTGTCTTACAATTAGCACCATATAGTAATTTTGGCCAACATCTTGCAGTAATGTCCCTATCCTGGTCCCTATCATGTAGTAATGTCTCCATTCTGGTTCTCATCTTGGAGTAATGTCCCCATCCTGGTCCCTTCTTGTAGTAATGTCCCCATCCTGGTCCCCTTCTTGTAGTAATGTCCCCATCCTGGTCCCCTTCTTGTAGTAATGTCCCCATCCTGGTCTCCTTCTTGTAGTAATGTCCCCATCCTGGTCCTCATCTTGTAGTAATGTCCCCATCCTGGTCTCCTTCTTGTAGTAATGTCCCCATCCTGGTCTCCTTCTTGTAGTAATGTCCCCATCCTAGTCCCCTTCTTGCAGTAATGTCCCTATCCTGGTCCCTATCATGTAGTAATGTCCCTATCCTGGTCCCTATCATGTAGTAATGTCTCCATTCTGGTTCTCATCTTGGAGTAATGTCCCCATCCTGGTCCCTTCTTGTAGTAATGTCCCCATCCTGGTCCCCTTCTTGTAGTAATGTCCCCATCCTGGTCCCCTTCTTGTAGTAATGTCCCCATCCTGGTCTCCTTCTTGTAGTAATGTCCCCATCCTGGTCCTCATCTTGTAGTAATGTCCCCATCCTGGTCTCCTTCTTGTAGTAATGTCCCCATCCTGGTCTCCTTCTTGTAGTAATGTCCCCATCCTAGTCCCCTTCTTGCAGTAATGTCCCTATCCTGGTCCCTATCATGTAGTAATGTCCCTATCCTGGTCCCTATCATGTAGTAATGTCCCCATCCTGGTCCCTTCTTGTAGTAATGTCCCCATCCTGGTCCCTTCTTGTAGTAATGTCCCCATCCTGGTCTCCTTCTTGTAGTAATGTCCCCATCCAGGTCCCCTTCTTGTAGTAATGTCCCCATCCTGGTCCCCATATTGCAGTAATGTCCCCATCCTGGTGCCCTTCTTGTAGTAATGTCCCCATCCTGGCCCCTTCTTGTAGTAATGTCCCTAGCCTGGTTCCCATATTGTAGTAATGTTCCCATCATCTTGTCTCCCTCTTGTAGTAATGTTCCCATCCTGGCCCCCTTCTTGTAGTAATGTCCTTCTCCTGGTCCCCATATTGTACTTATGTCCCTTATCTTGCAGGTGCGGCAAGTGCGGTTTTGCTGCAATCCGGCACTTGCGGCAAGTCAAAAAAGTGCAGCTAACTGCATTTTTTTGACTTGCCACAAGCGCCAGATATGCTGGATGGCGGCAAAACTGCACTTGCTGCTCGTCCTACAGAGAATGAATGGGGGCTTGCCGCAGGCTAGACGCAAGTCGGCCGTTATGTGCCAGATGCGGCAGATGTAGTAAATCTACTAGATCTGCCGCCAACCAGCAAAAACGCTAATATTAAAGCAGCCTTAGGGCCACGTCACACACACAGATATTTGTGCAGATATTGTTCACAGATCTCTGGTTGCAGTGAAATCATGGACACATTGTACCATTTGTACACGGCCACAAAATGGAGCAATCTGTCCATGATTTCACTGCAACCAGAGATCTGTGAACAAAATCTGCACAATTATCTGTGTGTGTGACGTGGCCCTTAGACAATTATGCAGATCACCTAATGCATAGTAAATATTTTGTAATGTATGCATTGCATGGGGAAGTGCAATCATTTAATAATAATAAGAAATGTATTATCCTTTTGTTTAAACCCAATGGATGTCTGGTGTTGAACTCGAAAATCTATAAGGCTTCTTTGAAGGGGCAATATCATTTCCCTGTCTCCTCCATGATTATTTGGTGGGATTTCTTCCATAGCATGAACACAGAAAATGTCAAGGCACCCTCTATGGACATGAAGAAAATGCTGAGATGCCCTGATTAATAATGCTATTACCCAAAATTTATGTCATAAATATGCTCAGCTATTCTAGTCCTGAGGGAGCGGGTTGTGCAGCTGATATATTGGAGCTTGCATTGTGTGCACATACTGTGTTTCCCCGAAAGTAAGACATGCTTGGGGGGGTGCCCTACCTTCTAATATAAGGCACCCCCCGATTATAAGGCGTACCTTGCGGTGGCCCCCGCTCTCCGGTGGTCCCAGGCTCTCTGGTGGCCTCCCCACTCTCCTGATTCCCGCTGTAGCTGCTGATCTCCGCTCAGGTCAGGAGCCCTGTGCCAATTACAGCGCAGGAACCGTGAGCCAATCACAGCCCAAGAGCCGCAAGCCAATCCGCGGCCAGCTGAAGTCGTGCATGGCCTCTGGGTATGTGTGTATGGTTATGTGTGGTGTGTGTATGGGGTGTGTGGTGTGTGTATGGGAGGCTGCAGTGGGTATATAAGACACCCCCCCACCCCCCACCCGAAAATAAGACATGGTCCATCCTTTGGACCAAAAAAATATATAAGACAGTGTCTTATTTTCGGGGAAACACGGTAATTGCATACACTGTATGAGTGGTACTGCAGTCTATAAACGTGTTCTTTTTGTGGACATAGACATGATTTCAACCGCATTATCCATGAATTTGGACAAGCCACATTGTTTTTACCACATTTGTTAGAACTTGAAATAGACAACCAATTGTGCTGCAGTTTTTTATGGGCTGTATTGGTTTGATCAGAGGACGAAATAATATTAACCAGATTAGTACCTTTTCTTGATACAGAATTGACCCCTTTGTCAAGAGTCTTTTACAGGGCTTCATTCGCAGGCAGTACAGGAATTTATTTCTTTACCACTTTAATAACTTGGTGGTAATTAGCGCTATATGTTGTTGGAAAAGTAAGATTTGGTAAGGTTTTTTTTTTGTGTGTTATTTTTTGTTTGTTGCAAACATTCCATTCTAGTTTTACTATTTGCTTTTTTCTGATCATCATAATGGGAGACCCAGACAATGGGGTTTAGGGCACTGCCCTCCGGAGGCCACACTAGGTACTACAAGTTTGTAGACACCGCCCCCTCCGCATATAAACCACTACCGCAGGGAAGACCCTCAGTTTTAAACTTAGTGTGCTCGGAGGAATCACACGCTTTGCTTGCACATCACAGCATTCTCACAGCTTACGTGATGGCGTATGAAGATAAGGTAGGTCCCGGTCGGGGACCTCCGGCAGTCTCCCTGTTCACCCTTGGGGGAACACACAGGTTGAGGTACCGGAGGGCCTAGGGCCTGGGCACATGGTGTTCGCCCGGTACGCTGCCGCGCTCCTTCCCATCCCTCTTTGGGGGGCTCTGGGAAGTGGGAGACAGGAGCCTTGCACAGCTCCGCTCCGTCCGAGGCCTCCCTAAATGGTGCTTACAGACCGGACTGGAGCCAGCCCAGTCCGAGGCCTCCCTAAATGGTGCTTACAGACCGGACTGGTGCTGAACCCCCGTCCGAGGCCTCCCTAAATGGTGCTTACAGACCGGACCGGCACTGAGGCACTGTGTGTCTCCGGTGTGCCTGGGGGTAGTGTCTGACACTGTATGGTGTTCTGGCACTCAGACCGCGCGCAACCCTCGGGTCCGCGGTTCTGGCGGTGTACCCTGTGCTGGGGTCACCATAGCTGACCGCCCTGTGTGTCACAGGGGCTGCGGCTGCGGGCTACGGATTTTGCATGAAGCCCTGGGTATAGTGTTAATGCTATATCTCCCGCGCTGCGGGCTCCGGCACCAGATTTAGATGGCTGCTTGGAGAGATGTGGAGCAGCCCATAGGATGATGTCATCGCTGGGCGTGTGTGTGTGCTTCCCGCGTGTTTTCAGCTCCGCCCACGTCTTGACTGGCGGCGGCCATTTTCTCCTCACTTCCCTGCTGGGACTGGATGAGTGCACTGCTGCGCTCCCGGAGGAGACCGGTCATTACCCTCGCGGAGGCCACACACACATCGCTCCCCTCCACCGCATTGAAGCGGTCGGTAAGCCGCCGGTGTTCCGGTTTCCTACTTGGCTTATTCTTTTCCTCTGCTGTCGGCATGGCCCCAGCAAAGAAAAGTGCTGTGAAGGCAGACAACTCCACCACTACCTGTGCTACATGCACCGGGACGCTGGTTGAGGGGTCCTGCAATAATTGCGGACGCCCTGAGGCCCGGACTGATTCTGCAGAGACTGCAGCTCCGGTGCTGTACCCTGAGGTTCAGGTGATCTCAGGGCAATGGGAAACACAGAATAAGATTAACGAATCTGTGTTATCCAAATTATCCTCCATGTCGCAATCCCTGGAGGCACTGACTAGGAGACTGGGAAGCCCAGCTGCTCCTTCAAGTTACCCCCGGGTGTCACCTCTTTCTGCTGCTAGACCCCTTAAGCGGGCTCGCCGAGATGACTCACCCGAGATCCAGAACCTCTCTGAGGAGGAGCGTCACTCTGATGGTGACGAGGATGATGGGGGTTCAATGCTTGAGTCTATGTCAGAACCACCTGACGGGGTGGAGGATCTGGTGTCCTCCATCAACGAGACTCTACATCTCGTGGCACCCCCTGAGGAGGTGGAATTGCACCCTAAGGAGGTGTATCAATGGCTGCAGCCGGAGGCTCGCCCGTGCGGCTCCTTTATGGACCACACTAATTTTGGAAGGGTGATTAGAGCACCCAGGGTTCACCCTGGGAGGCGTTATGTCCGCAAATCTAAGGACACTCGCTTCCCCTTTCCCCAGGAGGTGCTTCAGGAGTGGTCGCAGTCCCCGAAGGTGGACGCTTCCATGACCAGGATTGCTGCACGCTCCCTGTTCTCTGCCTCTGATAGTTCCTCATTGAAGGACGCGACGGATAGACAGGTCGAGCAACTCGCCAAGTCTTCCTATGAGGCTGTGGGGTCTTCATTTGCCCCTAATTTTGCCACGGTCTGGACTCTGCAGGCGATCTCCACCTGCTTAGATGGTATCACTGACCTGGCAGGGTCCAATTCAGAAGTCCTGGCGCTTACTGATAGGGCAAGGGCCTATGCAGATTACGCCAGGACGGCGACCCTAGAAACTGCCACCCGCTCTGCTGTGGCTTCGGCCAATGCTATAGCGATTCGCAGGTTGTTGTGGCTGCGTCTATGGGACTCAGATGCCACGTCTAAGAAGATTCTGCAGAATCTTCCATTCTCTGGCGACAGACTTTTTGGAACTGAGCTGGATAAGCTAATAAAGGATTCTGCGGAATCTAAGATCCCACAGAATAAGCCTAAGCCACGGTATACCGTCAAAAGGTACCCAAAACAGTGGTCCTTTCGGTCCAGCTCGCAGTCATCAGCTTCGTCCGCTCGCACGGACAGAGGGGGCAAGCCCGCTACTCAGTGGCGCCCCAAAGGTCGTCAGAAGAAGTCAACGGGGGCAGCAGCTGCCACCCCCAAACCCACTTCCGCATGACTTGCTCTCCAGTCCTGCCGCCCCACAGGTGGGGGGCCGCCTGTCCCGTTTTCAGGACAGATGGTTACTCCACGTTCAAGATCAGTGGGTCCGAGACGTAGTCTCGCGAGGTTACAGGATAGAGCTGACGTCGCGGCCGGCACACCGATTCCATCGGTCTGTTCCATCTCCAGAAAAGGCTCAGGCTTTTCATCTGGTGTTGGAGGGACTCCGCAGAGACGGAGTAGTGGTCCCAGTGCCTTCCGGGGAGAGGTTTCGGGGTTTTTACTCCAACCTCTTCATTGTCCCAAAAAAGGACGGCTCCTTCCGCCCGGTTCTGGACCTAAAATTGTTCAACCGTCACGTGTTGGTTCGGAAGTTCCGTATGGAATCCCTGCGCTCCGTGATCGCGGCTGTGTCACAGGGGACTTCCTAGCGTCCATAGATATCCGAGACGCTTACCTTCACGTGCCCATTGCACCGGCTCATCAACGCTGGTTACGATTCGCAGTGGGGGACGAACACTTCCAATTTGTGGCGCTGCCTTTCGGGCTGGCCTCGGCACCGCGGGTGTTCACAAAAGTGATGGCCTCTATGATGGCTCTCCTACACGTGCAGGGGCATGCCGTAATACCCTATCTGGACGACCTACTGGTCAGGGGGCCATCGGAACACCTTTGTCGGCAAAGCCTGGAGGTGACCATGAAGTCTCTGGAACAGTTTGGGTGGCTTCTCAATATCCAGAAGTCGACCCTGGTTCTGACCCAGTCATTGACATATCTGGGCATGGACTTTCACACGGACTCAGCCCTGGTGTCTCTGCCACGAGCCAAGCAGCTGGCTATCCAATCAGGAGTGCAAGATATCCTCCTGTCACCACAATCATCCCTTCGGGTATTGATGAAGCTGGTGGGACGCATGGTAGCTGCGATAGAGGCGGTGCCTTTCGCACAGTTTCGCCTCCGTCCTCTTCAGCTGGAGATTCTCCGCCGATGGGACAAGAGGACGATCTCTCTGAATCGGCTGGTGGCACTTTCCCAACCGACCAGGGATTCCTTGCAGTGGTGGCTCCAGCCCCGTCACTTGTCGCGGGGCCGGTCCTTCCTCAAACCGTCATGGTTAGTGGTGACCACGGACGCCAGTCTGAAGGGCTGGGGTGCAGTGTTCTTACACCACAGGGCTCAAGGCCTCTGGACTCAGTCGGAGTCGGCGTTGCAGATCAACGTGCTGGAGATCAAGGCGGTCTATCTGGCGCTCCTGGCGTTTCAGAAGTTCCTGTCAGGGCAGCCCATTCGGGTTCAGTCCGACAATGCGACGGCCGTCGCCTATATAAATCATCAGGGAGGGACCAGAAGTGCTCAGGCCCTCACCGAAGTCCACCGCATTCTATCTTGGGTGGAGGACAACGACTGCCTGATCTCCGCAGTTCACATCCCAGGGGTCGAGAACTGGGAGGCCGACTACCTGAGCCGGCAGGGGATGGACGCCGGAGAGTGGTCTCTTCATCCAGACGTCTTCCGGGACATCTGCAGCAGATGGGGCACTCCAGACGTGGATCTGATGGCCTCGCGGCTGAATCATCAGGTGCCGCAATACATGGCGAGATCATGGGATCCTCAGTCTCTGGGGGCAGACGCCCTGATCCTGAGTTGGTCCAGCTTCCATCTACCATATGTATTCCCACCTCTGGCACTGATTCCCAAGGTTTTGTGGAAAATCAGGACGGAGTGCAGCATAGCCATTCTAGTGGCTCCGGATTGGCCCAGGAGGTCCTGGTATCCGGACCTGTGGCAACTGTCAGGCGGACTTCGATGGGCTCTTCCAGAACGCGCAGATCTTCTCGCGCAAGGCCCATTCTTCCACCTCAATTCCAGGGCCCTCAGATTGACTGCATGGCTCTTGAGGCCTGGCTGCTAACATCCAGGGGCTTCTCTCCTACAGTGGTTGCCACTATGAATCGGGCCAGGAAGCCCGTATCACGGAAGATATACCACAGAACGTGGAAAATCTTTTTCACCTGGTGTGCCTCTGCTGGACGGGCACCGTGGCCCTTGTCCATCCCGACGTTGTTGGCTTTCCTACAGTCGGGTTTGGAATTGGGCTTATCCCTCAGCTCCCTGAAGGGTCAAGTATCAGCTCTTTCTGTGCTGTTTGACAGGCGTTTGGCGCTCCTTCCTCAGGTCCGTCAGTTTCTGCAAGGGGTGTCTCGGTGGTCCCGCCATATAGGCGACCTCTGGATCCTTGGGACCTTAACATGGTCCTGACGGCCCTGCAGAAACCGCCGTTCGAGCCTCTGAGGGACGTCTCCCTCTCTCATCTATCCCAGAAAGTGGTCTTTCTGGTGGCAATTACATCTCTGAGACGGGTTTCAGAATTGGCTGCACTTTCGTGCAAGTCACCCTTTCTGGTAGTCCACCAGGACAAGGTGGTGTTGCGCCCGCGGGCGGAATTTTTGCCGAAAGTGGTTTCCACTTTCCACTTGAACCAAGAGATTGTTCTTCCATCATTTTGTCCCGCTCCTGTTCATCAGGTTGAGCGCGACCTCCACACTCTGGATCTAGTGAGGGCTGTACGCATTTATGTGTCCAGGACTGCCTCCTTCCGGAGTTCGGACTCTTTGTTCATCCTTACGGCGGGACGCTGTAAGGGGTCCGCGGCATCAAAATCGACCTTGGCCAGATGGATCAAGGCGCCCATTCAAGAGGCTTACCGTTCTGCGGGTCGGCCTCTCCCAGTGGGCTTGAAGGCGCACTCGACCAGAGCCGTCGGTGCTTCCTGGGCTTTGCGACATCGCGCTTCAGCTCTGCAGGTTTGTCAGGCGGCCACATGGTCTAGCCTGCACACCTTCTCTAAGCACTATATGGTGCATGCCCATGCCTCTGCGGAGGCAAGTTTGGGCAGGCGGGTCCTCCAGGCGGCGGTTGCCCACCTTTAAGGGGGACCGTGTCTTTACACGTCTTTGAGGAACTCTTCCCGCCCTGGGGTTTTGCTTTAGGACATCCCCATTGTCTGGGTCTCCCATTATGATGATCAGAAAAAAGAGAATTTTGTTTACGTACCGTAAATTCTTTTTTCTTGAATCATCAATGGGAGACCCAGCACCCACCCAGTTGTTCCGTTGCATGTTTGCATTTGATCTGTTCCCAGTTGGGACAGTTTATTCCGGGTTGTTGGACCGTCTGTGCACGGTTTCTTTCCCGATGTATCGGGTGTGGTTTATTTTGTCTCCTCGCAGCTTATGAACCAAACTGAGGGTCTTCCCTGCGGTAGGGGTTTATATGCGGAGGGGGCGGTGTCTACAAACTTGTAGTACCTAGTGTGGCCTCCGGAGGGCAGTGCCCTAAACCCCATTGTCTGGGTCTCCCATTGATGATTCAAGAAAAAAGAATTTACGGTACGTAAACAAAATTCTCTTTTTTTGCTCATTTTAGAATTTTTGGAGAACAACTCTTGATTTGTAAACCTACAGTCCATAATAGTAACTTCAAGCTCATAATCATCATGGTTGGGACAGCATCGTTTTGCGATGATGTATTCCGCCGTAGAGATGTTCCTTACAATATGTGCAGGATGACAGCTTGTGGCATGAAGCAGTGAGATTCCTGCCACGGTTTTGTGAAATAAAGAGCATTCGACCTTTCCTCTAGACACCACTCTTAAAATTAAAGCGAACCTGTCACCCCCCCTGGACATCAAAAGCTATAATAGCCACCTTCTGCAGCACTAAGGCTGCATTCAGGGAAGGTGGCTATAAGCTTTTGATGCCCTTTATACTATTAAATATGAACTTATATAAAGTCTTACTCTTAAGAAGACCTAAGACCGGGAGGCGGGGTTTCGCGCTCCTCCGACCCGCCTCCTCTTGTCAGTCATGGTGCTGCCTCCCCTCACAGACTTCCTGGACATTCGACGCACAGCGCATGCGCGGCGCCATAGACGAGAACGGAGGCGCGCGTTCATGTTAGACTGTGAGGGGAGGCAGCACCATGACTGACAAGAGGAGGCGGGTCGGAGGAGCGCGAAACCCCGCCTCCCGGTCTTAGGTCTTCTTAAGAGTAAGACTTTATATAAGTTCATATTTAATAGTATAAAGGGCATCAAAAGCTTATAGCCACCTTCCCTGAATGCAGCCTTAGTGCTGCAGAAGGTGGCTATTATAGCTTTTGATGTCCAGGGGGGGTGACAGGTTCGCTTTAATGTCCAAATATGGAATAGTAATGAAATGGTGTTGAAATGTGAAAGAGACATTAAATGGGTTATTGTTGATGTAGTCAATGAAGTCCTGGATTGATTCTTCTGGACCAGACCACACAATTAATCTGTCATCAATATATCTCAAAAAGACAAGAGGTGGGGGAACAAGAGGCGCAATAGTGCCCTATCACTCAAGACACTCAAAATGTGGGTGGTAAAACAAGGTTCACTCACCTAGCCCAGTTGTGAGACCCACAACTGGTTTGAAGGCAAAGGAATTTATTTGGCTGCTGCAGGACCTCCACCGACCACTCACACGTGGAACGACCATCAAAGGATTGGGAAAGCAAGGTGTGTTACAGTCCGCGCTGCCAAGTCCCCACAAATCACCAGGAATCCAATTTGGATAGCAAAAGATCTTCTTTATTTCCTTTCCTACGCGTTTCGATGCCTCTCCTGGCACCTTCCTGAGGAAGGTGCCAGAAGAGGCATCGAAAGGAAATAAAGAAGATCTTTTGCTGTCCAAATTGGATTCCTGGTGATTTGTGGGGACTTGGCAGCGCGGACTGTAACACACCTTGCTTTCCCAATCCTTTGATCAATATATGGCGGCCGTCACACGCACAGATATCGCGCAAGATATCGTTTGAACGCGGCAGATTAAACATCGCGTGAGCGATGTCTGTACGTGTGACGGCTAGATACGACCAGCGAGATCGGATCAAATCGCAAAATCGAGATCTGAGCTCCGGAGCTCAGATCTAGCGATTTACGATTTAGCGATCTCCTTCATCGTGGTGTGTGACACCACGATGAACGATCTCCCAGCGGCAGAGCCTATGCTGGGAGATGGTAACTATGGTACACGTCGGGTAACTATGCGACGCGCGGCGCCTAGTTACCCGATGTGTACCATAGTTACCAGCGTTCTCGCTGGTCCACATCGCTGGTGAGTCTGTCGGTGTGACATCTCACCAGCGATGTGAGCGATATTGTAAGCGATTGCGCGTGCACGTGATCGCTAACAATATCGCTACCGAGATGGTAGCGTGTGACGGCCGCCTATCTCGTATTGCAAGCTAAGAAGGCTTGAAATGGATTTTCCATGTATAATGTAATTGTCTTCCCACTGTGAGGTAGCGCCCGGGGTAACTCGCTTGCATAACGACGCCAAACACGTGCTTATAATTTAACCAATGACCACTAATGTTTATTTTCTCACATACAGTGCCTACAAGTAGTCTTCAACCCCCTGCTGATTTAGGTGGTTTGATAAGATGCAAATAAGTTAGAGCCTTCAAGTGATCCTAAACCCAGAAACTGACCCCCCCTTATCTTTAGTCCTGTCCCTGCACCCCTTCTTATCATTCCTAGCCATCCCTTTTGCATATAAAATCGCTTTTGTAAAGTTAGTGAAAAGGAAATAATAGTAAGACCTGTGTGAGTTCTCCGTTTCTGTTTGAAGCCGCAGAAGGCGGGCCTGTCTGCTGGTGCCTGGTAATTATTCACGCCCTTCTCTGCTTGCTGCCTTTGTGAGTGTGTGGCCGCGTCGTGAAAGGGGGCGGAGCTAAATCGCGTCATGCCGGAGCCCCGCCCCCTTTCATGACGCGGCCACACACTCACAAAGGCAGCAAGCAGAGAAGGGCGTGAATAATTACCAGGCACCAGCAGACAGGCCCGCCTTCTGCGACTTCAAACAGAAACGGAGAACTCACACAGGTCTTACTATTGTTTCCTTTTCACTAACTTTACAAAAGCGATTTTTTTATGCAAAAGGGATGGCTAGGAATGATAAGAAGGGGTGCAGGGACAGGACTAAAGATAAGGGGGGGTCAGTTTCTGGGTTTAGGATCACTTTCAAACTGCAAACGAGAGTAGGATTTATTAACAGAAGCATAAATCTTACAAACCAAAAAGTTATGTTGCTCCGTTGAATTTTAATAAATTTTAAACATAAAAGTGTGGGTCAATTATTATTCAACCCCTAGGTTTAATATTTTGTGGAATAACCCTTGTTTCCAATTACAGCTAATAATCGTCTTTTATAAGACCTTATCAGGCCGGCACAGGTCTCTGGAGTTATCTTGGCCCGCTCCTCCATGCAGATCTTCTCCAAGTTATCTAGGTTCTTTGGGTGTCTCATGTGGACTTTAATCTTGAGCTCCTTCCACAAGTTTTCAATTGGGTTAAGGTCAGGAGACTGACTAGGCCACTCCAACACCTTGATTTTTTCCCTCTTGAACCAGGCCTTGGTTTTCTTGGCTGTGTGCTTTGGGTCGTTGTCATGTTGGAAGATGAAATTACGACCCATCTTAAGATCCTTGATGGAGGAGCGGAGGTTCTTGGCCAAAATCTCCAGGTAGGCCGTGCTATCCATCTTCCCATGGATGCGGACCAGATGGCCAGGCCCCTTGGCTGAGAAACATCCCCACAGCATGATGCTGCCACCACCATGCTTGACTGTAGGGATGGTATTCTTGGGGTCGTATGCAGTGCCATTCAGTCTCCAAACATCACATGTGTGGTTGGCACCAAAGATCTCGATCTTGGTCTCATCAGACCATGGAACCTTGAACCAGTCTGTCTCAGATTCCTCCAAGTGATCATGAGCAAACTGTAGACGAGCCTTGACATGACGCTTTGAAAGTAAAGGTACCTTACGGGCTCGTCTGGAACGGAGACCATTGCGGTGGAGTACGTTACTTATGGTATTGAGTGAAACCAATGTCCCCACTGCCATGAGATCTTCCCGGAGCTCCTTCCTTGTTGTCCTTGGGTTAGCCTTGACTCTTCGGACACGCCTGGCCTCGGCACGGGAGGAAACTTTCAAAGGCTGTCCAGGCCGTGGAAGGCTAACAGTAGTTCCATAAGCCTTCCACTTTCGGATGATGCTCCCAACAGTGGAGACAGGTAGGCCCAACTCCTTGGAAAGGGTTTTGTACCCCTTGCCAGCCTTGTGACCCTCCACGATCTTGTCTCTGATGGCCTTGGAATGCTCCTTTGTCTTTCCCATGTTGACCATGTATGAGTGCTGTTCACAAGTTTGGGGAGGGTCTTAAATAGTCAGAAAAGGCTGGCAAAAGAGATAATTAATCCACACATGTGAAGCTCATTGTTCTTTGTGCCTAAACTACTTCTTAATACTTTAGGGGGACCAAACAGAATGCTGGTGGTTTGAGGGGTTGAATAATAAATGACCCTCTGAATTAACTTTTAATGCTTTAAAAAAAAAATCTTTTTGGCTGCAGTGCATTTCCCACTTCCAGGCTGATCTACAGTCCAAATGTCACAATGCCAAGTTAATTCCACATGTGTCAACCAGCTAAATCTGCAGGGGGTTGAAGACTACTTGTAGGCACTGTACATAGCATAACCCGGGTAGCATGTATGACACTTTGTACATTGATTATAAGCACAGTACATAAATACACAGTACATTTACATATTACATTACAAAACACATATATTGCACATAACGTCCTATAGTTACCCAGGACCTGTCACCACCTCTCTTTCAACCCTGGGAGCACTGACAACAGCGCCCGCGGTGGTTACGGCCTCCGGCCTATCTAAATGTTCCACATACATTTAACAATACATATTTGACTCTACATCTCAACGGGCCCTGTGGGTCCCAATGGCAGTACCAGCCGCCTGGCTTTATTTACCCAGCACCACACAACCCGGAATACAGGCACCAGCCTGACCAGGTTCTTACACGCTGCATGTGATCCATCATATAAGCATCCATGGATCACATATGTCCTTCCACACGCTCACAGCCCATCATATAAGCATCAATGGACTGTGGCTCTTCTGGGTCCATAACGGGGATTGGCCAACCTTAGTGCCCAGGAAAACCATACACCCCCACTATAGGAGCCCTATTAACCCCTGTGTCTGGCCT
>JARQOC010000007.1:157101947-157132867 GCA_033576535.1 Allobates femoralis
ACTTTTGCTAATGCATTGTAAAGGGACCTCCGGACATGTGTAGAGAATCGCTTTTCACCCGCACTTCCGGGGCCAGACGAAAACCGCTGCTAGCATAGATAACTGTCAAAGCCACAAGCCTTCGCACTTGTCAAGAGGTGCATTTACAATGCATTAGCAAAATCGCAACCTTGCCAGAAGTGTGCCGCATTGCGTTCTTGCAAAAACAGCGGATTTCTGCCGGATTTACAAAACTGCAGATGTGAACGTACCCTTAAATGGATTGCACAAAAATTGTTATGTTATACCCAATCCATATATTAAAGGGAATCTGTCACCAGGGTTTTGCCACCTAATCTGACAGCAACAAAATGTCATGATTCCAGCGATGTTTCACTTACTGGGGTGCTCAGTGTAGTTTTGAGAAAAATCACGGCTTAGTAAGATGGAGATGATCATTACAGGATTACTTGGCCTGCTGCCTGGTAATCTAGCATATTCATGAGCTGCTAAATCTGCAGCAGAAAAAAACCCCAATAATTTTATCAAAGTGACAGCAAGCAGTAAGTCACACATCGCTGGAATCAGGGTCTCTGTCTACAGTATGCTGCTCTCAGATGACATGGCAAAAACCTGGTGACAGATTCCCTTTAAAGGTACCTTTACACGCTGCTACAGCAGGGTGGAAACAACCGGGTGCTTCACGTGCACGAGCACGTACCAACGGTTACAAACGGTACCCGATACCGCCTTTACACGCCGCTACAAGGTGCTCTACAGAAGGTTGAATCTATCTCTGGATGCACCGCCGGGTGCTCAAGTTACCTTCTGCAAAGCATCTTACCTCATTTACACGCCGCTACAGAAGGTAATATGGGAGGACCTGGTGCAGCAGGGACAACACATAGGCGTGCCAGAATTGTGGATTGCGAGACCCTCGTACGGTGATTGGAAAATGCAATAGCATCATGATTGGCCAGCCAGCGCGAGGAAGGCTGGCGAATACATGATGCTATTGCAATTGTGTAGTGTGAGTGGTCAGCTCCTTAAATATGCCGCCCTATGCAGCGACTACCAATCGTAACGCAGGAGCTACCTCCAATGATCGCTGAAGGGGGGCGGTTTCACGGAGGCTGTGCAACACCCCAGGGAGTTAACTAGGTGACGAAACAACCTTACCCTACCTTATTTAGACGCCGCTACCGTCGGGTTGAAATCAACCTGTTTTAGAGCACTGCTCTGAAACAGGTGCCGAAAGTGACGGGTGGCAACAACCTAGTTTACACGCCGCTACCTCAGGTTGATCTGACGGTGCAAGATACATTTGTCTCATAAACCCGGTTGTTTCCACCATGCTGTAGCGGCGTGTAAAGGTACCTTAAGGGATAACTTACAGATCAGTGGGGATCAGGCTGCTGACTCCTCCATTGATCCATATGAATGAAGTGGAGGATGAATGTGCACACCTCTGCTCTAGTCATGGTCTATAAAACATCCCGGGATAGATCATCACTGTACTCTGCCGCCTCCAGCAGGCCCATAGAGCGATGAGTGGAGAGGACAGGGGCTACTTTACAATATTCCAGCACTTGTAGTCTCTTACCCAAGAGTCTGCTTGGTCCTTAGAAAATCAAAGCAAGGATCCTCCATGTGCATCTGGAAAAATTAAAAAACAAATGAATCCTCGCTGACAAACTTAAATGCCATCACTAGATTATTCCTTTCAAAGGAAAGATTGCCCCCATAGTTCTGCATTCACAGTGCTTGCTTTGGTCATCTCCAACATGCTATGAGAATGTATTTGCCACATTTCCAGGATTAACAACCGATATATTATTCCTTATTATGCTGGAAATATTGATGACATATTTATTCAATCACAATACAGCTGAAAATCCCAGCACTACAGTGGCCTTATCACCCCAATTAATTCACTTATTGGCATATACAAGGCTGTTCTTTCAAGTCACGAGACACCTGCGGTCAGGCTGGGGACTTGTGGCTGTAATGCCTCTAAGACTAAGGATGGCGCTACACCTGGCAAAGTCCGCTAGGTGTTGCGGTGCGACAGAAGTGAATGGGGTCGAGTGCGACAAGCAAGTTGTAAAAAATACAAACTAGAACGTCTTGCAACTTGCTTGCCGTTGTTGCAATGCAAACCCATTTCACTTGTATTGCGAGACACCTAGCGAACTTTAGTTGTGGCCAAAGTCACCATGTAGCCTAAAGGGTCACTATATAACAATGCGAAGCCGCAAATCAAAAATCTAATTGAAAAATACATTAGATGAAGGACCTAAAATTACTCACCACCAGCAGCTCCATCAGGGTGCAGTCACGTAAAATCCTAGCACCAGACTGCATATAAAATATAATAAATTAATGAAAAAATTAAATGCAAACACAACAACCTCCCTCCCCCCTGCTCCTGTGCCCACCTGGTAATACACAGTGACTTCAGAGTTGCAGTCGCCTTTATTCAGAGACTTGACCTTACACAGATGGTGAGAAGTCGGCAATTCGACTACCTGGAACTGTACCGGGACCTTAATCTTCAGAGGCAGATACTTCAATTTACTACAAATACAAAGACGATATCAGGCAGTCATTGTATGTGGATATCAAAAACAGTGCATTATGCTGGAGTGCGTGGCCAAGGCCCATTCTGGGTGTGAGTGGAGGTCTGAATGGCAGGACCCCTAGAAATCAGACACCGATAACAGACTGTAATGATCAGGGCATGCAATCAATGCTTATTAGAAATACTACACTGGTCGCAGAATGGCACAGTTATAATCTCACCTTTTTACATAATTCAAAAACTCTGCAGAGTCCTGGATGAAACAAAAGAAAAGTATTAGACAAGGTATATATTTATGCAACTACACAAAGAACCGACCAAGGGGGATCACACATGAATTGTCATTATCAAAAGGTTTAGGATATTACTTGTAAAATGTGCATTGGAGCCACCTAAGGGCCCTTTCACATCAGCGTTTTTTGAAATTCGCGGCAGATGCGGTGAAAAAACCGCATCTGCCGCGATTACCGCATACCGGCTGCACTTGCGGCGTGGTTGCGGTAAACGCCATACAATGTATAGGCGGGCTTGCGGCAGGTGCGGCAAGTGCAGTTTTGACACTTGCGGTAGGTGCGGCCGCAAAAAAAACCGCGGCTGACAGCATTTTTTTTCGCGGCCGCACCTGCCGCAAGTGCCAAAACCGCACTTGCCGCACCTGCCGCAAGTCCGCCTAGACATTAGTATGGCGTTTGCCGCAACCACGCCGCAAGTGCAGCCGGTATGCAGTAATCGCGGCAAATGCGTTTTTTTCACCGCATCTGCCGCGAATTTCAAAAAACGCTGATGTGAAAGGGCCGTAAGCTGGGTATCGCGGGATGGGACCCTGCTGAACTGCTGACTATCTGCTGGCATCCACGATTCTCTAGATTAGCAGACAGGGTACGACATCAAGCTTTAAAGCTGACACTGTACCAGGCTGGCTAATCAAAAGAATAACCACAGATGTCTGCAGGTGTGAGGAGGTTCGCAGGGCTCTTCTGTGTCTGATAAGGAACAGCGTTTAATGAGTCAGCAAATGGCCAGACACGTATATGGAGGGGGCAGTCCGACTGCTAATTTCACTAGCTAAGTCACTCTTCTCTGTTGCAATAGATGTATATATTGAGTAGGGGTCTGGCTGCCTAGTCATTACAATAGCTAAGCCAGCCCCCTCTCCTTCTCTGTTACAGCAGATGTATATACAGAGTATGGGGCTGGCTGACTAGTCATTACAATAGCTAAGCCAGCCACCTCTGCTTCTCTGTTACAGCAGATGTATATACAGAGTATAGGGCTGGCTGACTAGTCATTACAATAGCCAAGCCAGCCACCTCTGCTTCTCTGTTACAGCAGATGTATATACAGAGTACGGGGCTGGCTGACTAGTCATTACAATAGCCAAGCCAGCCACCTCTGCTTCTCTGTTACAGCAGATGTATATACAGAGTACGGGGCTGGCTGACTAGTCATTACATTAGCCAAGCCAGCCACCTCTGCTTCTCTGTTACAGCAGATGTATGTACAGGACAGTGGTTTAAATACAGGAATAAGCAGCCAGTAAAAGCCAGCCATTCACAAACCGAAATAGAAATAGAAATGACTATACACTGGGACCAGAGGTTGTATTAAGAGCATCTTTCATACATAAACTGTATTGGTAGGATGCACAGCTTATTGCTCTTTGCCACAAATGTTAGTTGTAAGCACAATTTATTCCTTATATACAAGATGGAAAGCAGACAATGCTTATTTATACAGGGGTGAACAAAGAGAATTTTGTTTACGTACCGTAAATTCTTTTTTCTTTAGTCATCAATGGGAGACCCAGACAATGGGGTTTAGGGCTCTGCCCTCCGGAGGTCACACTAGGTACTACAAGTTTGTAGACACCGCCTCCTCCGCTTATAAACCCCTACCGCAGGGAACATCCTCAGTTTGGTCCACAAGCTGCGAGGAGGAAATAAACCACACCCGAAACATCGGGAAGAATGCCGTGCACAGACGGTTCAACAACCCGGCAAAACACTGTCTCAACAGAGAACAGAACCAGTGCAAAATATGCAACGGAACAACTGGGTGGGTGCTGGGTCTCCCATTGATGACTAAAGAAAAAAGAATTTACGGTACGTAAACAAAATTCTCTTTTTTCTGGTCGTCATAATGGGAGACCCAGACAATGGGGATGTCCTAAAGCAATACCCCAGGGCGGGAAGAGTTCCTCAACAAGACGGATAACACATGGTTCCCTTTAAAGGTGGGCAACCGCCGCCTGGAGAACCCGCCTGCCCAAACTCGCATCCGCAGAGGCATGGGCATGCACCATATAGTGCTTAGAAAATGTGTGCAGGCTAGACCAAGTGGCCGCCTGACACACCTGTAGAGCAGACGCTCGATGTCGCAAAGCCCAGGAGGCACCTACAGCTCTGGTAGAATGAGCCTTCAATCCCACCGGGAGAGGCAAACCAGAGGACCGGTAAGCCTCTTGAATGGAAGCCTTAATCCATCTGGCCAAGGTCGACTTCGAAGCCGCTGACCCCTTACAGCGACCCGTCGTGAGAACAAATAAGGAATCCGAATTCCTAAAGGAAGCGGTCCTGGACACATAAATGCGTACAGCTCTCACGAGATCCAGAGTATGGAGGTCGCGTTCAACCTGATGAACGGGAGCGGGGCAAAACGATGGGAGAACAATCTCCTGGTTTAAGTGGAAAGTTGAAACCACCTTCGGCAAGAATTCTGGCCGTGGGCGCAACACCACCTTGTCTTGGTGAACCACCAGAAAGGGTGACTTGCACGATAGTGCAGCCAATTCTGAGACCCTCCTCAGAGACGTAATCGCCACCAGAAAGACCACTTTCTGGGACAGACGAGAGAGAGAAACATCTCTCAGTGGCTCAAACGGCGGTTTCTGTAATGCCGCCAGGACCATGTTAAGGTCCCAAGGGTCCAGAGGTCTCCTGTAGGGCGGAACCATCCGCGACACCCCTGCAGAAATTGACGGACCTTCGGGAGGAGCGCCAATCGCCTATCAAACAGCACCGAAAGTGCTGAGACCTGACCTTTCAAAGAGCCAAGGGATAATCCCAACTCCAATCCCGACTGCAGGAAAGCCAACAACGTCGGGATGGACAAAGGCCACGGAGACCGTCCACCAGAGGCACACCAGGTAAAAAAGATTTTCCACGTCCTGTGGTACATCTTCCTGGAAACGGGCTTCCTAGCCCGATTCATAGTGGCCACCACCGTAGGGGAGAAACCCCTGGATGTCAGCAGCCAGGCCTCAAGAGCCATGCAGTCAATCTGAGGGCCCTGGAATTGAGGTGGAAGAATGGGCCTTGCGCGAGAAGATCTGCGCGTTCTGGAAGAGCCCACCTGAGTCCGCCTGACAGTTGCCACAGGTCCGGGTACCAGGACCTCCTGGGCCAATCTGGAGCCACCAGAATGGCCACTCTGCATTCCGTCCTGATTTTCCACAGGACCCTGGGAATCAGAGCCAGAGGCGGGAACACATATGGCAGCTGGAAGCTGGCCCAACTCAGGATCAGGGCGTCCGCCCCCAGAGACTGAGGATCCCATGATCTCGCCATGTATTGCGGCACCTGATGATTCAGCCGTGAGGCCATCAGATCTACTTCCGGAGTGCCCCATCTGCCGCAGATGTCCCGAAAGACGTCTGGATGCAGGGACCACTCTCCGGCGTCCATCCCCTGCCGGCTCAGATAGTCGGCCTCCCAGTTCTCGACCCCTGGGATGTGGACTGCGGAGATCAGGCTGTCGTATTCCTCCACCCAAGACAGGATGCGGTGGACTTCGGCGAGGGCCTGAGCACTTCTGGTCCCTCCCTGATGATTTATGTAGGCGACGGCCGTCGCATTGTCGGACTGTACCCGAATGGGTTGTCCTGCCAGGAATTTCTGAAACGCCAGGAGCGCCAGATAGACCGCCTTGATCTCCAGAACGTTGATCTGCAACGTCGACTCCGCCTGAGTCCAGAGGCCTTGAGCCCTGTGATGTAAGAACACCGCCCCCCAGCCCTTCAGACTGGCGTCGGTGGTCACCACTAACCATGATGGTTGGAGGAAGGACCGTCCCCGTGACAAGTGACGTGGCTGGAGCCACCACTGCAGGGAGTCCCTGGCCGGTTGGGACAGTGCTACCAACCGATTCAGAGAGATCGCTCTCTTGTCCCAGCGGCGAAGAATCTCCAGCTGGAGAGGACGGAGACGAAACTGTGCAAAGGGCACCGCCTCTATTGCCGCTACCATGCGTCCCACCAGTCTCATCAATTCCCGAAGGGATGAGTAAGGTGACAGGAGAACGTTCTGTACTCCTGAGCGGATGGCCAGCTGTTTGGCTTGAGGTAGAGACACCAGGGCCGAGTCCGTGTGGAAGTCCATGCCCAGATATGTCAATGACTGGGTCGGAACCAGGGTGGACTTCTGAGTATTGAGAAGCCACCCAAACTGTTCCAGAGACCTCATGGTCACCTCCAGGCTCACCCGACAAAGGTCTTCCGATGGCGCCCTGACCAATAGATCGTCCAGATAGGGTATGACGGCGTGACCCTGCACATGCAGTAGAGCCATCATAGATGCCATCACCTTCGTGAACACCCGTGGTGCAGAGGCCAACCCGAAGGGTAGAGCCACAAATTGGAAATGTTCGTCCCCCACTGCGAATCGTAACCAGCGCTGATGAGCCGGTGCAATGGGCACGTGAAGGTAAGCGTCCCTGATATCGATGGACGCTAGGAAGTCCCCCTGTGACACAGCTGCGATCACGGAGCGCAGGGATTCCATACGGAACTTCCGAACCAACACGTGACGGTTGAACAATTTGAGGTCCAGGACCGGTCGAAAGGAGCCGTCCTTTTTCGGGACAATAAAGAGGTTGGAGTAAAAACCCCTGAACCTCTCTGCCGTGGGCACTGGGACCACTACTCCGTCTCTGCGGAGTCCCTCCAACACCTGGTGAAAAGCCTGAGCCTTTTCTGGGGATGGAACTGACCGATGGAATCGGGATAATGGTTGTGACGTCAGCTCTATCCTGTACCCTCGCGAGATCACGTCTCGAACCCACTGATCTTGAACATGGAGCAGCCACCTGTCCTGAAAATGAGACAGGCGGCCCCCCACCTGTGGGGAGGCAGGATGAGAGAGCGAGTCATGTAGAGGCGGGCTTGGGGGTGGCAGCAGCTGCCCCCGCCGGCTTCTTCTGACGACTCTTGGAGCGCCACTGAGTCGAGGGCTTGCCCCCTCGGTCCGCGCGAGTGGCCGTCGTTGATGACTGTGAGCTGGAGCGAAAGGACCACTGCTTTGGGTTCCTTTTCACGGTACACCGTGGCTTAGGTTTATTCTGCGGTATCTTAGACTCAGCAGAATCCTTTATCAGTTTGTCCAGCTCGGTGCCAAAAAGCCTGTCGCCGGCGAAAGGAAGATTCTGTAAAATCTTCTTAGAAGTGGCATCTGAGTCCCAAAGACGCAGCCACAACAACCTGCGAATCGCAATAGCATTGGCCGAAGCCACAGCTGAGCGAGTGGCAGTTTCCAAAGTCGCCGTCCTGGCGTAGTCCGCATAGGCCCTCGCTCTCTCAGTAATCGCCAGGACCTCTGGACTGGACCGTGCCAGGTCAGTGATACCATCCAAGCAGGTAGTAATCGCTTGTAAGGTCCAGACCGTGGCAAAATTAGGGGCAAATGAAGACCCCACAGCCTCATAAGAAGACTTGGCGAGTTGCTCGACCTGTCTATCAGTCGCATCCTTCAGTGAGGAGCTATCAGAGGCAGAAAATAGGGAGCGTGCAGCAATTCTAGTCATGGAAGCGTCCACCTTTGGAGACTGCGACCATTCCTGAAGCACCTCCTGGGGAAAGGGGAAGCGATTGTCCTCCAAAATTAGTGTGGTCCATGAAAGAGCCACTTGGTCTAGCCTCTGGCCGCAGCCATTGATAGACCTCCTTCGGGTGCACGACAACCTCTTCAGGGGGAGTCACGAGACGTAAGGTCTCATTGATGGAGGACACCAGATCCTCCACCCCGTCTGGTGGTTCGGACACAGACACAGACCCGAGAGTAGAACCCCCATCATCTTCCTCACCATCAGAGGAACGCTCCTCCTCAGAGAGAGCCTGGAGCTCGGGTGACTCCTCACGACGAGCCCGCTTAGGGGGTCTCACAGCAGAAGAGGGAGACACCCGGGGGTAAATGGAAGGAGTAGCTGGGTTTTCCAGTCTCCTCTGAAGTGCCTCCAGTGATTGCGACATGGAGGACATCTGGGACAGCAGGGACTCATTGATCCTATTCTGCGTTTCCCAAGGCCCTGGGATCACCTGAACCTCAGGGTACAGCACCGGAGCTGCTGCCTCAGCAGTGTCAGTCCGGGCCTCTGGGCGTCCGCAGTTATTGCAGGACCCCTCCACCAGTGTTCCCTTGCATGTAGCACAGGCAATGGTGGTCTCTGCCGCCTTAGCAGCATGCTTCCTAACTGAGGACATAGCCACAGTAGGGGATGTAAAAGCCACGTCGTATAGACAAACAAACCGGGAGTCCCGGTGGCTTACCGACCGTAGTAATGCGGTGGGAGGAAGCGGTGTGTGTGTGTGTGACCTCCGCGAGTTCCGGTCTCCCTCTGAAGTGCAGACACGCGCTGCAGTAGATCCCAGCCGGGAAGTGAGGGAGAAGATGGCCGCCGACAGTAAAGTCGTGGGCGGCGCCGAGAACACGCGGGAAGCACACGCACACGCCCCCCGGTGACGTCACCGCAAGGGCTGCCTCTCCTCCTCCAGGCAGCCTCAGTAATGGAGGTGCCGGAGCCCGCAGCGCGGGAAATGGTGTAAAACACAGTACACACACACAGACTGCAATTATGTCCAAGGAACAGCAGTCTTCGGCCTCAGCCCCTGTGACACACAGGGCGGTCAGCCAGGGTGACCCCAGCACAGGGTACACCTCCAGATCCGCGGACCCGAGGGTAACGCGCGGTCTGAGTGTCAGGACACCAAAAGTGACAGACACTACCCCCAGGCACACAGGAGACACAGAATGCCTCAGTGCCAGTCCGGTCTGTAAGCACCATTTAGGGAGGCCTCGGACGGGGGTTCAGCCCAGTCCGGAGTGTAAGCACCATTTAGGGAGGCCTCGGACTGGGCTGGCTCCAGTCCGGTCTGTAAGCACCATTTAGGGAGGCCTCGGACGGAGCGGAGCTGTGCAAGGCTCCCATCTCCCACTCTCCAGAGCCCCCAGAGAGGGATGGAAAGGAGTGCGACAGCGTACCGGGAGAACACAAAGTGTCCAGGCTCTAGGCCCTCCGGTACCTCCACCTGCGTGTGCCACAAAGGGTGAGCGGGGAGGCTGTCACAGGTCCCAATCAGGACCTTATTACCTTGTCTTCAGACACCATCACGTAAGTAGTGAGAATGCAGTGAAGTGCAAGCAAAGCGTGATCCCCCGAGCACACTAAGTTTAAAACTGAGGATGTTCCCTGCGGTAGGGGTTTATAAGCGGAGGAGGCGGTGTCTACAAACTTGTAGTACCTAGTGTGACCTCCGGAGGGCAGTGCCCTAAACCCCATTGTCTGGGTCTCCCATTATGACGACCAGAAAATGGCAGATTATTGCTATTACAAGACTTCACCGAGAGAAGCAACACCTCAATGTCCTGCAAGCTGGAAACACAGAAAAAACGTAAGAGATCCAAAGATCAATCTCCAGTTCTCCATCTTTCCAGAATAAAGATGCAAGTGTGCAGTTTATGGAAGTAGAACAGTAACTTCATCCGCTCACCTTACTGGTGAAGTTGCCCTGCACCAAGCCCTCTACATATAATCGAGACTTGAACTCTTCCACGAATGAGAGGAGTTGTTCCAGCGTCAGGCCCTTGTGAATCGTGTGATATTTTTCTATCATTGACCAACAATTATGTTCCAAGATCAGGAGCTGAACATCCCTGGGGGGAGAAAAAGAGGTCAAAACCCGTGTATGAAACAGGATTGTTTTTACAGGTTACATGGATGATGCGCTGCCCCCTAGTGTTGTATTTTGTAAGACACCAAGTGGTACAGGCCGATACTAAAAAGATACAGGAAAGCTGTGTGCCAGAGCAATGGTTGTCTCACTGTCACACATTTAAATTAGACGATAAATCAGCAATTGACCATATAATCACCCAAAGAACGAGCAACACTTATTCATCAGGTGATCAGATCGCTTACGCCAATATAAAAAACATTTGTTTTCAGCACCACATCGCCATCGTGTAACCAGGACTTGTCCTGCTGATAATATGATGCTGTATGGGGGAAGAATGATTGGAAAAACATGTGGTCTGTCCCCACCGGTTGTCGGCAACCTGTGATCGATTTGTATATAGTTGTTCTCTGCTCATTAACAAGCCGACATCAACCCGCCAAATGGGCCATCAGGGTCACACCGTGCACTTACTCTTCCAGATTCTCTGGTTCGATCAGAAAGTTGAAGTAGGACTTCTTAAGCTGCTCTGTGATCATTTCATAGACGTCAGAAGAAGCCGTAAAGTCAGCCAGGTAATCAATGATCAACTCAAAAAGAAGCTGCACAACGAGGAAAAGAAAGGTAAGGGGAGAGGACAAGAAGCCAGAATAAAATCAATTTCTGATTGTAAATCGTGTGACAAGAAGCGATCTGCCGACTATTGGAGGGTTCTCCACAATCACAGCTCATCAGCTATCCAAAGAACAAGGCTAGGGTCACATTTGCAAGGGTAATTGCAGTTACCACACCCAGATTTGAATGCGGTAACCGCAATTGCCTTCACACCCATTTTTACACAAAATGTCTCCGGCAAACCGCAATGCAGTAACCAGATTGCTCAGGATGTGTAATGTGGAGCAATCCGGTTACCGCCTGCTTTGTTCATCCCTGCTGCCGCAAGGATGAACAAAGGGTTAAAATGAATAATCCATGTGGGCAACATGTCTCTAGGGGTCGGCCACCCTCCTTAGAGACATGCTGTCCACACAGGTGGGCATGTGAGGGTTTAATATGTGCCATTATGGTATTGCCAGCTATTGTCTGCATTTACAATTTTATGAATGAAGACGGCGGCTCCTCACTGTGTAGGAGATACAGTACGTAATGTGCGTACTGTATCTTAACGCTATCCATGGTCCTGAAAGCATTAACATTAGGTCTATGGCAGTGCGCTGCCCATAGACCTAATGTTAAAGCTTTCAGGACCATGGATAGCAGCAGATACAATACGCACATTACGTACTGTATCTCCTACACAGCGAGGAGCCGCCGTCTTCATTCATAAAATTGTAAATGCCGACAATAGCCGGCTATGCTATAATAGCACATATTAACCCCTCACATGCCCACCTGTGTGGACAGCATGTCTCTCGGGAGAGTGGCCACCCCCTAGAGACGTTGCCCACATGGATTATTAATTTTAACCCTTTGTTCATCCCTGCGGCAGCATACGGCTGCCGCAGGCTTTCACATGTCTTGCGCCAGCCACACGGGCTCCCATAGGAGCCCATTATAGCAATTCTGCTGCGGCAGAGATACCGCTCCGAAAACTGCAGCCTGCAAATCCGGAAGCGGTAACCGGATTGCATGTAGTGCAATCCGGCTATAATAATGGCCTCCTATGGGCTGCGGTTCCCAATAAGCTCAAAACCGTAACAGCTCAAAACCGGATCAGGATCTGAATATTTTGCTGCAAATGTGACCCTAGCCTAAGTAAGATGTTTCTCATTGCTCGGGGCGTCACCATTCACGAGAATGCTGTACAGTAAAAGAATGGAAAGAGCCCAATTCATCAAAATCCCTCCATTCAGATGGTAAATTCTTGTCCATATAAGACTTCACATGTGTATGTTTCTCAGTCCGTGTACATACCGTAATCTCTGAATTAACCCAAGCTCACCAGCCTCGTAGATACATAGGACATTATTCAATTTAAGCGATTCGCTTTGCAGTAGGGTCTGGAAATCTCAGTTTTAACATGGACGTCTGAAGGGGTCTTTAAAGTTTTATGCTCACCAAAAACCTAATTATTCCGATAGCGAGTACCTTGCTGATTGCTATGACCTCGACCACTTGGACTCACAGCGATCCCGACATCAGGGCTCTGTAACCCCGAGAATGGATGTAGCAGAGGTGCTCATACGCAGCCTCCACTCATTTTCTATGGGACTGTCGACTATAGCTGAGCGCAGAGCTCCACAGTCCCATAGACAATGAGTGGATCAGAGGACCAACATACACAGATCCTCTTTCAAAAAAGGGCTGAAGAGCCAAGATCCTGAGATCACTGGGGACCCCAGTGGTCAGCTTGCTCTCCCCTATTCCAAGGGCAAAGGGTTATTCCTGCCCCCCCCCCAAAAAAAAATCAATTTAACAACTTATTTACAATCATCCAGTACTCACTGGCAGCTTGTGATTGAATCCCATTCACTTTGATAACGAGTCCGTGCTCTCCAGCCACCAGCTATATTCTAGTTGTGCCACATCAGCTTCACAGGCCGTCTCCGCCAGCGTGTGAGCCAAGATATCCACAAAGATTTCAAAGAGAACCACGCTGTGATAGCAAAAACACAAAGTCACTGCCGTCCCAGAGGAAAGGACATTACAGCCGCATCAAACACAACAATACAAATCACATTACATCGTGTTAAAAGGGGCTGTCCCAGCATTACACATAACATCCAGTTTACTAAAGAGTCATGATGAGAGGGCACTACCATGCTCGGTACATGTAACGAGCAGTCAGACACTCAGATGGGCGCGACTCGAGTAGAGAATAATGGAAGTCAATGGGGAATTCGAGCACTTTACCCAAAGATCTTCCGGAAGAATGCGCAAGTTTTCCATTGACTTCCATTATACACTGGTACTCAATCACACCCGTCTGAGCGTCTTTACGCGTACAGAGCACCTGAGAATGGTAGCGCTCACTCATCAATACTAAAGATCATAAAAAACAAATAATGAGCAGAAAATACCTGTTTTGGCTTTTCTGCAAAGCAGAGAATCACTGTATAGAGTAAATGGCTTTGGGGAGAGTGAATGAGCACGGGTGACCACCAGCACTCAGCTCAACATATGTATGTGCATGTTGCTTTACACTTTGAACACCAGGTGGCACCATACTGTGTAAGTAAATGTCAGAATTTGGGCCTGTAGAAGACGCTTAAAAACAGCAACAGGGGCTGAAGAATCTAAGTGCAGGGGAAGGGGGGTGTACCCATCTCATAACATTAAGAATGCATTATGCATCAGTTTATGATGTGTAAGACGCCAACCTATCCTGAGAAAGAAGCACATACTTCTTCTCAAGGGTTCATGAAAAGTAAAAAAAAAAAAAAAAAACACTAGAAGACCTCAATGAAAGGCAACCCAAGTGCAAAATGCCGATGCAACAACCACTTTCCACCTGCAATGACAGGGGGGAGGTGATATTTAGGGCCCCCACGCTTACGGCGCCCCCCTTGACATGGGTTGCGAGCTTATGTATTTTGGCCAAGATATCCACCAACACCCCACATTATCATTCATCATTTTTTTTGCGCTTTATCTTTTTGCAGGATGCAGCTGAGCCCTTTTAAGGCACCTGTCTTGTGAGATGCATATACATGGTGAGAGCAGTCCGCCTGATCTAATAATATGAGCGTGATCAATAGGCTGTATACAGACACTTTGCATTGCACATACCTGTGTGACTGACGCCCTATGGAAACCTTGTGCATATAAATACCACCAATCACCTCCCCCGTCATGGCAGGTTGAGAGTGATTGTTGCATCTGTACTTTGCACTTGTGCTGCCCTTCATTGAGGCCTGCTGCATCCTGATGAGTGCAATGGATAGGAGACTTTGGCTGGTTTTTGGCAAGTTTTTCATGAAAAGTATCCAAAAAACTTGCAGCTTGTAACCAGGATACCCTGAGGTCTTCACATCCTTGTCTTCAGTCACGTATCATTTATTTATGTATTTTCTATTTCTGTCCCCTCCAAACTAAAGTAAATGATGTGCCAAAAAAAGAAGGTGGGGTGCATGCTTTTAACTTTACACCCCTTGTGGTCAGCAGTGAATGGCACGGTGGCTCAGTGGTTAGCACTGCAGCCTTGCAGCAATGGGGTCCTGGGTTCAATTCCCCAAAGGACAACATCTGCAAGGAGTTAGTATGTTCTCCCCATGTTTGCATGGGTTTCCTCCGGGCACTCCGGTTTCCTCCCACATATCAAAAAGACATACTGATAGGATGTTTAGATTGTGAGCGCCAATTTGGACAGTGTTGCAAATGTATGTATAGTGCTATGAAATTGATAGCGCTATATAATTGAATAAATATTATTATTAACTTACGTTTCAGGCGACTGCTGTATTAATGGAGAGATCAGGTGAAAGCAGATGTAAGCTGAAAGAAATAAAATGTTGTATGGAGTTACAGAGCACGAATCATCTTCCTTTACAGCAGAATGCAACATTTACTAGACTGCTAGATAGAAATCTATCCTATTTCTTGAATATCTCTTACCTTTAGGGATCTTAAACTTGTTGTCTTTCTTGTACCACAGGCAGCTCTGTTCATTGTCCAGTATCTTCACAGGATATTCTGACTCTGGAGAGTCTGAGGTCTTCAGGGTAAAGTCAGTGGCTGTAGAGATAATGAGAAGTCTGTAAATCCAGAGCGATAAGGGCGAGACAGTGCCCAGAATCTCCTCGCTTTATTACCTACCGATAAACTTGTTTTCAGCCGGGAGATGAAGGTCTGGATTTACAGGAAAATCGCTGGCCCATAGCTTCTTCCATTTTGCATCAATCTCTGCAGGTAAATACAACATGATAAACATTCCGTATATTATATAAAGCCGACCTTATGTGCTATAGATTTACCTTCGACGTTATACTGAGTGCCGAACCATTTCTCCTTCATGTTGCATTTTCCCTCGTTGTCTGGGGAAAGGAGCAGCAGGTTCGCCTTCTCCGGGGTTAATACTCGAAGAGCTTCGGAGATCACCTGTACATAAAAGCCTGTGTAGGTCAATAGGATCATCCCCATCAGCTGCCATTTAGGATCTACATTATGTGAAATCCTTAGAACCGGTATTATGCACAAAAATTAGCAAAATTGATAGAATTAAAAACAGCTATGCAAACTTAACCCCAGCCTGTTTTGACCTTACTGACCTGGCCATTTTTTGCAATTTTAACCAGTGTCCCTTCATGAGGGTATCACTCTGGAACACTTCAACGGATCCTAGCGTTTCTGGGACTGTTTTTTTCATGACATATTGTGCTTCATGTTAGTGGGCAATTTAGGTTGATAATTTCTGCATTGATCTGGGATATCTGGCTAGTGCTGTGTTTGAGACTCCTAAACGAGGCTCACAGACTCTATTTGTATATTTGTAATTCCCAGGAGGCAATGCGCCTAGGAATTCACTGTGTTGAGCACTTTAACCAGCTGCCTGCAGTGTTTTCTTGGACTGGTCTCCCTGAGATCAGTGATTGCTTCGTGATGTTGGTCTACTAGGCATTGCTCCCACCTAGCCAGAATCCTACTCCACACTGATGAGGGGCAACACCCCGAAACAGCTGTCTGTGGATGGATACCAGGCCTTGGTTTCCTTTGTGATATCTCTAAGCTTGAAAAAGAGCTGGATATTGACTAAAAGGGCCACATAACATGGTGGTTATGGTGTTCTCCTCAAAGAGCCACCCCATGGCTGGGTCCTTCCCTGGAGGGATATCTGTCTAGGCCTGTGTTGAGACTCCTAAACGAGGCTCCACAGACTTTATTTGCATATTTGTAATTCCCAGGAGGCAATGCGCCTAGGAATTCACTGTGTTGAGCGCTTTAGCCGGCTGCCCGCAGTGTTTTCTTAAACTGGTCTCCCTAAGATCAATGATTGCTTCGTGATTTCCCACATGTCTACTTCACATCAGCACAAGTTTGGAAGAAAAAAATTTTTGTTAGGAAGTTATAAGGGTTCAAATTTCATCAGCGATTTCTCATTTCTCCAGCAAAATTTACAAAACCATTTTTTTAGCTGGCTCTGGGGAGCAGTGGAGCTTCCTTCTCTGCCAACTACAGCAGTGATGAGTTATCACCCTGCGATCACATCATACTGCTTCAGCCGTGGAGGAGGGAGGAGGAAGCTCCACAGTCCCAGGAGCCTGCTGCTATAAGGATGTGGCAGGGAAACATCTGAGGAGGACAAAGCCCCAGGGGAGTGGATGGAAGGTGAGTATGATCAATTTTTTTTTGTACTGTGCGCAGCAGGATGTACCATGAAGGCTGTATATATAGAGGCTGGGCTGACTGTATATGGAGGCTGCAGCTGCTGTGCTGTATATATAATATGGAGGCTGTGCGGGGCTATATATATATATATATATTTATTATATTATTTAGGGCTGTGCTGTATATATATATATATATATATATTATTATTATTTTATTTGGAGGCTGTGTGTATATACAATATGGAGGCTGTGCTGAGCTGTGATATATATATATATATATATATATATATATATATATATTTATTATTATTTAGAGGCTGTGCTGTATATATATATATATATATATATATATATAATATGGAGGCTGTGCTGAGCTGTATATACAATATGGAGGCTGTGCTGGGCTGTATACATTATTTGGAGGCTGTGCTGTGTAATATGTATTATTTGGAGGTTGGGCTGTATATATTATTTGGAGGTTGCTGCTCGGCTGCCACAGCTGCCAATTATTATACACAACCCTGCACAGCCTCCAAATAATATATACAACCTGTAGCCTCTATATTATATATACAGACCGGCAGTCTCCATATTATATATACAGGCCTGAACAGCCTCTATATTATATATAGAGCCCACCCAGGAGCCTCTATATATACACAGCCTGCAGCTTCTATATTATATTCATGAATCTTGGTCTGTGTTAAAGAGCCCACTGACACTGTCGCCCAGGGCGGCTCTACCCCCAAGGAACTTATCTAGATGCATGGTGAGCAATTTGAACCCCCAGGAGCTTCATACATGGAGCCGTGAAAATGAAAAAAGTACTTTTTTTTTTTTTTCCACAAAAATATTCTTTCAGCCTCAATTTTTTTCATTTTCACATGGGCAACAGGATGAAATGGATCCTAAAATGTGTTGGGCAATTTCTCCAGAGTACACCAATACCTCATATGCGGCGGAAAACCACTGTTTGGGCGCACAACAGGGCTCTGAAGGGAGGGAGTGACATTTTGGAACACAAACATTAATGGCATGGTCTGTGGGTGTAATGTCCTGTTTGGATAGGCCTTGATGTGCCTAAACAATGTAAACTCCCCCACAAGTGACAACATTTTGAGTTCACTGCCACGGGGGAGCCCTGGTGACCCAGCGAGTGACATGACCCTGTGCCAGTCTCTGACTGCTGTAGGTGACGTCACTCACCAAGTCCCTGCGGTCAATGTGATTGCAGACTCTGCAGGGAAAGCACGCTTGTTTTCTCCCTGCAGACTCTGGATGAAGGATCGTGGAGGGTTATGTAGGAGTAATAAAGATGGAGTTGAGGTATTTGTTTTTTGTTCTAATAAAATTATTATTTTTTTGAGTGTTGTGTATAATTTACTATAGCCGGGTCTAACATTGGCCCAACATTATGAATCTTGGGCTTAGTGCCAGCTGCCAATACACAGCTGGAATTAACTCCTTTATTACCCAGTTTGCCACCAGCACCAGGGCAACTGGAAGAGTCTGGGTACAGCACCACAAAATGGCACCTCTAATGAATGCAACATTTTCTGGCGTGGCTGTGGGCTGCAATTCGCAGTGCTGAGGATTCCAGCCCCCAGTTGCCGAGTTGTACCTGGCTGGCAACCAAAATATGGAGAAACTCCACTGCGTTTTTTTAGTTGGATAAATTCTTAAAGAGAAAAAAAAAAAAAACACATGACATGGCGCTACACCGTATTATTGGTTGCCAGCCAGGTACAACATGGAAGCTATGGACTGCCACCCACCCCCAGCTAGCTAGTTGTACCTGGCCATCAACCAAAAATACAGCGAAGCCCCACATCGTTTTATTTCTAGATATTGTTAGGAAAAAAAAAAAACACGTGGAGCTTCACTGTATTTTTGGTTGCCAGCCAGGTACAACTAGGCAGCTGTGGGCTGGGATCCTCAGCATGGCGAGGCCCAAGCATTCTGGGCCCTCTCATGCTGCAAATTGCAGCCCACAGCTGCCCCAAAAAATGGCGCATTCATTGAAACGCCATTTTCTAGCGCTGCACCCAGACTCTTCCAGTTGCCCTGGTGCTGGTGGCAAACTGGGTAATAAAGAGGTTAATGCTAGCCATTTTATTGGCGGTGGCAATAAGCCCGAGATTCATAATGTTGGGCCAATGTTAGACCCGACCATTAGGATTCTCTAATAGTAATAAAACATTTTTTTAAACATTAAAAAAAAAAAAAATACACCACACAGAGAAAAATCTTTTTATTAGAAAAAAAACAAACCAAATTCAGACTCCATCTTTATTACTCCATACCCTCCGACATAGTCCACAATGATGGTCCCACGGCGCTCAATTGCCTCTGCTATATCCAGAGGCTACAGCAAGGGATCAAGTGTCCTCTTGTTGTAATCTCTGTGGTCACAGTGATGATGCACTGTACGGCAATGATCTGCCATACAGTGCACAATCACTGTGACCCCAGAGACTACAACAAGGGGACATTTGATCCCTTGTTGTAGTCTCTGGGGTCACAGTGATTGTGCACTGTATGGCAGATCACTGCCATACAGTGCACCATCAGTGTTGGCAAAGTTTGGTTGCCATAGTGATCGGAAGAGCAGCAGCACAGGAAGAGGGGAGCGGAAAAAGGAAGGTGGGCGGCAGGCTAGCACAGGACCAGAGGGGACGGATGGAGGAGGTAAGCTATCACAGGAGGGAAGCAGATAGTGGAGGAGGGGAGTAGGCACAGGAGGTGAGCGGGTAGCGGAGGAAAGGATCGGTCACAGAAGGGGAATGGATAGCGGAGGAAGGGACCGAGCACAGGAGGGGACTGGGTGGAGGATGGAGCAGGCGGACAGCTATAGGCCATGGAGCAGTGGAGGGCGGGCACTTGTGCCCTGCACCGCCGCGTGCTTGCAATGATGAGAGTGATCAATCCCATCAGATCACTCCCATCAGTGCTGGAGGGGGCGATACCCGCCCCCTCCAGCACTCCATCTTAAAAGGTATGACATCCGCTTCCATAGCTGGAAAATGACGATCGCTGGGATTGGCTGTTCAACAGCCAATCACGGCTATCATAGGGTCGGGGAGGGGAATCCACCCCCCTGACATGAAACTCCAGTGTTCTGCAATAAGAATCACAGAACATTGGGGCCAGCTGGCAGTTACCGCGGCAACGGTGCAGCGATCCAGCCATGACGTTGTTCCACAACGTCACAGGTCGGGAAGGGGTTAAACTCACATCAGGGTTGTACTCGAAGAGAAGCTGGTCTCCAGTCAAAAAGTCTTCTTTGGGGAACAGTTGCATGTTCTCACAGATATTCTTAACATACTCTATAGGATCGGTCTAAAAGGAAAAAACAAACAAAAAACTATTATTCTAAAAATGCTGAGAAAAATGCTTGCTGTGTTCGGCGCCGTTCTTCGCAGGCAAAGAACGCTCCTGCCAGGGACACAATGTCTTCATCTACAGGAGCAGAGGATTCTTTTCCGCTCTGCTCTGTAGAAGGGGTGAGACAGCCGAAGTCATCCTAATTAACAGCAGATTCCCCGTTGCCTCCGCTCTGTTGAGACATCAGCGGAAGCAGCTGAATCGCCAGCAGGAGAGGTCTGTGCTGGCGAAAAACAGCACCGAGCACAACAGGCAGGCAGGTTGCAACTACCTTTTTATTAATGCTTAGGCACAATTAAATAATAATAGTATTAATAATAAAAGTCCCAAATATACCCTTTAAAGTTTATTCATTTATAGCACTTGTAAAAACTCTTGTTCCCCATTACGGGCCTATGCAAATGAGAAATGCCCATTCAATGGAGATCATAACATTTATGTTGGCAAATAAAAATAAATAAATAAACCTTATTGGCCACCCATCGCCCAGTGTAAACAAGTATTGTGCTGCCAAACATGATGCTCTATGACGATCGTTCTGTTCCCATCAGTTTTTGTCACCCTGTGTAAACAGGACAGTGAACAAGCACTGACTGATTTGTATATAGTCCACTGACATTTATTAAAGGGATCCCGTCACCTCCAGAACGCCTCCCAAGCTACCAAAACATGTCCCTGCACCATCCTATCACTAATCTCACACTTCTTTTGTCTCCTAAAAGCATCCTGTGAAAGTGCATAAAAACAATTTTAATACTTACTCATTAGTGATTATAATTAGCAGGGGCTATATTCTTTAGTCACCAGGGCGGGCTGTTTTGCAGGCTCCAGGATCCACCCTCTCTCTGTCTGTGTGCTTTGCTTGTGCAGGCATTGCCCTCCCCCCTCTCTATCACTCACAGAATGCAAATCATTAGTCCTGCCTTCAGCTCCACATCACAGCAGCACAGACAGAGAGAGGGTGGATCCTCGAGGCTGCAAAACAGCCTGCTCTGGTGACTAAAGAATATAGCCCCTGCTAATTATAATCACTAATGAGTGAGCATTAAAACGTTTTTCTCCACTTTCACAGGGTGCTTTTAGGAGGCAAAAGGAGTGTGAGATTAGTGATAGGATGCTGCAGGGACATGTTTTGATAGCTTAGGAGGCGTTTTTGGAGGTGACAGGATCCCTTTAAAGGGGTTGTCAGAGACTTTTACATTAGTGGCCCGTCCTTAGAATAGGTCATGAACATCTAATTGATAATTACAATACACAGCCCCCCAAAGAATACAACTTCCATCAAATCTTTTTGACATCTCAGAAGTTTAGAGGAACACTTTATTCATCAACCTTTCCCTCTATAGTCTGGTACCTGCTCATGATAATGAAACTCATTAGCTTCAATTTTCTGAATTTCCCGGAAGATCCTGAAAAAAGACAGATACAAAATTATTGAAAGAGTCAGAATTATCTGGATAGATGTTTTTAATAAATGGAATAACACCGACCTCTCCTGTGGACCTAGCTGCTGCAGCATCTTTAGGTATTGGAATACGAAATGAGTAACCTAGGAAAAAAATTAACAAAAAAATAAAGAAAATTACCATCAAACAATCAACTAACAAGCATACGTCACTACTTCAAAAGACCAGTCTAGACCAATGAAACGGAGCCACTGACATAGGAAGACTGGAGCAACCTTTCCCAAAATCTCTGCTGATTCTTGACAAGTGGGAACGTGTTCCTGTAAAGACAAAGCAGATGTCTTTACCGAAACATGGACGATCACCTGTAAGATTAATGTCACTGCAACTAATGCTGGCTACAGAATATTTGACTGGCGTTCAAGCATGTACCCAGCTACGATTTGCCTACTTTGAAAAGATAAGAAGAAAGAGAGCAATCACTGGGGAAGGACATTATGGGCAGAAGAATAGAAGGAACAAGGTGAAGAGGAAGATCAGAACCCGATGGCTCGGAAGAATAGAAGGAACAAAGCGAAGAGGAAGACTGGCAACCCAATAGCTTGAAAGAATGGAAGGAACAAGTTGAAGCAACTCAATGGCTCAGAAGAGTAGAAGGAACAAGGCGAAGAGGAAGACCAGCAACCCAATAGCTTGAAAGAATAGAAGGAACAAGTTGAAGAGCAAGATCATTTACCTGATGGTTTGACCCAATAAAGATAATGGTGAGGAAGACCCTGGTGGACCTATCTAGGCTTGAGAGAAGACCCTGGTGGACCGATCTAGGCTTGGAGAAGACCCTGGTGGACCAATCTAGGCTTGGAGAAGACCCTGGTGGACCAATCTAGGCTTGGAGAAGACCCTGTTGGACCTATCTAGGCTGCACAAGATCGATCTTACTACAGAGCATTCATCCATCAAATTACCATTGCTTGAGATCGAGCTGAAGGCCGGCAAATAATAATAATCAGCATGTAGTGACTAAATAATAGGGATGTGGAGGGGGAAGCCGTTCTTCAGGGGAGCTCTGCTTACTGTCTATTAGAGGAGCCATCTTTCACCCTTGCATTCTGTCTACTTTTCATACCTCATAGAAGTGCTCGTATCCGGCATCAGTCAGTGTGATGGAAATGCTGAACATGGAGTATGTCGTATTCTGCTCAAAGCCAGTCTCACTGTTCCCTCCAAACAGCGCGAGTGCCCAGCACCTGAGAAAGAACAATAAAAAAATGGGGTCCAGTTTCACAGCAAATAAAAAGTGTACGAATTATCCTTAAAGGGGACGTCTAAAATATAAGTCCCAATGCACAGGACGTAAATTGACAAGCTACAAGCTTGAAAGGCTGGTGCAGCATTCACAATCACTGATATGGCAGCACGTGTGAGATACTGGGCATTTCACAAGTTAAATCAATCTACATAAATTTTATTTTCTTTTATCCCCTACAGATCCCATGTTACAGCGTGTATTCTAGTCCAGAGCTGCATCCACATATTTGGAAGCTAAATTCTCCCAGCATTCATGCTGGCTCAGTGTCCAAGTCTGCACATCTTTCTCAGGTATTTTGCACTTTTGCATATTGTGAAAATATATATCAGCTTCATAACAGATATTGTGCAGTAGTAGGAAAAAACGGGAGCCTTTACAGAGGGGTTCAGCCAGTGGCGTAACTTGAAGCTCATTGGCCCTGATGCAAAAACTCCAACTGGGCCCCCAATTATTGCAAATCTTTAATATAACTAGTCTTTTTCTGTAGGCCAAAGGGACTTTTGGGGCCCCCCTAGGCTCCAGGACCCGGGTGTGAATGCAACCCCTGCACCTGTTGCAGTTACTTGGGTTCAGCTCAACCGTTCGGGCATGTTCACAAGTTGCAAATTCATTCCATGTATGCAAATGGAGAGGTTTGTCCCTTAAGGGGATGTCACACGCGTCGATATCGCTGTCAATGTCGCTCATACGTCACGGATTTTCAGTCGCTCAAGCGACGTAAAAGTGACGCAGGAGCGACATTGAAGCGTGTGACCAAGCGATGCAACCAGCGATATGTCGCTGATCGCAGGTTTCACTGCCAGATGTAAAACCTGTCGCTCATCGCTCAGTAGACCTTGTGCATCGCTGCGTGTGACACTAAACTCAGCGACTTATTTTCTATTTTAACAACGTACAAGCGACTAAATAAAATCGCTCGCAAGATGGCGACATCACCGCATCGCTGGGTCATATTGACGCGTGTGACATCTTACCTGCGATAATTCCACATCGCTCAGGCGATTAATAATTTGTGACGCACGAGCGATATCGCGGGCGACATTGACACGTGTGACAGGCCCTTAAGTTGCTTGGATTTCTGCAAACCCTAATAAGGTTACAATTCCCATTCATAGAGCTCAAACACAATCCCCTTCATCTACATGTACGGGGTGGCATCACAACAGATCTCCCCTTCGTATAGTCCTGACCATTACTTACTTCTTGCGTAGCAGGGACAGGATGCTGCCTTTACACTCGTGTCCTATCAGCCACGAAATATAGTGAAGAGGTTTCACCCTTAAACAAATTAAAATATATTAGTGAAATGCAAACAATGTAAAAGAGAAGTGACAGGTTGGACTCAGGACAATGCATGTGCTAAGCGTTTTGATTTAGATACACCTGAATGCCTTGACTTTACTCCTCCTTTCAAGACATCATATTCTGACATTTTCACAAGCATATACCAGAACTATTTTCTTAATTGTAATCTGAGAAAAAGCTGTGATAACAATGGGATCAAAGATTCATCATCACTCAGCTGTGCCACACTCATGAGTAGGATACCTGCCCAGCTCAGAGGAGGTGAAGACCACTTATACTAGCTTAGGTTCGGACGATGCAATTTATATACACAACAAATACAAAAATCGTACAACACTGAAGACTAGGCCGAACACTAGAATAATACCTATTACTTTCAGCAGTTTCATTATCATCACTGGGAGGATTACAATGACAAATAACTTTACATGTATAGCAGATAACACAGGATCCACCATTCACAATAGGATTTATCACAGCTCACCTCCTCCTCCTGTACAATGACTGATAACACCTCTATACATACAGTAGATAACACAGGATCCACCATTCACAATAGGTTGGCACAGCTCACCTCCTCCTCCTGTACAATGACTGATAACACCTCTATATACAGTAGATAACACAGGATCCACCATTCACAATAGATGATATCACAGCTCACCTCCTCCTCCTGTACAATGACTGATAACACCTCTATATACAGTAGATAACACAGGATCCACCATTCACAATAGATGATATCACAGCTCACCTCCTCCTCCTGTACAATGACTGATAACACTTCTATATACAGTAGATAACACAGGTCCCACCATTTACAATAGATGATATCACAGCTCACCTCCTCCTCCTGTACAATGACTGATAACACCTCTATATACAGTAGATCTCAAAGGATCCATCATTCATAATAGATGATGTCACAGCTCACCTCTTCCTCCTCTTGAACAATGACCTTTCCTCTAATCAGGGCATGAACGCTACTAATGAGGAACTCAATGCCAAAATGGAGCATAAAACACCTGAAGAAAAAGCTCATGCCACATGGATTCTTACTTGTAAAACGTTTCCTGGGGTGGAAGAGCCCATGTTATAGTGAGTGCATGAACCTTCTTGATAGGGACAACTATAAGAATAAATACAGGGGTTATAGCAATGATATGAAAAATGAAGTTTTTGACTCAAAAGATTTTAATATACTTTTCAGCATTTACTTGCCATAAAAATTTTGTTATGGTCCTGAGCTGTGACATGTGGTGATGTGACCTCCGGCTCCTCACTTCCTAGTAATGACCGTTCAAAGCACAGAGTACAGAGGTATGCCATATGTGCTTTGAAGGGAAGGTGGTCGGTCAGTCCGCACAGCCCTATTGCAGTAGGCAGAACTCTGCCAGCAGCTCTCACACCAATGGGCTCTGTAAGGTGTTGCGATGGGCACAGATCTGTGGGGAGTAGTGAGTGATGGGGGATGTGCACAGAGAATGGGTGCAGAAGCAGTTCAAGCTCCAGAGAATAGGAGAATTTTTGGTACCGACCATAAATTCAATTTCTTGTAGCCTTCATTGAGTGATCATGGCCAGAGGGTATAATACTGGGTGTTGAAGATACGACTCATTGCTCCCCTGTAGTGCACTGAGCCTGTGCAGCTGTAACATTAGTCACTGTAGGAGTCTCAGGACACTATATACTAGGAAAGGCAAGAGGGAGCAACTGTGGGCAACAATGGATACATCATGAGACTGTTGAACAGTCTCAGGATGGTGCTTTCTAGGTGGAGTGGGAGAGGACTTAGGGTGGGAGCGTTTGAGCGGTGGGATGGATACAGCTCTGTCAGAGAACACATAGTGCACACTATAATGGGAATGTAATCTAAGAGCCCAGATGGAGAGTTCACATTTATGTTAACAGCAGCAAACAATAAGAATGGCTGAAAAGGGCTGAATAAAAACTACATTTAACAAGTGATTTTGGGAACTCACTACATGGACAACCATATACATTTTCACCCCCTTCATTTTCTTGTGCCTAGAAAACATCTTTGCTATACATACACGCTCATCAAATCTAAGCCAAATACTCAAGTTTATTTGCTATAAAGGGTTTTCTCATCTTTGAGGATCTTTTGGTTACCAGAGGGGCAGTGCAGACCTCATAATTGACAGTTCAGACCAGCGGCATGGCTTAGACACTGGCCCGAATAGGCGCTCTGTCCCTGCAGCATTAAAGGAGGGCATGGGGCACTGAAACTCAATGGAAAAGTGGAAGACCGACCACTACTGATAGACAACAGAGGAGGTCGATAGCCTGCCATAAACAGTAACAGTAAAATTATTTTGTCATTAAAAACAGAAAGGATCATAAGTAAATTGTAATGAGACGTCAAGAATGCAATATGTAAAAAAAATCATTGAAACAAAAGCTAAAAAAAAAAAAAAAGACAGATAGGAAGCCTCCACTCCGAGTATGTACTAACCTCTATAGAGAGAATTGAACCCTGGAGTGTCGAAAGGGTCACTCAGGTGACTGAAATCAGGTTTTAGCAAACCACTATATGGGAAAAACATAATAAATTAATAGCTCAAAAAATAACTTGTAAACGATTGTTTTCTACACGATCTGTTAGTTCTGTAGAGGAAAGTTACCTCCTTCAAAACTTACTTATTTGGAATCTGGCTGAATATCTCCTTGGCCCATTCTTCCAGCGTATCCAAAGTTTCTGGAGTGATCAGAACACAATAAGTATCAGGATTATTGGCATCGTGATACGTATAGTTCGGCGGTGGGCATCCATACCGTCAGACTGGACGGCCAGGGTCATGTAGTGGGCAGAGTAGTACGTCCTGTAAAAGTCTCGAAGTCGGGAGTGGGTGTCAATCTTCTTTTCTTCAGGTTCATATTTCAAGGTCTGAGCATTCCCTACAAAATCAAGAGAACAGATAAACAGCGGTTACACAAGGGACTTACAAAGATCAAGTGGATCCAGCAACATCAAAAAACTGGGGTAAGTTAAAAAGAGGATTTTTGTGTACTCACCGTAAAATCTCTTTCTCTGAGCCTTCATTGGGGGACACATGATACCATGTATGAATGCTGCTGCCACTAGGTGGTGACACTAGGCTAAATAAAAAAGTTAGCTTCTCCCCGGCAGTATACACACCCAGACCGGTGTGAAACTGACCAATTTAAGCTTAGTGTCTGCAGGAGGCGGACATGAGAGGCCCGTTACATAGGTTTGGATTGTGTGTTAACATCCATGGTATCCTGTGTCCTCCAATGAAGCGATAGAGAAACATCACATTTATTTGGAACATTAAAACCAGAGAACAAATAAAATAATTATAGATGAGGAAAAAAAAAAAAAAAAGAAAGAAAAAGAAAGAAAAAAAAAAGAAAGATACTGGGTCTACGTGTTTTGGGTGAGCAGCTCTTGGTCTTGCTTATAAGTTGGGAATCATATAGCCAGTAGTATAGTTTGAGAGAAAAATATTTTGTCTGAGAATCTCCAACATTTGTTTGAAATTTATACTGACATACAAGAATTTTTTGTGAAAAAGAACTCACCGCAGAAAAACTTTCCCATTGGATGACCAGGTTTTGCCAAACTTCCAAAGAGCATTTCCTTGCGGCTGGAATCGGAGGGTCGAGCGAGCTCATATTCTGCAATGTTAGAGGACAATAGAATTTAATGTCTACTGTATGAGAAAGACAGGGAAAAATAAGAGATAGAGACAAGACTTACCACTATCCACAGCTTGGACTTCCCGGTCTATGGCATCACTGACCATCAGCGGGGAGATAAAGAACTGTGCCCACCTGCACACAACAGAGCACACGATGAATGAATGATGGGGCAAAGGCGCCATAAAAGGGGGCAGTTGGGAAGTCAACATGCATTTTAGAAGTCTGCAGATTTCGGCTTTAAACTTTTATCCAATATGTATAGGCAGCTTAAAGGGAATCTGTCAGCAGATTTTTGTTATCCTATTTTAAAGCAGCATAATATAGAGACAGACCTTGATTCCAGCAATATGTCATGTATTGGGCTGCTTGCTTTAGTTTTGATAAAATCAGTTTTCTCTCCTGCAGATCTAGCAGTTACTTGAATGTGGAAAACTACCTGACTGCGGGCCAAGTAGTCCTCTAATTATAAAATTATTGATTAATCAGCAGGAGCTTATCATAACCTCACTAAGCAGCCCGGTAAATTACACATCACTGCAATCAGAGTCTCTGTCTCTACATTACACTGCTCTCAGCTTAGGTGGCAAAAACCTGGTGACAAATTCCCTTTAAAAAGGCCTGTCCCATAAAAACACTTCCATTATTGCTCCAATCAATTATAAGAATGCCGTTCCAAGTGAATGGAGCAGTAGTGAGCATGCACCATTCACTATGCCTAGGAGCGGTGGTCAAACATGCACAACTTTGCTCCATTCAGACAGGGCGCTTTGGATCCCCATTCCTAGGATCAGTGGAGGTCTCTGCAGCTTTATAACCAGAGATCACACATTTCGTGTAGATCCCAATGCTGATCATAAGACAATGTCTTAAAATATTTACCCATTTGTTCTTTACTCATTTAATACTCAGGGTTTACAATTTTTGTTCACAGACTCTTTATAAAGCAAATTTACCCAACTCAATTCTTGCTAGGTAGCATCTAACTTTGTTTGGGGAACAGTATGGTGCTGTAGATGGAGTACAGTCGCCTGCGTCCCCTGTCGGGGGAATATGGCTACCAGTCCCCAGCATTGATCATGTATTCTTAGCTCTACCCTCCCATTTACTCTCTATCATCTTACTGGTCCAGGGCCTGCTTGAAATGCTTTCTCTGGACATCAAACTGGAATATCGTGCGCTCGCAGTCAGTGGAGGCGTTGTTGCTGCCACCAAGTTTTTTAAGGAAAGCGTCAAAGCCGTTCTCATCTGGGTATTTTCACTGCCCATAAACACCACTGGTAGAGACGTAGAAACAGATTTAGGTCACAGGCTTCCCTTTAACAAATTCATTTTCTCAATTTTACAATCAATGACACTCACTGTGTTCCAAGAAGTGCGCTAATCCGGGGAGATCTTCTGGATCGCTAAAGCTTCCCACTCCGACACAAAGGGCGGCTGCGGACTAGAGAGAAGAACACGAGATGATAATATCTCCAGGGAAAGGACCAATAATGACCTGGTCTGAGGGATTACAGCAAACATGAGCCCGGCAAGGAAAGCATGATCATGTCTGCTGGGGCTTACTACACCAGCTGCCTCTCCGCCTTTAAGAAAAAGTGGATGTTGCTTTCAAAATCAGCTTTTTTTCACTCTAAAATTCCATATTAATAATATTTTAATGGAAATTTCTCTACTATGAAATTGAAAATCTCCCTGGTCATATCTACTTCACATTAATATCCATCCCTATAACTCTGCACACAGGAAAGAACAGCCTGTGACTGTTTCAGATGCTGGAATCCATTGAAGGCTGCACATCTCATCGTCCTCTGACAATGGCAGTCAATAATCGCCCACTATAGCAATAGTTTTATCATACCAGCTCTTCTGTGCACCCTTTCTTATCTTTAGCACAACGGCTGTCCGAGTCTTCATTATCATCATCATCATCCCCGCTCACATCTTCCCGATCCTCTTCATCACCCTCATCCTCATCAGAGGATTCAGAGGCAGTGTGACCCAAGGAGGTCATATCGGAGATGAGCAGAACTCGGAGACCATTGTTCAGCTGAACAAATCTATAAAGATATAAAGAAAGGAGATCAGAAACAATGAGGATGTCGAACCAGAGAGTGAAGACCCAAACACGTGACTACACTTCATCATCATTATGCACACTCTGACTAGCCGAGCATGCATGATTATTACAATGAGGAGAAGCAGCTGCTTATCTCTCATAGCAATGGAGAATCGACATATTGGCTTTCACCAATACAGTCGTGCTCAAACGTTTTAGATACCCCGGCAGATTTTTTGCTTTCTTGGCCTTCTTTCTGAGAATATGAATGATAACACAAAAACCTTTTTCCCTCTCGTGGTTAGTGGTTGGGTGAAGCCATTTATTGTCAAACTACTATGTTTTCTCTTTTCAAATCATAATGACAACCAAAAACATCCAAATGACCCTGATCAAAAGTTCAAATATCCTGGTGATTTTGGTCTGAAAACATCCACAGAGATTGATACAAATGGGTTTCAATGGCTAATAAAGGTAACATCCTCACCTGTGACCTGGTAACTTGTAATCAGTGTGTGTGCGCATAAAACCTGAGTGAGTTTCTGGGATCCAGACAGACTCCTGCATCTTTCATCCAGCCACTGACATTTCTGGATTGTGAGTCAAGGGGAAAGCAAAATAATTGTCACTGGATCTACGGGAAAAGATCATTGAACTGTATAATACAGGAAAGATACAAAAAGATATCCAAGGAACTGATAATGCCAGTCAGCAGTGTTCAGACTGTGATTGACAAAGGGAAAATCAGGGGCTCTGTATAAACCAAACCACAATCAGGTAGAACAACAAAAATTTCGGCCACAACTGCCAAGAAAATTATTTGTGATGCAAAGAAAAACCCACAAATAACATCAGCTGAAATACAGGACTCACTGAATACTAGTGGTGTGGCTGTTTCAAGATGCACAATAAGGAGGCACTTGAAGAAAAATGCACTGCATAGTCGAGTCGCCAGAAGAAAGACATTACTGGCACAAAACATCTCGCCTACAATACGCCAAACAGCAC
>JARQOC010000007.1:157823196-157892838 GCA_033576535.1 Allobates femoralis
TAGCGTTAAATGAGCACACGGACGTGGGAATCGTGATCAAGATAACAAGAGCAACTCAAGATTAAATTTATGTATTTAATCACGCTAATGGTACACTAGATATTAATATTTACAGTTATTAAGAGGTTATAAATAGTACAGTCAGATATGCCAATAAAAGGGTAAATGGAATACACAGAATTACACACACATGTGAGCAGTTACCTTAGTGCTGATGGCACCACAAGGGCAGCGTGCCACCAATCTGTTCCTTGGGTAATCTCTGGCTTTGGTGGAATAATGCCCATTCAGAAGAAATACCAGGTGGAGATGGAGCAGATGATTTTTATACACTATGGGCTGACCCCTGTCTCCACCCATCTCACACCTCTGGGCTGTCTCACAATTCCCACCCCTCTGAGGGGAGATATAGACACCCAAATTCTATAATCTGCCCTAGCCTTTTCTGTGGGCATCACAGACGGAAGACAACACTTTCATATTTTTAGTTATGATTTTATCTTCGTCTGGATATGAAACATGACTATTCTGAGAGCACCCTACTAGCCAATATCATGTTTAGATGGCTTACAGTCATCCTACATTCATATGAATACAAGCCTTGTCACCGTCTAGATGTCGCGATCATAGATCCATGCTTGCCATGTTCATAGACAGCACGGCTCATGAAATATTAACGTTATATTCACGACTCCGTCCTGTCTGAGTTGCAGAAAAGATTTCCGCTCTACTGGCATTCAGGGGATTTGGAAGGGTCACCTAATCTCCAATTCCTAGGAAGTTCCCTAGCTGATTACCATATCAAAGTTGAGGAAGAGTCCTTTTGTGTGGCCTGTTGGCTTCCATCTACATGCCAATTAATCTATTACTGGCCAGAGATGAATGGCCTCTGGCCAGAAAAAGGTGGGGGCTTATCTCTTTGTGAGTGAGATGTGTCTTATCAAATTGTTTTCTGGGATGAAATGGAATCTGGGGAATATGGCAATATTCCTTACCAACACTGCTTATTCATCACACCTCCCCCTTTTAGAGGGCGCTAGGGGATGACACATTCCTGTGTTTCCCCGTGCGCCCGTCCACTACCTCCCCTTGGCAGTGTAACCCGTCAGCGTTACCGTGAACCTGGTCACTCTGGTGGCAAATGGTGAAGTCGTATTGCTGGAGCGCACGGCTCCCCTGTAACAACCTTCCATTCATCACGGGGACCGTGTGTAACCGCTGAGGGGTGTTGTGTCTGTCCCCACGATGGAGTGGCGTCCGCACAAGTGTGGCTGCAGACGCTGCGGGGCTCACACAATTGCCGGAAACTCCCTTTTCCATCGTGGAGCAGGCCACCTCCCTCCCTGGATCCCACAGTACCCTCTCTTCTCTGGTGGTGAAGACGGCCGTCTCCGCGAGGCGGCTCGGCACCTCAGGACTGGCACTCAATGGTAGTGCAGTCTCAAACCCCTGGCTAGGCATAGCCAGAAGCGGAGCAAAGGCCTCACTCCCACAGAAACCCTCTGAGACCTGTTCTGGGTCAGACATGGGTTCAGTTATCACTCGACAGAGTGAGGGCCCAGAAAGCAGTGCGAGGCCTGCATTCTCGCTCCTCAGTCCACGGGCGACAGCGACTTGGATGGCTGTCTCCCCAGGAGATAACATCACCTTCCCATCGGCCCTAATGGCCTGAGACAACTCTTTCCTGTCATGCTGACAGGCCGGGGATACAGCTTTCCCATCATCCTGACAGGCCGGGGATACAGCTTTCCCACCATCCCGACAGGCCGGGGATACAGCTTTCCCATCATCCTGACAAGTTTGGGGCAGCCCCTGCCCCTCATCTTGACAGGTCACGGGAAACTTGTCCCCGCCCCTCTGACAGGTGTTGGGCACTGAGGTCCCATCACTCTGACAGACAGGGAGTACCCCTATGGCACCCGGACAGGGTATGGGTACAACATTCCCATAGTCCTGACCGGTTGGGGGTACCATTTTCCTATCATCCCGACAGGTTATGGGCTTGACCCGCTCATCCCCTGTGGCTGTAGGAACACCTGCCCCACTGCCCCAACACGGTATGGGGATCGCCTCCCCATCTCCGTGGCAGTCAGTGAGCACAACTGCAAGTTGGTCCCTGGGCCACACCTCTGGTGACCCCTGCTGGACCATTACCTTGCACAGCCGTCCTTGGTCCCAGACCACCTGCTTGAGGCCTGAGTCCAATTGAGGCTGTGCGACCCACTCCTTGAGCGCTTTCAGGCTGACGTCGACTCCTGATGCCACCTGACGAGACGTGGTCAGAGTGGAAGAAACTGCCACGTTCTCCGTCAGTTCCACGGGATCAGTCTCCTGGCCTCCGTGTAGACCTTCCCCATTGCCCTGACCGGTTATGGGGACCGCATCCCCATCCCCCTGGCAGCCAGTGGGTACAACTACCGGTTGGTTGCTGGGCCACACCTCCGGTGACCCCTGCTGGACCGTTACCTGGTACAGCCGTTCTTGGTTCCGGACCACCTGCTCGTGGTCAGAGTCCAAGAGAGGCTGTGCCACCTGCTCTTGGAGAGCTTCCAGGCGGTGTCAGCCCCTGATGCCACCTGACACCCCTGACGAGACGTGGTCAGCGAAGAAGAAACTGCCACGTCCTCTGTCAGTTCCCCGGGACCCGTCTTCTGGCCTCCGTCTGACTCGGCAGCCACTTGGTCTGAAGGGGAGAAGTCACTGAACCTCCGCGAGGTTCCCTAAGCTCCAGCACTCCCACTCCTGGCGACAGTGGCTATGACCGCTGCAACCATGGGCAGTGGATGCTTCCCCTCCGCTCCTGACCAAGTTGCCGGTTCAGGCGGACTATCCTGGCCTCCTGACATCCCGGTGGTGGGAGGTTCCTGCCCTGGGATCTCACCTGGTGGCTTCACTTCTCCTGTGACAGCCCCAAACTCAACGGCATATTCCCACCCTCGCAGCTCCTCAGAGCTTGGCGTCTGGGCCTTACCTGGCAGCACCACATTCCCTGTGGGTACTCCGACCTTGATCGTTGGCTCCTTGGCTACAATATCTTGCTGCTTACAGAAGGATAAAACCCACACCAAGACCGAAAGGTCCGGTTATGAATTAGCGGCCAACAGGGCCATAAAAGCGACATGTATAAAACCAGCCACTTAAATAGAAGAACAACGCCCAAAAGGCAACAGGGTGGGTGCTGGGTCTCCCAATTAGGAGCTAGAAGAAAAAGAATTTACGGTAAACAAAATTCTCTTTTTCCTTTTCGCTCCATTGGGAGACCCAGACATTGGGATGTCCAAAAGCGATCCCTGGGCGGGAGAAGACCCAAAACGTGGCAGTATCCATCATAGGTGAGAGACCGCTGCCTAGAGGATCCGTCTGCCCACATTAGCGTCTGCAGAAGCATACGCATGAATCTGATAATGTTTCACGAAGCTGTGTAGGCTGGACCAAGTGGCCGCCTGACACACCTGTTGTGCCGTGGCCTGATGACGTAAGGCCCACGAGGCACCCACAGCTCTTGTGGAATGCGCCTTAATCCCAGCAGGTAAGGGCGTACAAGTGGAAAGGTAGGTCTCCTGGATAGGAGCCTTGATCCACCGAGCCAAGGAGGACTTGGAGGCCGGCGCTCCTTTTTTCTGACTTGTCGTGAGAACGAACAAGGCATCCGTGCGGCGAAAAGAAGCCGTGCGGGTCACAAATCCTGGTAGCCCTGACCAGGTCTAAAGTATGCAGAGACTTCTCATACTGGTGAACAGGATTAGGACAAAAAAGATGGCAGGACAATGTCTTCATTCAGGTGAAACGGAGAAAGCACCTTGGGTAAGAACTCTGCCACAGGCCGGAGCACCACTTTATCCTGGTGAATCACCAGGAATGGAGACCTGCAAGACAGGGCTGCTAGCTCTGAAACTCTCCGAAGAGAGGTAATGGCCACCAGAAAGGCAACTTTCTGAGAAAGTCTGTAGAGGGACACCTCCCTTAGAGGTTCCAAAGGCAGCTTCTGCAACGTCGCAAGGACCAGATTAAGGTCCCAGGGGTCCAAGGAACGTCTGTAGGGGGGAACGATGTGACTTGCCCCTTGTACAAACGTCTTCACCTGAGGAAGGTTAGCCAGACGTCTGTTGAACAGCACAGAAAGTGCGGAGATCTGCCCCTTGAGGGAGCTGAGAGCCAAACCCTTATCTAATCCAGATTGAAGGAAGGCAAGAAGGGTTGGGAGAGAGAAAGGCCAGGGAGAACTTCCGTTGAGACGGCACCAGGAGAAAAAGATCTTCCAAACTCTGCGGTAAATCTTTGCCGACGCAGGTTTCCTGGCTTGTTTCATGGTTGCGGCGACTTCAGAGGAAAAGCCGTAAGATGTCAGCAACCAGTCTTCAAGGGCCACAAAGTCAGGCTGAGGGCCGCTGAATTGTGGTGGAAGAACAGACCTTGCGACAAGAGGTCTGGCCGGGTCGGGAGTTTCCACGGATCTCCTGCATTGAGCTGTAATAGGTCCGGATACCAGGCCCTCCTGGGCCAGTCTGGAGCGATGAGCAGGGCTTGTCGACATTCCGGCCTGAGTTTCCGTAGGACTCTGGGCAACAGAGGCAATGGAGAGAAGATATATGGAAGGCGAAACTGGGACCAGTCCTGGACTAGGAGCGTCCGCCCCCATAGCCTGGCAGTCTCGAGAGCGAGACATGAAAACCGAGAGGCCATCAGGTCCACGTCCGGAGTTCCCCATCTGTCGCAGATGTGCTGAAAAATGTCTGGGTGGAGTGCCCATTCGCCCGCGTCCATACCTTGCCGACTTAGGTAGTCGGCCTCCCAATTGTCCAGCCCGGGGATGTGAACTGCCGAGATGGACGAGACGTTGTCCTCGACCCATTGCAGGATACGCTGGACCTCCGCGAAGGCTTGAGGGCTGCGAGTGCCTCCCTGGTGGTTTATGTAAGCGACCGCAGTCGCGTTGTCGGACTGTAGCCAAATCTGATTCCCCGCCAGGAATTTCTGAAAGGCCAGTAGAACCAAGTAAATGGCCCGGATCTCCAGAACATTGATCTGCAGGGAGGATTCCTGCTCCGTCCAGGTGCCCTGAGCCCTGAGGTGAAGGAATACGGCGCCCCAGTCCAAGAGGCTGGCGTCCGTGGTCTCTACCAACCAAGAGGGGGGCAGAAAGCATCTGCCTCGTGACAGAGACACGGGAAGCAGCCACCAATGAAGAGATTCCTTCATTGACAGTGACAGAGGAATGAGCTGATCGAGAGAAGAAGGATTCTTGTCCCATCCGCGAAAGGATCTGCAATTGCAGCGGACGCAGGTGTAATTGTGCAAATGGTACTGCTTCTATGGTCGCCACCATCTTCCCCAGAATGTGCATCAGACGCCTGATGGTTACAGAGTCTGACTGCATAAGGAACCGGACTTCCTCTTGAATGGACACCTGCTTGTCTAAAGGTAGAATGACCAGAGCCGGAGCGGTGTGAAACTCCATGCAGAGATACGTTATCGTCTGAGCAGGAAGGAGAACAGACTTTGGTACGTTGATCAACCATCCGAAGTGCTGCAGAGTGTCGAGAGTTACCGAGAGACTCAGTTGACACTGCTCCGCAGAGGGGGCTCTGACCAACAGATCGTCCAAGTATGGAATTACTGCGTGGCCCTGGGAATGCAGGACAGCCACCATTGCCTCCATCACCTTGGTGAAGACCCTCGGTGCAGAGGCAAGGCCGAAGGGCAGAGCCACAAACAAAGTGCTCCTCTCCTACTGCGAACCTCAGCCAACGCTGATGTGCAGGAGCGATGGGTACGTGTAGATAGGCATCTTTCACATCCACCGAGGTTAGGAAGTCCCCTTGAGATAGTGACGCGATCACAGATCGCAGAGACTCCATTCAGAATGTCCTGACTTTCACATGCCGGTTGAGCAGCTTGAGATCCAAAACCGGCCTTATCGAACCGTCCTTCTTGGGGACCGTGAAGAGGTTCGAATAGAATAGAACCCCTGGAAGCGTTCCCCGGAGGGAACCTGTTTCACGACCCTGTCCTGTCTCAAGGCGTCCAGCGCCTGACGAAAGGCAGAGGCCCTTGCCAGCGGGGGCGAAGAGAGACAGAAGCGAGTCGGAGGACGCGAGGTTAGCTCTATCCTGTAGCCGTGGGAGATGACATCTACTACCCATCGGTCTTCTAAATCATCCACTAAGGAAACTTCCTCTGAGGTCTCGTCTGAAGGTCTCACAGAATCCTGTCTATCCTCCCCATCAATCTGAGAACCCTCAGCATGAGACTCCGTGTGATGAGAGGAGGCAGGGGAGAGTGCTCTACGTTGCCGTTTGGGGGGCCGCAGAGAGGGAGCTAGTTCAGAGACCCCCGTATTATCTCCAGAGTCCAAACCCCTAGAAGGGGACGACTCGCTGTAGTGCCTGCGGCGTGAGGCAGAGGAACCAGGGGCACTTTCCCGGTGACTGGCCTGTAAGGACTCCTGCAGGACTCTGGTTAGAGCTGTCATAGACTGGGCAAAAGAGTCAGAAAAGGACTTCGTGAAAGCTTCAGTCCAAGGAGGTGGCACTGCCGGGTCCCCATGGCTAGGGACGGCTCTGTAGTAGCAGAGCTGGGGGGAGCCCCATGTTTCACCTCAGTCTCATGAGAAATGCAGACAGAGCAATGAGGGAAGACAGAACCAGCAGGCAGCAAGATCTTGCAAGCAGTGCAAGATGAATAAAATGTCTGCACCTTAGGGGCTTTGCTCCTGGTGGAAGACATGTCGCCTCCAGGTAGAATCCTCCTAGAGGGAATACACCAGAGGGGGGAAACAGGGGGAGGAAGACACCACCAGAGAACCTGGGGTGACTTACCAGCCTGACAGAGATTGTGTGCCCTCCGGATGCAGCGCTCCTTCCTAGAAGCCGCAGGGTCTAGGAGAAGTTGCTGAGAGCTGTCTCAGCCCAAGGCAAAAGATGGCCGCCGGAGCCGAGTGAGGGGGCGTGGCCATAGGTGCGCGGGAATCCAGAGGGCAAATCCTCTCCCCTGTCTGGATCAGGAGGCGGCCATCCGGAGGGATGGGAGTGGCCGGGGCTCTAAGACCGGACGAAAAAGGCGGCCGAACCAGCCTCCTGTAGAGCCCGGGCTCCGGGCAGAAATTTTAGCGGTCGGCCGACGCTCGGGAGCGGGGTGAGCGCGGTGCAACAAGGAAGCACCGTAAAACCCGCAGCGCTGCAGGGACCGGACGAACTGGAAGACCAGTCCCAGCGACCACCCCCAGGTGGAATAAGACCAGGCTGCAGCAGCAGCACAAACCCCACAGAGTACCTCATATAGGTGCAGGGGCCGATCCCTGGGGGTCCACAACTCCGGCCAGCAGATCCCATAGGGGCTGTGGATGGAGTCTGAGCTCCAGATTACATGGAAGCCCGCAACGATCCCACTTCTCCAGAGCCCCTAAGGGATGGAGAAGGAAAACAGCATGAGGGCTCCAGCCCGTTGTACCTCAAAGGTACCTCAACCGCCTCTGCCCGAGGGTGAGGAAGGAGACATGCTGGGGATCCATATGGATCCACTTTGCTTCCATCCGACACTCGCCAGGGAGAGTGAGTAAGACTAAAGTGAGAGTGGATGAGTGCAGAGTGTGCCTCCTTCAACACAAAGCTAAGAACTGATGGGATTTCTCCTAGAGGGGGTGTATAAGCAGTAGGGGAGGGGCTACACTTTTTGTTTTAAGTGTAATACTTTGTGTGTCCTCCGGAGGCGGAAGCTATACACCCAATGTCTGGGTCTCCCAATGGAGCGAAAAAGAAAATACAGTACATCTGAAAGTGAGCGCTGACACTTAATCATTCACACTGGATTTGTGCGATTCATCCGAAAGGTGGTGAGACTGCTTGGCAGCAAGGCTTGCATGGTGTGACATGATGTTACACAGCAATGTGATGCAAGCCTTGAGATAGGTAGTGCCATCGCCACTGGATTGGCGCCAGCAACATAGATGAGTATCAGTGTTATTTTAATTAGGGAAACATGGATTGAGAATAGGCATATCCTAATAGTGGACAATAACTGTAACCCATTAACATATTTTTTTTCATTTTACAGTACATTATATGGTTAAATGAATTGTGTCATTCCAAACTATAAATCATCATATTGGCTTCATCCCACATTTAAAACTTGTTAGTCAACACTACAGCAAATAAAATTTCACATCAACATTGCTGGGTAGGAAAAGAAAAGATTATATATACATACATAACACACATACACATCCACCATATACAGGCAATCTTCGTTTTTTTAAACCTTGTGCTTAAAGAAAGATTCTTTTGTCGCGATTTGTGCTTCTCAAAATAAAGTTGTACATAAAATGCTGAGTGTGTGCCAGGCTCCTCACCTGATGCGGGCCTCCTCCAGCACATTAGACAGCTTCTGTACCGGCTGGTTTCGTTCTGGGATTTTGGGTGTCGCAACAGCAGTGGCTTTGGAGCCAGGCTGAGGGAGATTAAATAATAATTCCATTATTATGGACAAAATAAGAGCTAGACTTTAATTCTCTTATCCCACAATCTGGCTCCATTAGTCAATACCACTCACCGTTTTATTTGGTGTCCTAGCTGAACATTTTCTAGCGGATGTCGGCGTCCTAGGTGTACACCTTTTCCTTGTTGATCTCTTTGGAGTCTTCTTATCTTCCACTTCTGCTTCATCATCTTCATCTTCATCATCACCATCATCATCATCTTCACTGCTACTTGGCACCGTAGACTGCTTCATGGGTACAAAGTCTGCATCTTCATCCATATCTTCAAAGTCCTCAAGATCTCCTTCTGACAATATCCTGGAGAGGAGACATAAAAATCATGTATCTCAACTATCCAACAAATGGCTATTAAAGGGTTTAACACTTTGCAACTTCTCTCTTATGAAAAACCCTCTTTGTTCTCAAGACCTAATGGTGGGTTTACACGCTAGGATATCCTGAACGATATCCTTGAAACGTCACAGATTTGTGATCGTTGAAAAGATATTGTTCGGGCGTCGTTGCGTGTAAATGAACGATATAGGATGAAAAGATCGTTGGATCGTTCATCCTAGACTTGAGATCCTGACCTCAAATCTATCGTTCGTCATCCAATTAACGCTGCTTCAGGAAGCAGCATCGTTCAGTGTGACAGCTTTTTGAACGATATCGTTCAAAAAGCTACTATTCCTGCTGCTTTAAGAGATCGTTCAGTCCTTCCTCTCTATTTAACTGGTGCGCTGACAAATAGGATATCGTAAACGATATCCTTGTGTGTGACAGCACACTAACGATGTCGGAACGATTACAGTCACGTGATCGTTCCAAGGATATCGTTTACGAGAACCTAGCGTGGAAACCCACCATAAGGAATTCATGATTGTAATCTTTTTTTTTTTTTTTTTTTTAAACCAGTTATTTTTTATTGGTTTCAAAAATATAACACCCGTCGTACACAGCATTAAATCGATTGTAATCTTTACTAGCTGCTTAGGTCACCTACCTGGTGCAGTCTACCAAAACTGACCAATCTGGTAGGAAAGGAGCGCAGTGCTGCGCTAACAAACTCTTTGCTATAGAACTTGTAGGCATCGTTCTGAAACTTCTCCAATGTTACAGAGACAAAGCTACCTCGTGTAGTAGCACTTTGGAGCCCAAAGTTCAGGCCACAGGTCCAAACTATCATTTTGAGGCACACCGACCTCTGGGCAGAGAAGTGATGTACTCCTAAAAATGGATTCATCAGAACAACCCTCTATCTATCAACCCTCCCCCAATCATTCTAGATGACACTTATAAAAATTTACGTCATTACTTGCCTAATCTGCTTGCGGATTAAACTAGCAGATGCTTTGGCGGACTTCCTGCGTGAACGCGGCGTTTCAGGCCCTGCACCATCATGCTCTTCTGTTGTCCTGACAAAAAAAAAATATAAAAAATTATGAACACAACAAAGATTAAAAGCACAACATCACTCATGTTTCAAAAAAGGAAATTTACTCAAGTGTCAAAATCACTAGAAAATGTTTAAAAAGGTGTTGTCCAGAGTCTATAGAAAAGTTACAGGGAGGGCTTCAGAACCAAAAATCTGGCCTCCTCACCAGTTGTCACCCCTTCAGGTTCCAGCAATGGTTGCATTGGTGGTCTGCGCCTGCAATGGAAACAATGACATCATCGTTCTTCTATTACAGGACCGCTAATGCCTGGATTAGCAGATGGGTGAACCATCAGACATTCCTCTCTAATAACCTCAGTAGTCCCATGACAGAAGAACACCGATGTCATCGCTTTCGTTACAGATCACTGGAGCAGTCTACACAGGGATGCCAGCAAGTGAATGCGAGTTGCCTGACAAGTCATAAGACCATCAACATTTTTGCAATTTGCTGTTGCACAATTAATTTAGTTAAGTGATTTTCCAGAAAAAAGTTATAGTCACTTGTGACTTGCATTGAAGTCTAAGACAATTAAGGCCTGAGTGACTTGAGAAGTGACAGGAAATCCAACACATTTGGAAACAGTTATGATTGTGTTGCAGCAGGTTGCAAGTCACAACGCAACACTATAGGGAGTCATGAGATGCAATGTAGCAAAGTGACACCAAAATTTCATGTAACAAATCCTCAGATAGGACATCATATAAACCGGTGAGCCGTATTGTTTCCAGCCTACATATAAAATTAATATCAATTCACCTTCTGGATGAGTTTGTAAGTTTCTTCGGTGTGAGATTCTGTTTCTGTGGTGTTTTAGGATTCACCACTTCATTCCTCTCGATAGGATTTCTTCCATTGTGTCTTTCGGTTCTACAAAATAAGGAGATTTTTGTGTACTCACCGTAAAATCCTTTTCTCTTAGCCTCTAATTGGGGGACACAGACCGTGGGTGTTATGCTGCTGTCCACTAGGAGGCGACACTAAACAGAATCTGCAAAAGAGCTAAGTGACTCCTCCTCTGCAGCATTACACCCCTGAAGCAGGAAGTGCTTCTCCAGTTTTGTGCTAAAGCAGTAGGAGAGTTAACAGATAATAACAGTGACACAGGAAGTCTACACAGGCAACCTGTGTAAACAAATATAGTCAACAAGGTAATAACAGTGTAACAAGGCCTGAACCAAACAGGCACGTGTGTAAACAGTTAATAGTTAGAGTAATACTAGTACCACAAGGCCTGTAACTAAGCAGGCGCATGTGGAAAACAGTGAAGAGTTAACGAAGCAATAATCGTACAACAGGGCCTGTAACTAAACAGGCTCACAGTACTACAAGGCCTGGAGCTAAACAGGCACAAGTTTAAACAGTCAACAGAGTGATAATAGGCAAACGTGTAAACATGTTAACCATGTAACAGCTGAGAAGCTATGTGAGAACTGTAGAAAAAAGGCCCACCAGGGCAATAGGGTGGGTGCTGTGTCCCCCAATTAGAGGCTAAGAGAAAAGGATTTTACGGTGAGTACACAAAAATCTCCTTTTCTCCTTCGCTTCATTGGGAGACACAGACCGTGGGACGTCCCAAAGCAGTCCCTGGGTGGGAAAGAACAATGGAACTAGTGAACAGAGCATGGTCAGTGAAGAACTATGCCCCGACAGGCGGGCTTGCTGCCGCCTGGAGGGCACGTCAAGCCCTATAGTGGCTTGAGTATGTATGTAGGCTGACCCCTTTTGGCTGTCTACACACTTGTCGGACTGACACCTGGTGCCAAACGGACCATGAAGCCCTCACGGCCGTAGTAGAATGTGCCGTGCCGCTGTCGGAAGGGATGAGATTTTTACGGTATAAGCGTCTTGGATGGTTAGACGAATCCACCTGGTTAGAGGAGCCTTAGAGGCTGACATGTCATTATTTCTGCCTTCTGAAAGAAGGGAGAAAGAGAATCCGACCTGTGGAGAGGCACTGGTTGTGGGTACTTAGATGCATATGTAGGTCCTTTACGACCAGACAGACTGGAGTCGGTCACAGCGATGAGAGACGTCTTTAGTGAGGTGGAAGGAGTATACCGCCTAAGAAGAAGGATGGAACCAGCCGTAGAACAGTCTTGTTCAGGTAGAAGACCAGAAAAGATGGTTTACATAAGAGCGCTGAAAGTACAGATACCTCTGCAGAGAAAAATAATTTGCCACCAAAACACATTACTGTTTGGATGAGAATGCTAAGGGTAATAACCTATAGACGTTCAAAAGGTGGATCTTGTAGAGCCGTGAGGACGAAGATCAGGTCCCGCAGGTGTAGTCTTGTTGTATGGAGACCTTAAATGGGAGACCCTTTGAAGGAAAGATTTTCCTAGAGACCTGGAGGCAACACATCTTTGGAAGAAGGTGAAACAGGCTGAACCCTGCTGTATGAGAGACCCCAAGGACAGACCTGAGTCTAGGCCTGAGTGAAAGAAACGAAAGATCACTGCATGAAATAGGGTCAGGGGAATGACCCCTAGAGGAGCTCTGAGATAAAGAAAAAACAAAACGATTACACTCGTGGTATATCATCGATAAGGCTGGTTAACTTGCTGCGACCATGGTCGCTGCAACATCCAGGGAAAAAAAAAAAAAAAAAAAAACCTGGGTAAATTCCAGGTCTCAAGGGCTACGCCACTATTTTCAGAGTTGAGGAATTCCGAGGGAGAGCTGGCCCTGAGAGAGCAGGTCTGAACTATCTTTTTAGTTGTCCTGGTACTGCTGTTATGAGTTGGACTAAATTTTTGTCCAAGCGGATCTGGGCCAGTCTGAAAATACAGGGAGATCTGGCAACCGTCTTGTTTGACCTTCCGCACTATCCTGTTAGTGTGAAAGAATATAGGGGAGACGGAGACAGGTACCGTCTAGGACTCGTGCGTCTGTCCTATTGACTGTAGGTTCTAGGACTTGGCCAGAAAGGATGGAACCTTAGCAATGGAGACGTGAGGCCGTCAGGTCCACATCTGTAGTTTCCTGGCGCTGGCAGCCTTGACAGAAGACATCTGGATGAAGGGGCCGATTCCCTGAGTCCGTCCCTTGGCGGGTTAGCCTGGTATGAGAACAGGTGACAGTACAGTGTTCAAGGATTCCACCCGGTGAAGGATGTGGCGAACGTCTCATCACTTGGAGACTGCGGGTTCCACCATGGTGGTTGACATATGCCACGGCTGTGGCATTGTCTGACTATATCCTAGCAAGACCGACTGCCAGAAAGGTGACTTAAGTATTCCAGTACTAGAAATACTGCCCAAGTCTTTGTAGATTGAGGGGCATCCTCGTGTGTGGGCGGGGACTATTGGCACGTGCATTGTGATGGGAGTACATCACACCACATCCTGTTTCTGGGCCATGTCTAAGCATGGATAGTTGAAGAGGCCGTAGGTGCAGCTAAGGCTATGGAACTGCCTCCCATGCTGCCACTATCCTGTCTAGGACTTATAGCCGTTGTGAAGGATTGAGGAGACCGCTGAAGCGAATTCCCAGACGAAGAAACCGTGTCTTGTCTGGGAAAAACCAATATGGCAGATACTCCATATGTGATGCTGCAGCATGTGGCCATCAGGAAGACATATGTGACTTTGAGTTTGTGTGCTGTGCTGGAACATGTGCTCTGGCATTGTGGTAGACTCATGGAGGGAGATCCGCCAACCGAGTCTTCTTAACGTGTCCAGTGAAATCGACAGTGTACGCAGACTCCTCCTGCATTGATGAATAAGTCGTCCAGACATGGGAGACTCCTGGAATGCAGTATAGACATTTCCAACTTCAGGCTGCATTTATGAGCCTTAGGTCTCACGGTATTCACTTTTAACTCCTGAGACGAGAAGGAACTGACTGCGTGGAAGAAGGTTCAGGCCACAGCCACACGGGAGACCAGAGGGCCCATCCATTGGGATAATGCATTTGCGAGTCTGCGAGGTCCTGCTTCGAAGCGGACTGAGCAGAGGGCATTACGCGTGTTATCTCAACCCAAGTACCTAATATAGGTACAGTGAGGAGAATGGCCGCTGGGCTCGTGTTCCACATTCCGCAACATAGAGTTTCGTTTTAGTAGTCCAGGGATAGAGGCCGGGTAGACCCTGTGCGGTCCCAATTTCAACCCGAGTCCCCAACAGTGGGGAGGCGAGGAAGGAGTATGCTATGGGTCGTAGGTTCCCGAGACCCTTAGCTCAGGTTCCCCGTGCCGCCGCGGATCACGGTGTTTCAGCCTGTGTCTTTTGAGACTTGGCTGTCGTCACCGCCAACCGGGGCTCCAGCTGTGGGGTCTGGAGAGAATTGGCGAGCAGTCCTGGGACGTCTTACTGTTGTTGGGTAATTGCAGGTTATATCAGCTTCAACTGGGCTCTCCAACATTGGGGCCCGAGGAAAGATCTGTCAGTGAAACCTGAAGGAAGTCCGCCACTAAAAAAGGGTCCCTGCGTGGCGACCGATCCTTTGTCAGACTTAGCCTAAGCTCTGACCAACCCCAACGATTCCGAAGGACCGGAATCAGTTATGCCAACGGCGGAGAAAAACAAAACAAAAATAAACTGTCCTGATGTGTTCTGGGAGTGGAAAACGCTTTTGCCTCCTTAGCGCCTGAGGTATACAGTAATTCTCCAAACAGGTGTCTAGTGAGGCATTACAGACCTGTGATGGTCTCCTTACAAACACTTCCGCCTCCATCCACGGAACCAGATGCCATGTCTACTGGCGATGGCAGTAGACGCTGTTATTGCAGAGCAATTGGCAGCGTCCAGGAATTATGGATCAGATAGTCCTGAGGTAACAACTCGAGCCGTCCGGGCCACAGAGTGTGATCGGCGGGCATGGAAACCATAGTGTCTGACGGAATTGAATCCGTATCTTGATTACCGTACAGTTATTAAACCGGTTGTCGGGACGAAATCGATGATTTTTGGAGAATGTCATGAAAACGAACTACGTGCTGTCTGTGCGTCCATATAGAAAGCAGAAGCATGCGGAATGCCTGGCCAGTAGGTGTAGTGATAGGTGTACTGACAGGTAACTTCAATACGGTGGAGAGAAAAAACAAATATGTGCACTGCCCAGAGTGACCTATGCACTGTGGGGGTTAGAGACATCAATACTACTGTAGGACAGGGCAGTAACTGATCACCTGACGTGTTTACACTGCCCCTTATATTATGACTTCGTTCCTTGCATGTATGGCGTGATGACTAAATGCATCAGGACATCATTGCTGGTTGTCCTGCCATCGCTATTGGAACTGGCACAAAAACGAGGCTCTGTAAGCCTTTTCCGGAACCCCTGGAAGCAGCCCTAATGATGTACTGCCACAGGCGGGGAGCCCTGCTGGGTTCCTTGACCCCCGACTCCAGCTGCCCGTCCTGAGGGCTGCCGCAGGTGGGCTGCCTTGCTGAACACTCTGACCTTTGGCAGCAGTGTCCTAAGGGCCGAGGCAGACAGGAAGCTCTTCCTGAGCACCTTATCGGTCCTGCACCGCACATATTCGCTGGCCCAAGTTCACTTTCAGCCCTGCAGCACGGATGAAGCCCTGTCATGGCCACAGTACTAGGTACTATTGAGGAGCTGTGGCCAAACCAGACAGTCTGGCACTAAGGGTTGTGCACACTGTGCTTTCAACCCTGCTTCTACTGTGCCCTGTGGATAATGGCCGCCGCTGCTAACAGCAGGGCGGGACCAGAATCCTAAAGCGTGCCATAGGCTTCGCGCCAGTTATCCTCCGTCCCGCCCCCTGCTTTGCTGTGCAGCTCCGGCCCGCCCTCTTGCTGACACTGTACGCGTCATTCTCGTCATCCGGGGGCGGATAAGAAGGCGGCGGCTTCGCGCTAGGCCGAAGCCGCGGCCTCAAGTAAACAGAGAAGCCGCAAATGACGGCAGGCCGGCGCGGAGGTCCGGTCCGGGACCGGAACAGATCTGGACCCGGCCGGACCCCAGGAGCTGTGGCCACATGCACGCTTGCCCAGCGCAGCCCCCAGCAGGAGAACCCAGGGGACTGGGTCTCCTGGATTGAGGGGTAGGGTGGCAGCTCCCATCAGGAGATCCCAGAAAACTGGGTCTCCTGGCATCCAGGGGCTGTGGGGACCCTGCAAGGAGCCCAGAAAAACCGGTGCTCCCACTTACAGTATGGGCTCCCTTCCCTCTCAGGAGAGAGCAGCAAAAGCTGATCTCCTGGAGTTACACGGACGTTCGCTGCAGCCTTTAGGGGACCCCAGGGGACAGTCTCGTGGCGGCAGGACTGGGGCTCTTGGGGAGTAGTCATCCAGGCTGAAGTCTCCTGCATGTGCTGCGCAATGCAGCTGACCCTTTAGCCTTGTCCCCTGAGCCCTTTAGGAGCACTTAGCAGAGCTGTGGCTCCTGGTGCTGCAGTCTGGCACAGTGCTGCAGCCCGTGCCCATCAGAAGCATTCAGCAGCACCGATGCGTCTGGATTGCAACCACGCGGCACGTTAGTGCCCTACCTGCGGTGTCTCAACCTATCAGCCCCATGGGGGGTGGTTAGGGAGGGATGCTGCAGTCCATCATCCAAGGGCTTCTGTGTAGCCTCGACCTCAACCCAAGGTCCCCAACAGTGGGGAGCTGGGGAAGGAAGACCATCATCTCAACCTCAACCGGGCGCCGCCAACAGTGGTGGGCCAAGGAGGGAGCGGCATGTGGGTGGAAAAAGTCAACCTCAAACAGGTGCCCCCAACAGTGGGGGGCCGAGGAGGGACCATGCCGGGAGTCTCGTCAGAGACCCACTTTTCTTCTCCTTGAAGAAAAAAAATCCAAAAAAGGAAGTTTTTTAGGAGCACTAAAAAAATCTGTGTGTGCCTCCTAGACACTAAGCAAAAACTGGAGAAGCACTTCCTGCTTCAGGGGTGTAATGCTGCAGAGGAGGAGTCACTTAGCTCTTTTGCAGATTCTGCTTAGTGTCACCTCCTAGTGGACAGCAGCATAACATCCACGGTCTGTGTCCCCCAATGAGGCGAAGGAGAAAAATAGATAAAATAAGAATAATGCTTTAAAAACTTGAAATTAAATTAATTTGGAAACTACATTTAAGAGTTTTGTCTAGAGGTTGGGACATACCGTGATTTGCTCGACGTCTGCTCCTTGGGTGACGCAGGTTTTATATGAAGTTTTGTACGGTGTCTAGTTTCACGCTTTTCTTCACTTAAGCCCCTCTGAGACCAGTCTTCATCAGTCAGCATCTTTTTGGGAGGGGAGGCCAGGAGACCAGAAAAAGCGACTCTACGTTTCAGAGCAGCTGGCTCCAGAGGCTTAACTTCATCCAGGGAGTCTTTCTCCATCGGCAATCTGCACCGAGAGTTTGGTGGACCTAAGAAAAGGAAAAGAAGCTGGAAATCCGAGAAATCCAATCACTTCTACATTTTACAATTAACTAGGCATAACTAAATTATTTGAACGAGAAAAAAACACGCATTTTCGGCAATACTTCACATTACCCATTTTGCACAAAGTTGCAGAATTTGGAAAATGACCATACATGCATTCAGGATTCTGGTGGACAACTGTCAGCAGGACACATCTAATGTCACCTATCAGGAGCTAAAATGGGTGTTATGAGGAAAAGCATTACAGAACATAAGATTTAAGTCTGAATAGTTTTTTGTCAGGGATGCAGATTTAATGATTTTGACCATGGATGCTAAGGGTTGTGCCACATCAAGTGCATCCATGGAATAGGAACCAACCAAAAGTAAGTGGATGAAGAAGTTTTTTGAAGCTAAATTGATCAGAGAAAAGCAAAAACCCCAAAAGGAATGAGCCAATCTGCCCCAGAAAAAGACCTACTGTTCAGTTGCAGCTTCTTCCTGGCCCCGGGGGTATCTGTGCCATTGTGCATCCTCTGTGCTCCTCTCTCTTTAGACTGTGAGCTTTTTGAGGACGAGTGTCGAGACTCTATTTCGGTCTCCTTTTGTCGTGCCCTGGTTGTACTGCGGGTGATCTGTTGGTTTTCACCCATATCTCCTTTGGGTGCATAGAACTGGGGCTTGGGTAACGATTTTTGAGGCACGAGTCCGTTATGCACGACATTCTCGTCTTTCCTTTCAAAGAGGCTGGAGGATAATGGTTTGAAAGTCTTTCCGTCCCAGGACAACTTCACATACATGGCATTTCCAGGCTTCTTTGCTTCAGGAAAAGGATCTTCAGGGTTTAGCCGAGTTATCTGAAGAAAACCATTTTACATTACTACAAAAGCAGGCTTTTAATTGGAGGATCTCCCCCACATGCAACATTATTTATTCAATGTCTGATTGATGGGGACCCCCATAATCACAAGACCCTCCATATTATTGCAGTGTAGAGGAACATTGGTTGTAGACATAAAAGTCGGTAACTTTGCCTGAAGCAGCAGGGCCCCTGCTCAACCACCATTCAATCACCTCACTGAAAGGGGCACTCCGGAGCCACTGGCCCCTACATTAGAGATGAACACCGTTTATGACCTTACGGCCACGTGCACGCTGTGTATTTGGTGAGTTTTTTACCTGAGTATCTGTAGCCAAAACGAGGCGTGGAACAAACAGAGGAAAAGTATAATAGAAACATGTCACCACTTCTGTATTTATCACCCACTGCTGGTTTTGGCTACAAATACTGAGGTAAAAAACCAACAACTACTCAACTTGTGACCGTGGCCTAAGACACAATAGACCAAGGAGTTAGGCCACATCCACAGGTTGAGTATTTGGTGAGTTTTTTACCTCAGATTGTTCTACTTCTGGTTTTGTCATACAAAATCAGAGGTAAAAAACTCACCAAATACAGAACATGTGATCGTGGCCTATGATGACACACAGCTACCAGGGTGTATTTATGTACAATCATAACACCATATGCTTTGTTAAGCTCCTACATGGAAGGTAACAGCACCAGAATAACCAATTATGGCCCCTATAGTCAGCGAATGAAAACAGGATGACTAACATTTACAGCCCTAAGCACATTAGCCCTTGTGCTTGAGTATTTGGTGAGTTTTTTACCTCAATATTTGTAAACCAAAACCAGGAGTGGAGCAATTAGAGGAAAAGTATAATAGAAACACGTCACCACTTCTGTATTTATCACCCACTCCTGGTTTAGACTATAAATTCTGAAGTAAAAATCTCACTAAATACTCAACATGTGCACATGGCCTTACAGATCTTTATCTGACCCCTTAGGCCATGTGCCACATCAAGTATTTGGTATTTCTTTACCTCAGTATCTGTAAGGTCACGTTCACACGGTGAGATTTTTACCTCAGTTTTTGTAGCCAAAACCAGGAGTGGAACAATCAAGAGGAAAACTATAATAAGAACATGTCACCACGTCTGTATTTATCACCCACTCCTGGTTTTGGCTACAAATACTGATGTAAAAAAACTCAACGAATACTGAATATGTGCACTCGGCCTTACCGACTACATCAACCAAGCAGCCATTGTTAATCATCATCCAAAAAAAATCCAACACGGCAAATCAGCATTTTGCAAAATTACGAAAGCTCAGAGGTAAAAAGGAACCATCATTCGTTTCACTAATCCAGCCGAAGGCCGATCACTGTAGTCACAATCTGTCAATTCATTATATCCAATACCCTCAAGTCACATAAGGAGAAATGAGGGAAATGGAGCGATCATCCATTTATCAACTATATTGTGGAAATGTCAAATTTGGGACAAACCCTTTAAAATGTTTATTCACAACATTAACAGGTAATACCTATCCAAATGATAGGCAATTACACAACCCTGCAAAATTTAATTTTTTGAAAAATACAAGAGAGGTTTTCACTGATTTTTATGTAATTTGGTGTGCTGATTACGAAAATGACCTCCATTTTTTTTCCATCACGCAAGGATTTTTTGTAAAATCAAGATCGATATTTTTGCTAAAATCCTATTTAAAAAGGAATTCTGTCGAACAATTGTACCTGTAATATCAGGGGGGGCCTCTCTATACCGATGGGGGGGGGGGGGGGAGCCGTATGCCAGCAGGGGGGGGGCCTCTGTATATTTATACATAAATTTAAATGGATAAAAACCACTGTTGCCAGATATTACATGTACAATTGTTCGACAGAATTCCTTTTTAAATAGGATTTTAGCAAAAATATCGATCTTGGTTTTACAAAAAATCCTTACATGATGGAAAAAAACGGAGGTCATTTTCGTAATCAGCACACCAAATTACATAAAAATCAGTGAAAACTTCTCTTGTGTTTTTTTCATCGCAGGCCTGTGTTATGGGTCTGACCACTGGGATTCCCACTGATCCAGAGAATGGGACTCGGATATGCCCCATTTTGCACATCTCCATTCATTCTCTATAGTACTGCCTGGGGGAAAAAAAACAGGGATTTTTGGGTACTCACCGTAAAATCCTTTTCTCCTAGCTCATCATTGGGGAACACAGGACCATGGGTGTATGCTTTTCTGCCACTAGGAGGCGACACTAAGTAGGGATTAAAATTGAGCCCTCCTTCTTGCAGTATACACCCGAGCGTGGGCGTAGAAATTCAGTTTAGTACTAAAGCAGTAGGAGAACTGGTAATAAAGAACGAATGGTGTAAGGTACAATACTGTACCCTTTAGGTACACTTAGCATATGGCGGTGTGCTGTGAATACGGATGCGTTAAAGGGTGGGTGCTGTGTACCCCAATGATGAGCTAGGAGAAAAGGATTTTACGGTGAGTACACAAAAATCCCTGTTTCTCCTTCGCATCATTGGGGGACACAGGACCATGGGACGTCCTAAAGCAGTCCCTGGGTGGGAATTGAGCAGTGGTGGTCGAGCATTTTTGCGCTAGCTGCTTACAGATGCGCAACTGCTGCCTTTTAAGATCTTTCTACCTAGGCTTGCGTCTGCAGGAGGCCTGGGTGTGGATGTTGTAGTGTTTGGTGAAAGTATGTAGGCTGGCCCAGGTTGCGGCTTTGCAGACCTGAGCCGCCAAGGCTTGGTGGCGAATGGCTCATGATGCGCCTACTGACCGAGTCGAGTGTGCCTTGATTCCTTCTGGGATTGGCATTCTCTTGATGCGGTAGGCTTCCTGGATCATGGAACAGATCCATCGTTCTAAAGTGGATTTGGAGGCAGCCATTCCATTTCTAGGACCCTTGGATATGACGAACAGCATTTCTGTTTTGCGAAATGGGGCTGTTCGGGAGATGTAATGTTTGAGGGCCCTTACCAGGTCCAGGGTATGGAGCTGCTTTTCGATCCGGTGTATTGGAGTTGGGCAGAAGAACGGGAGGATGATGTCCTCGTTAAGGTGGAATTGAGATACCACCTTGGGTAAGAAAGATGGAGAAGGACGGAGGGCCACTTTGTCCTTATGGAAGGATAGGTAGGGGGGCCGACAGGATAAGGCGGCCAGCTCGGACACACGCCTAATTGATGTGATAGAGACGAGGAAGGCAACCTTGTACGAGAGATGGGCTAGCGGGACCTCTTTCAGGGGTTCGAACGGCGTGTCTTGGAGCACGTCAAGAACTAGGTTTAGGTCCCAGACAGGCACGGGTGTCCTGTAGGGGGGTTGTGTGTGGGAGACCCCTTGGATGAATGCTTTGACCTGTGATTTTGATGCAATCCTGCGTTGGAGAAGAACACTTAAGGACGAAAATTGGCCTTTGATGGAGTTTGGTGCTAGGCCCGTGTTGAGGCAATTCTGGAGGAACTCTAGGATCGAGGGGATGGAGAAGAGGAGTGGGTTACGGTTGCGGTCTTCGCACCACTTGAAGTAGGTTTTCCAGGTGCGGTAGTAGATACGTGAGGATGATGTTTTTCGGGCATTGACCATGGTGGTTACGACCTCTGGTGTAAACCCTGCCTGGGTCAGGATCCAGGATTCAATCGTCATGCCGTTAAAGACAGGGCTCCTGAGTTCTGGTGATAGAAGGGGCCCTGGGACAGGAGGTCCGGCCTGTTTGGGAGTGACCAGGGCGTGTCGGTGAGTAGCTGTACGAGCTCAGCGTACCATGGCCGCCGTGGCCAGTCCGGGGCGATGAGAATTACTTGTGCCCTTTCCGCCTTGACCTTTCTGATCACTCGAGGGATTAGAGGGAGTGGCAGGAAGATGTACGGGAGCTGGAATTGGTGCCAGGGGAGGACTAGGGAGTCCACTCCTAGGGCCAGTGGGTCCCGGAATCTGGCCACAAACGCCGGGACTTTTGTATTCATTCTTGATGCCATGAGGTCCACGTCGGGCGTTCCCCAGCATTGGCAAATTTGGTGGAAGACTTCCGGGTGTAGGGACCGTTCCCCTGAGGCCAGTCCCTGGTGGCTTAGGAAGTCCGCTGCAGAGATGTCCACCCCCGGGATGTGGACTGCTGATATGATTGACCGGGTTCTTTTGGTCCATTGTAGGATGTGTTCCACCTCATGCATTGCTGCTTTGCTGTGCGTTCCGCCCTGATTGATATACGCAACAGCCGTGGCGTTGTCTGATTGAATGAGGATGGGGCGTCCGGCCAGGAAGTAATGGTGGTGTTGGAGTGCTAGTCTGATTGCTCGCAGTTCTAAGATGTTGATTGGGAGGAGTTACTCTTAGGGTGTCCAGCGCCCGTGACCCGTGTGCTGAAGATAGACGGCCCCCCAGCCGAGTAGGCTGGCATCGGTGGTTACGATCAGCCACTGGAGTGGGAGGAAGGATTTTCCTTGCTGGCGGTGTCCACCATTTGAGTGTTCTTTTGACTTGGGCGGATAAGCGGTGTTTGCGGTTGAGGCTGAAGGGGCTTTTGTCACAGGCCGAGAGGAGGGAGAGCTGTAGGGCTCGGAAATGTAGCTGGGCAAAGGGGACTGTCTCCATTGCGGCCACCATTTTTCCTAGGACACTAATGCCAAAGCGGATGGACTGGGGGGAGCGGCTGCGAAGGACCTGCACCCCTTTTTGGATTGCTGTGGCCTTGTCCTGAGGGAGTATGACTTGCCCTCTTGCGGTGTCTAGGCTCATTCCGAGGAAATTGATTGTTTGGGCCGGCGTTGGGGATGATTTTCTAGGTTTATGAGCCATCCTAGGTGGGAGAGAGTGTCCGTTGTGATTCTGACGCTGTCGAGGCATGCCTGGAAGGATAGGCTTTTGAACAGCAGATAGTCTAGGTACGGTAAGACGACGACTGCTCGTGAGTGAAGGATGGTCATGACAGCCGTCATGACCTTTGTGAAGGCTCTGGGTGCGGTTGCCAAGCCGAAGGGCAGGGCGACGAATTGGAAGTGGCGTTTTTGTACCGCGAACCGCAGGTATCTTTGGTGGGGTGAGAGAATGGGAATGTGGAGATATGAGTCTTGTATGTCGATGGTTGCTAGGAATTCTCCTTTCTCTAAGGACGCGATTACTGAGCGTAGGGATTCCATTCTGAACTGCCAAACTGACCGGTCCTTTTTTGGGATGACAAACAGGTTTGAGTAGTAGCCCCTGAACTGTTCGTCATCTGGTACCGGTTTTAGGACGCCAGTTTTGAGCAGGGAGTTGATGGCCTCGAGGAACGGTCGGGCGTTTCCCTTTGTGGGGCGGGATATGAAGAAGTGATTTGGGGGTCGGGATGTGAATTTTATCTTGTAGCCGGATGACACCAGTTCTCTGACCCAATTGTCGTGTACAATGTTGAGCCATGAGTGGCCGACCTGCGTTTGTGTTGGCTTTAGAGCTGGACCACCTTGGTATTCCTTGGGAGGCTTGAGATCGTGAGTGCGACTGTGGGCGGCGAAAGGCCGCTTGAACCTCTGCTGGGGGAGAAACTTGCTTTTGCCTCCTGTAGTTTCAGAGATGAGTTGGTCGAGTTTTTCGCCGAATAGGCGACCTCCCTGGTACGGTAGGTTTAGGAGTGATCTTTTTGATGCTGGATCAGCGTGCTAGCCCCTAAGCCACAGGGTTCGGCGCATGGAGATGGCATTTACTGCTGCCAGTGCGGCGCAGTTGGCTGCGTCTTTGGATGCTAGCAGGAAGTAGTGCTGTGCTTTCGCCAGTAGATCGAGTTGGTCTGCCGGGTTCTGGTCGGGGTCTTGCAGAGTCTGTTGTATGTCCTGGATCCAGGATCTCGCTGCTTTGGCCACCCATGCTAACAAGGGCGAGAGAGAAGCCCCATACGCCTCTAAGATTGAGCGTGCTAGACTGTCAAGCTGTCGGTCATTGGGGTCTTTGATAGTCGAGTTATCTGAGATAGTAAGTAGGGTTTTGTTAGCTAGACGCGATACTGGGGGGGGGGGGGTCTACGGCTGGCGATTCAGCCCATTTTTTGTGTTGGTCTGGGGCAAATGGATATTTTGGTTCGATGGCCTTGCGGCCCGTGAAGCGCTTGTCGGGCCGGTCCCAGTGTCGTTCTACTAAGCTGACGATCTCCTCATGGTTAGAGAAAACTCGGCGAGGGCGTTTAGTCTTTGTGAACAAGAAGCTGCGCTTTGGCGTGGTGACGCACTCGTCTTTGATATCCATTGTCGTGTTAACAGCTTCGATAAGGCTGTCAACCAATGTCTGGATGACCGTGTCTCACTCTCGTAGGGCGTGTCTGGGTCTAATAGTTCGCCCTCGGAGCGTGAATCGGACCGGTGACGTGCGTGCGGCCAATGACTCGGGCCATGGGCGGAGCTGCAGTGCAGGCCCAGATCAGGGCCTCAATTACTTGTGGCCCCGGGAGTGGCGTCGGGTGGCCGCGATTGCGGCTGCCCCTGGGACAGTGAGCGCACCCCGACTTACCGGCGATGCGCATCCCGGACTGGAGCCGCTGCGTTGGGGACATCTGGCTGTGGGTACCGAGGTGGGTGGGGATTCTGCAGCCTCTGCTGCACCAGAGCCCTTAGGGATGGCTTGGTGAGCAAAGTGTGCTGGCTGCTGTGCTGTATCACCTGCCTCCTTTGCTGGAGGTAGGGCTGGGCGATTTTGGAAAAAATCAAAATCTTGATTTTATTTAAACCTATGGACAATTTTCGATTTAAATCTTGATTTTTGTTCTATTTTTTTTTTTTGCTTTTCTTTGATGAATAAAGAGAAAAAAACGAAGAGGTAGTTTAACAATTTTTATTCAGATAAATAACGTTAACATAACTATGTTTTAAACAACTTCAGTTTTTTAAATTGTGCAAATATCATCCCATCCCTCCCTCGTGACAGTTCATCCATCCCTCCACTTCCTTGTGACAGTTCATCCATCCATTCCTCCACTCCCTTGTGACAGTTCATCCATCCATCCCTCCACTCCCTTGTGACAGTTCATCCTTCCCTCCCTCCCCTCCCTTGTGGCTGTTCATCCATCCATTCATCCATCCCTCGTGACAGTTCATCCATCCATCTCTCCCTCCCCTCCCTTGTGGCCCTCTCCTCTCTCTCTGTGTGCGCGCCCGGTAAGGACGCGCGCACCGGATATTTCGCCTCAAGCATCAGTAGGGGGCCCCCGTGACCCTGTGACAGAGGAGAGTAACTGAGGGAAGCATCCTGCTTCCCTTGGTTGTTCCCGCCCCTCCTCTCGTCTGCAGCCCAGGCTCTAACCCTAACCCTAGCCCCAATCCCAACCCCAACCTCAGCCCCAACCCTAACCCTAGCCCTAGCCCTAACCCAGGGGGAGCAGCTGTGGAGAAGGGGGCGGCGCCATATCCATCTCATTGTGCCGGCGGCAAGGGGCAGGTAAGACCCCGCGGCCGCTGCAGGGGCGGCGTAGCTGGGCTCTGCCAGCACATTTTGAATTAATTTGATTAATCGCCCAGCCCTAGCTGGAGGTGATAATTGTCCTGTAGCCGTCTGCTACCCTTGGTGCCCTCTGGGTGCCGGTGGCCTGTGCATCCCCTTGTCCTGCGGGGTGAGGTCATGGTGCCCCTCTGGGTGCCAGTGGCCTGTGCATCCCTCTGTCCTGCAGGGCGGTGCAAGTATGTCTCATGGCTACTGGTGGCTCTGCGCCGGGAGAGTGGGGTCCTTTTATGAGGATCCGTCCCTGTGTGAAAATCAGCGACGTTAAAGTGAAAGGCTAACTAAATAAAAGAGGGTATGTGTGGTCTGAGCTACAGACCGCATGTGCCTCCTGCGACACGAAGCTAAAAACTGAATATCTACGCCCACGCTCGGGTGTATACTGCAAGAAGGAGGGCTCAATTTTAATCTCTCCTTAGTGTCGCCTCCTAGTGGCAGAAAAGCATACACCCATGGTCCTGTGTCCCCCAATGATGCGAAGGAGAAACAAAAATCAGTTCTAAACTAGGTCGGTCCAAAAGTGGGCATAAAGAGAGCACCAAATAAAAGTGATCAACCTAAAGCATACTAAAAATACTACTGACAGAGAGAGAAAAGTATGCAAAACAGATGGGATCACCTACATTATATTATGTTACAAGCCAAGGAAATACATAAAAACACTTAAAAAAGCCTATTGACATAACAATCAGAGATCAGAGCAAGCCCATAATGAAGCTGACGCCAATCTCCTCTACAGACACAGTAAACCAGATACCCAGAGTATAAACAGCAGCCTAAATGTATATGCCTCAATGCGGAGGCAGCGGCTTCTCTTAAAGTGTGGAGGGGGCCTGCATTTCATTCCACACAGTACATATTCCAGGGGAGTGAGTGTTGGTGCACCCGTTGCTCCCTTTTAGTCTGGAAAGGGTGATCACTGATGGGGAGGGTAGATATGTATGCCTGGTATGTAGAGTGGCTGGGGTACGATTGTGCTCGATTGCTCTATATATTCCGCCACCATTTTCTGTGAGTAAATTACAACATATAATCCCCATTATTACGGAATATGCTAACATACCCTTGATGGTAGTCGGGGATTTTAATATGTACCTAAATGCCGGATTGGATAAGTACCGGGGTGAGCTGGGAGGGGGCACTATACAAGAGACGTCTCTGGCGAGGGTTTTGCAGGAGATACAATTAATGGATGTACGGCGCATGAAGTTTCCTGATGTTAGGCAGTATTCTTGCTATTCTACATCTCACTCCTCGTTATCTAGGATAGATCTGGCTTTGGGGAATGGTGAAATGGTGCCCTAATAGCCGGGACTGAATATTGTACCAGATTGATCTCAGATCATTCTCCCCTCAAGGTGGTTATAAACATGGACCGGAGTTCTCTATGTCATAGGGGTGGGTGGAGGTTCAATCCATTTTGGCTGGCGGTGTTTGATGGTAATGTCTCCATTCCCTCTATTTTGGAGGAGTTGTTTTGCAACAATGTGGGTTCGGTATCTATGTCCATGGTTTGGGACGCCATGAAAGCGTTTTTGCGTGGAGTCCTAATAAAAGAAATATCCAAGATTAAGTCTAAAACTGGAGACCATATGCACTATTTGCGGACTGAGGTAGATACTCTGGAGCAGTGTTTCCCAACTCCAGTCCTCAAGGCACACCAACAGGTCATGTTTTCAGGATTTCCTTATCATTAGACAGATGATGGAATTATCCCTGTGCAAGTGATTAAACTAACACCTGTGCAATCCTAAGGAAATCCTGAAAACATGACCTGTTAGTGTGACTTGAGGACTGGAGTTGGGAAACACTGCTCTAGAGCACACCTTTGTGGAGTCACCAACTGCCGACAATAAGTTGAAATGGACAAATGCCCAATCTAAATTAAACGAATTTGTGTTACAGCAGGCTGAAAATAAACGTTTTTTTTTTAAAGCAGCAATTTTATGCTGAGGGCGAGGGAGCTGGACATCTGTTGGCAACGGTTGCCAGAGCCCAGGCTGGGGCGCCGCTGGTCTCGGCTATCCGGGACGGTAATGGTGTTCTGGTTACGGATACTGGAGAGATTGTGAAGGTGTTTTTCCAATTCTATCAGCAGTTGTACTCCTCCAAGCTCATGAAATCTTGTGCCGAGTTGGAGCAGTATATTCGTGACATTCGGCTTCCTAAACGGACAGATGTCCAGAGAGTACAATTGGAGGCTCCTATAACAATAGAAGAACGGTGCGCTGCGATAAAAGACTTCCAGAATAATAAGGTTCCTGGCTAGGATGGTGTCCCAATTGAAATTTATAAGGAATATGGGGAAGCTTTATTATCTAGATTGAAGGAGGTATTTGATGGGGCTATGAGTGAGGGGGTTCTCCCTGGATCGATGAGGGAGGCGGTGGTGGTTCTGTTACCTAAACCAGGAAAGGATCCTCTCCAGCCTGAGTCATACAGGCCTCTCTCTTTGCTATCTACGGATGTAAAGATTTTGGCGAAAGTCTTGGCAACCAGGCTGATGACTGTGATTACCCAGGTGGTGGGGGAGGATCAAACGGGATTTATGCCCAATAAATCTACAGCCATTAATCTGCGTAGGGTGTTTCTCAATCTACAGTTGGCATCTCAGAGTGAGGGGGAGAGGGCGGTGCTCTCACTTGACGCTGCGAAGGCTTTCGATAGCGTTGAGTGGGAGTACCTCTGGGTGGTTCTGGGGGAATTGGGATTTGGAAAACAGTTTATAAAGTGGGTGAAACTACTGTATTCTGCTCCTGTGGCAAGGATTCGCCTTAATGATGTCCTGTCAGATACTCTGAAGCTGGAGAGGGGTACTCGGCAGGGATGTCCGTTGTCCCCCTCCTGTTTGCTCTCGCCATTGAACCATTGGCTGTCAAGTTAAGTACTAGTCCCAGTATCCAGGGTTTCCGTCATGGAGCCTTGGAGGAGAGAGTGGCATTATATGCTGATGATCTCCTGCTGTTTCTGGGGGACACGTCAGGCTCCTTGACTACATGGGACTTATACAGGAATTTGGAGATTATTCGGGTTTAAAAATAAATTGGGATAAGTCGGTAATCATGCCCGTGGACACTATCTGCTGATACAAAAGTGGGAGATACTTGTCTTAAAAGTGGTTCAGGAATTCAAATATTTGGGTATAGTGGTGTCTTCTGTTGTCTCTAATTATATCTCTTTGAATTTAATGGATATGTTGGGTAAATTTCAACAGAAAAAGGAGATTTTTGTGTACTCACCGTAAAATCCTTTTCTCTTAGCCTCTAATTGGGGGACACAGACCGTGGGTGTTATGCTGCTGTCCACTAGGAGGCGACACTAGGCAGAATCTGCAAAAGAGTTATAGACTCCTCCTCTGCAGCATTACACCCCTGAAGCAGGAAATGCTTCTCCAGTTTTGTGCTAAAGCAGTAGGAGAGTTAACAGATAATAACAGTGACACAGGAAGTCTACACAGGCAACCTGTGTAAACAAATATAGTCAACAAGGTAATAACAGTGTAACAAGGCCTGAACCAAGCAGGCACGTGTGTAAACAGTTAATAGTTAGAGTAATACTAGTACCACAAGGCCTGTAACTAAGCAGGCGCATGTGGAAAACAGTGAAGAGTTAACGAAGCAATAATCGTACAACAGGGCCTGTAACTAAACAGGCTCACAGTACTACAAGGCCTGGAGCTAAACAGGCACAAGTTTAAACAGTCAACAGAGTGATAATAGGCAAACATGTGTAAACATGTTAACCATGTAACAGCCGAGAAGCTATGTGAGAACTGTAGAAAAAAAGGCCCACCAGGGCAATAGGGTGGGTGCTGTGTCCCCCAATTAGAGGCTAAGAGAAAAGGATTTTACGGTGAGTACACAAAAATCTCCTTTTCTCCTTCGCCTCATTGGGGGACACAGACCGTGGGACGTCCCAAAGCAGTCCCTGGGTGGGAAAGAACAATGGAACTAGTGACACAGAGCATGGTCAGTGAAGAACTATGCCCCGACAGGCGGGCTTGCTGCCGCCTGGAGGGCACGTCAAGCCCTATAGTGGCTTGAGTATGTGTGTAGGCTGACCCCTTTTGGCTGTCTACACACTTGTCGGACTGACACCTGGTGCCAAACGGACCAGGAAGCCCTCACGGCCGTAGTAGAACGTGCCGTGCCGCTGCCGGAAGGGATGAGATTTTTACGGTATAAGCGTCTTGGATGGTTAGACGAATCCACCTGGTTAGAGGAGCCTTAGAGGCTGACATGTCATTATTTCTGCCTTCTGGAAGAAGGGAGAAAGAGAATCCGACCTGTGGAGAGGCACTGGTTGTGGGTACTTAGATGCGTAGGGACCTGATAAGGTCCTGCATATGTAGGTCTTTTACGACCAGACAGACTGGAGTCGGTCACGCGATGACAGAGAGATGTCTTTAGTGAGGTGGAAGGAGTATACCGCCTAAGAAGGATTAGAACTAGCCGTAGAACAGTCTTGTTCAGGTAGAAGACCAGAAAAGATGGTTTACATAAGAGCGCTGAAAGTACAGATACCTCTGCAGAGAACAATAATTTGCCATCAAAACACATTACTGTTTGGATGAGAATGCTAAGGGTAATAACCTATAGACCAGGGGTCTCAAACTCCAGGCCTCGAGGGCCGCACACAGTCCAGGTTTTCAGGATTTCCTTAGAATTTGACAGTTGGTCATTTGATTACCAACTGTCAAATACTATGGAAATCCTGAAAACCTGCACTGTGTGCGGCCCTCGAGGCCTGGAGTTTGAGACCCCTGCTATAGACGCTCAAAAGGTGGATCTTGTAGAGCCGTGAGGACGAAGATCAGGTCCCCCAGGAGTAGTCTTGTTGTACGGAGACCTTAAATGGGAGACCCTTTGAAGGAAGGATTTTCCTAGAGACCTGGAGTCAACACATCTTTGGAAGAAGGTGAAACAGGCTGAACCCCTGCTGTATGAGAGACCCCAAGGACAGACCTGAGTCTAGGCCTGAGTGGAAGAAACGAAAGATCTCCGCATGAAAAAAGGGTCAGGGGAATGACCCCTAGAGGAGCTCGGAGATAAAGAAAAAACAAAACGATTACACTCGTGGTATATCATTGATAAGGCTGGTTTACTTGCTGCGACCATGGTCGCTACAACATCCAGGGAAAAAAACCCATGGGTAAATTCCAGGTCTCAAGGGCTACGCCACTATTTTCAGAGTTGAGGAATTCCGAGGGAGAGCTGGCCCTGAGAGAACAGGTCTGAACTATCTTTGTAGTTGTCCTGGTACTGCTGTTATGAGTTGGACGAAACTTTTCGTCCAAGCGCATCTGGGCCAGTCTGAAAATACAGGGAGATCTGGCAACCGTCTTGTTTGACCTTCCGCACTATCCTGTTAGTGTGAAAGAATATAGGGGAGACGGAGACAGGTCCCGTCTAGGACTTGTGCGTCTGTCCTATTGACTGTAGGTTCTAGGACCTGGCCAGAAAGGATGGAGCCTTAGCAATGGAGACGTGAGGCCGTCAGGTCCACATCTGCAGTTTCCTGGCGCTGGCAGCCTTGACAGAAGACATCTGGATGAAGGGGCCGATTCCCTGAGTCCGTCCCTTGGCGGGTTAGCCTGGTATGAGAACAGGTGACAGTACAGTGTTCAAGGATTCCACCCGGTGAAGGATGTGGCGAACGTCTGTCATCACTTGGAGACTGCGGGTTCCACCATGGTGGTTGACATATGCCACGGCTGTGGCATTGTCTGACTATATCCTAGCAAGACCGACTGGCAGAAAGGTGACTGAAGTATTCCAGTACTAGAAATACTGCCCAAGTCTTCATAGATTGAGGGGCATCCTCGTGTGTGGGCGGGACTATTGGCACGTGCATTGTGATGGGAGTACATCACCCCACATCCTGTTTCTGGGCCATGTCTAAGCATGGATAGTTGAAGAGGCCGTAAGTGCAGCTAAGGCTATGGAACTGCCTCCCATGCTGCCACTATCCTGTCTAGGACTCTTATAGCCGTTGTGAAGGATTGAGGAGACCGCTGAAGCGAATTCCCAGACGAAGAATCCGTCCCCTGTCTGGGAAAAACCAATATGGCCGATACTCCATATGTGATGCTGCAGCATGTGGCCATCAGGAAGACATATGGGACTCTTCGAGTTTGTGTTCTGTGCTGGAACATGTGCTCTGGCATTGTGGTAGACTCATGGAGGGAGATCCGCCAACCGAGTCTTCTTAACGTGTCCAGTGAAATCGACAATGTACGCAGACTCCTCCTGCATTGATGAATGAGTCGTCCAGACATGGGAGACTCCTGGAATGCAGTATAGACATTTCCAACTTCAGGCTGCATTTATGAGCCTTAGGTCTCACGGTATTCACTTTTAACTCCTGAGACGAGAAGGAACTGACTGCGTGGAAGAAGGTTCAGGCCACAGCCACACGGGAGACCAGAGGGCCCATCCATTGGGTTAATGCATTTGTGAGTCTGCGAGTTCCTGCTTCGAAGCGGACTGAGCAGAGGGCATTACGCGTGTTATCTCAACCCAAGTACCTAATATAGGTACAGTGAGGAGAATGGCCGCTGAGCTTGTGTTCCACATTCCGCAACATAGAGTTTCGTTTTAGTAGTCCGGGGATAGAGGCCGGGTAGACCCTGTGTGGTCCCAAGTTCAACCCGAGTCCCCAACAGTGGGGAGGCGAGGAAGGAGTATGCTATGGGTCGTAGGTTCCCGAGACCTTTAGCTCAGTTCCCCGTGCCGCTGCGGATCACGGTGTTTAAGCCTGCGTCTTTTGAGACTTGGCTGTCGTCACCACCAACCGGGGCTCCAGCTGTGGGGTCTGGAGAGAATTGGCGAGCAGTCCTGGAACGCCGTACTGTTGTCGGGTAATTGCAGGTTATATCAGCTTCAACTGGGCTCTCCAACAGTGGGGCCCGAGGAAGGATCTGTCAGTGAAACCTGAAGGAAGTCCGCCACTAAAAAAGGGTCCCTGCATGGCGACCGATCCTTTGTCAGACTTAGCCTAAGCTCTGACCAACCCCAACGATTCCGAATGACCGGAATCAGTTATGCCTGATGTGTGCTGGGAGTGGAAAACGCTTTTGCCTCCTTAGCGCCTGAGGTATACAGTAATCCTCCAAACAGGTGTCTAGTGAGGCATTACAGACCTGTGATGGTCTCCTTACAAACACTTCCGCCTCCCATCCACGGAACCAGATGCCACGTCTACTGGCGATGGCAGTAGACGCTGTTATTGCAGAGCAAGTGGCAGCGTCCAGGAATTATGGATCAGATAGTCCTGAGGTAACAACTCGAGCCGTCCGGGCCACAGAGTGTGATCGGCGGGCATGGAAACCATAGTGTCTGACGGAATTGAATCCGTATCTTGATTACCGTACAGTTATTAAACCGGTTGTCGGGACGAAATCGATGATTTTTGGAGAATGTCATGAAAACGAACTAAGTGCTGTCTGCGCGTCCATGTAGAAAGCAGAAGCATGCGGAATGCCTGGCCAGTAAGTGCAGCAGGTAGTTCCCTGAGAGTTGCAGCAAGGAGGAAGCGCCGCTGCTTTCCTTGACGCTGGACTCCAGCTGCACGGCATGTGTCCTGAAGACTGCAGCGGGGGAGAGGCACTGCTGAGCCCGTTAGCAACATGGTAGCGACCTCTTGCTATGCTCTCATTTCATAGCTGCTGAGAGCCCCAGCGCTATGCTGTGGGTCCCGAACACTGCAGCAGGAGGAGAAAATGCTAACCTCCTGACCATGGCCTTATCGGGTACCGTACGGAGCTGCAGCGAGAGAAGTACGCTGATCCTCTGCTATGTGCGATAGGGAAGAAGCGTGTGAAGCTGCAGTAGGGAATAGGACCAATGAACCTCTGGTTATCATGTGCAGCCAAGAGGAAATGTGTGGGGCTGCAGCAGGGAGGGAGCCCTGCTTGGCTTCGCTGCCCCGTGTGCACTTTGTGAAAACTATAAGTTCATCCACACAGTATCCCACTGAGCCACCTCATGTACCGCACTGTCCGCCACTACTTGTGTGGGGGCTGCAGGGGAGTCTTTGAGGTTACTGGGCTACTAGACCTGTATTAGGGCTTGTATGCACTCTTTTCACCCCAGCACTCTGCAAAGGTGCTCCTGGCTCCGTATGAGGGCTTTATTGATCCCTCACAGCCCAGGTCCACTCCTGCCCCCAGTCACTCAATGGCCACCGCTGGATGTAGGTGGCCCTCCTTACACATAATGGCTCATGCAGTCGGCCTCTCATATACTGCCGCCGCTGTATGCCGCCATTATCTGTGGGGGGAGGACATTGGGGGGGTGAGGAAGATGCCTGGCAAAATGCGCGCCAGAGAAGCCGTCCCGCCCCTTGTGCAGCTCTAGGCCACCCCCTCCATGATGCGTCCTCTGGGGGGCGGAGCGTGCAGGGAAATAGAAACTCCGTGCCCTGCACGCTCTGCTCTGCCCCTTACCTGAAGATGACTGTCATCCGCGTCATCCGGGGGCGGGCCGGGGGCCAGGGGCGGGAAAAGAGGCGGCGGCTTCGCGCTAGGCCGAAGCCGCGGCCTCAAGTAAAAATAGATGCCGCAAATGACGGCAGGCCGGCGCGGATGTCCGGTCCGGGACCGGAACGGATCTGGACCCGGCCGGACCCCTGGGGCTGAGGCCACATGAGCGCTTGCCCAGCGCAGCCCGCCATCAGGGGCACCCATAGGGCTGGGTCCCCTGGAAGTGCGGTCTAGAGTGGCAGCCCCCATCAGGAGAACCCAGTGGAACTGGTTCTCCTGGAGTCCAGACACTGTGCTGGCTCTGTAGGGAGCCCAGCAAACTGTTGCTCCTACTAACAGCATGGGCCCCCTGCCCCATCAGGAGAAAGCAGCGAAGGCTGATCTCCTGGGGTGCCTGTCTGCCATAAATGCTGCAGCAGAATTGTATCCCCCATTAGGAGAACCCAGAGAAAACGGTCTTTCAGATTCCAGGGTTCGGCTTAATTGCATCCCCCATTAGGGGGCCGCAGGCAGAACTGGGGTATCCCTTACAGACACTCAGCAGGCTGAGGCTCCTGGAGTGAGCTGCAGCAGCTGCAGTGCAGACATGCCGAGTGCTGCGGCCTGTGTCCATCAGAGATCCGTATGTGGATTGCGCCAGTGCACCATGATAGTGCCCTACCTGCGCTGTCTCAACCTAAAAAGCCCCGAAGGGGTGATTAGGGAGGGATGCTGCTGTCCACCATCAGCGGGCTGCTGTGTAACCTCAACTTCAACCCAGGGTCTCCAACAGTGGGGAGCTGGGGAAGGGGGGGGGGGGGCCGTCGTCTCGACCTCAACCAGGCACCCCCAACAGTGGTGGGCCAAGGAGGGAGCGGCATGTTGGGGGAAAAAGTCGACCTCAACCAGGCGCCCCCAACAGTGGGGGGCCGAGGAGGGACCATGCCGGGAGTCTCGTCAGAGACCCACTTTTCTTCTTCTTGAAATCAAAAATCTAAAAGTGAAAAAATTTTAGGACAATAAAATTTAGGTGTGCCTCCTACAAGACACTAAGCAAAAACTGGAGAAGCATTTCCTGCTTCAGGGGTGTAATGCTGCAGAGGAGGAGTCTATAACTCTTTTGCAGATTCTGCCTAGTGTCGCCTCCTAGTGGACAGCAGCATAACACCCACGGTCTGTGTCCCCCAATGAGGCGAAGGAGAAATTAATATTTGGTGCAAGCTTCCCTTGTCGGTGGTTGGTCGAACCAATCTGGTGAAAATGATATTAATGCCTCAGCTGTTATACATACTTCATAATTCTCCAATTTGGATTCCCATGCGTATTTTCTATAGATTTCAAGCTTTATTCAGGGAATTAATTTGGAAAAAAGGTGTGGCCAGAATCCGTCTCGATACATTACAAAGGCCTAAGGACCAGGGAGGATTGGTGGCCCTAACCCATGGGCGTATTTTCTGGCGTCCCAGCTCCAACAGCTCGTTCTGGTTAGCGGGAATTTGGAGAAATTGGCTCATGTCATTACGGGGGGAATCTCCATTGTCTCCTATTTGGAGGTTGGGCTCTTGGAGCAGGAACGCAGAAATTGTTTGCCAACTGTGAGGCTCATGAGGAAAAGGTGGCAGAAAACTGAATCAATTTTAAAAGTGACAGGGCATACTCCTTTAACTCCGCTTTGGAATAACCCCGCTTTGCCGGAGATTTACAAGCTGGATGGAGGGGGGATATGGAGGGGATTGGGTATCTCACTTGTGGCACGGATTTTGAATGGAGACGTTCTCAAGTCTTTTCAGCAATTGTCTGATGAATTCTCTGTCCCTCGAAACACGTTCTACTTCTATCTACAGTTGCGACACGCCTGGAGGAGCCAACCTAAACACTTGCAGAGTAAGATACAACACCACCTACTGTTTAATACATTACTTAGTCATAATAGAGGCAAGGGTCTTATTTCTAGGATTTATAGAATTTTGATGCAGCAGTTCCAGTGGGAGAGACCGCTGCTGATCAAGGACAGATGGGAGCGGGATGTGGGTCCTATTGATAGCGAATCCTGGGAAGATATATTGGATAGTGTCCCGCTTCTGTCCACTTGTGAGGCGCAGCGTTTATCTCAGCTATATTTACTACATAGGGTATATAGGACGCCCAAATTTTTGTGCCGAACTGGTATTAGAGGAGATGACAAATGTCCAAAGTGTGGGGAGGAGGGAGCTGATTTGATGCACATGTTTTGGAACTGTAGGCAAGTGGCGGTCTTCTGGAATACATGTATTAACTACGTTAAGAATGTGTTCGAGTCTGCTTTACCATTTACCCCGTTGGTGTGTGTGCTGGGATGTGTGGGCCCTGGACAATATGATGTTAATGAAGAATTGGCGCTAAAACGTACCCCGTTCCAGGTTCGAAAAGTAATAGCTACTCATTGGATCGACCCTCAACCATTAAGGCTACAGGAATTTGTGGATAAAATGAGGAATCTGATTAGATTGGAGGAGGGGGTGTATAAGAAAAGAAAGGCACTGCATAAATTCGATAAATTATGGAGTAGGTGGAGACACTTTCATGGTGATCACTTTATAGCCTTGTTGAACATGATAGGGTCTTATTGCTATCTGAGATGGTATGACTGTTTATCCTAATTAGAAAACTCTTGCTAGACTTATCGCTTCTATGTTTACTCTGATAATACAGCATAATTATTATTTGATATTATATTATAAATATACTCAATTGTGGATGTTTATTCGGATATAAGGGGGTTGCGTCCAACATTAACATGTGATAAGGTTCATTGGGATAGGGGAGGGGGGTGTACTTGTATGTGGGCTGTATATGTTACTGTTAAATGTCTCTTCTGTTTCTCTGTATGTATTTTTTATACTGTATTGAAAATTTTCTTTAGTTTCAATGAAAAAAGATCTAATTTAAAAAAAATGTATATGCCTCAACGATGCTAGGTATAAATGAAAAACACTGAACCTATTGTAGATGAACAGACGTTCTTTTAAGTCCAACACAGGATAAATGAAGCGGAGGAGTGCATGCTCGGCCACCGTTCTAGTCCGAAGAGGCATTTTAGTGGTCTTTTCTTAAAACAAAGGAGATGAAGGAATGTCACGCTGCTAATTATGGATCCAAAGGAGCAGTCAGGATACAGAGAACTGTACCAAAAGATCTTTAATGTCTATGTGATTCATGAGCATAAGACTACTCCTTCAGGACAAAAATCTGTGTAAAGGTTAGTACCTCCATTACTATCCTTTCTCCAATAATACACGGGTAAGACCCTATTTGCGCTCCTCTCCTTCCAGCTTGTACCCTTGTTATTTGCGAAGTGCTCTTTTCTTGGAATTATATATGCAGTGACAGTGCTGTCACAAAACGCAACTCTAGACCTTTTGGGAAATATATAACCACTTGCTAATGAGGTAGCGAAACTGACAGCTTTTAATAGGCTGCTTAGGAAAGTTTGTAGAAACTGATCGGTCAGACAGTGCTACTATGGCTAAAGGTTCCAATGGTTAAAGTGTTGTTACCTGAATAGTCCCAATAATAGTCTCGGCATCAATGTCATTTTCACAGACATTGAAATCATACAAGAAGATCTCCTGGGGATGAGGATCTCTCCCAAGCAACTTCCTTTTCCTTAAAGGGACTTCTTCATAGCGCAGAAACCACTGAACGACAGCATGTTTGCTGGAATATTTATTTGCACCTGGGAAAAAAAAAATAAAAATAAAAACACGCACAGTTGGTTTAACTATATAAATTTATTAGGAGATTCAGAGACTCTTGTACTGAAAGGCTGAGAAGTTGAAATGATAAATATATATATGTGTATATCCTATTTATTCACACACATACACTACATATAAGCCCTATTCAGTCTGTCTGAAAGTTTGTCCCGAAAACAGCGCCACCTATAGTGTACATTACAAAAGCCAGTTAAACTGGGATGTGACATAGGGGTTGACCAGGCTTTTGCTATAATTCATATTTGTATCTAGGCTGCAAAATGTTGACAATTTGCAATATACATGCTGTCAACATTTTGCAGGGTTACCTAGATAACACATATTTGTGGCATGTTTGTGCATGTAAATGGAAACTGGTCATTTCCTTCCAGTCTCCTACAATTACACCCCCTCCCCTATTCACAGTATGGCCAGCAACCCCCAGGATCCTACAACAGCCCGCCCCAGCCCCTAATGTTACCACCCTCCCCCACTGTATACAGCGGTCCTCACTGCACTGACACACTGTACCGAATGGCCAGCTGTGAAGGCGATTCGGCACTGTGTCAGTGCAGTGGGGACCGCTGCATCTGTGTGCGCTAACCCTGTGGGCTCTGAGCCCTGGAGCCGAGGTCCGCACTACACAGCCCAGGTGTCTGTGCCCTGGAGCTGAGGCCTGCACTTCGCAGCCCGGCTCTGTGCTGCAGCCCTCTCTGTGCCACCTCCAGCCCCTTCTTTTTCAGCCTTCTGGGAGCTGGAGGCGGGGAGGACACCAGCAACAGCGATGACTCATTACTGAGTAAGTCCCTCTGGACTTCTTATCTGTACACTTTCTAAAGTCTTTTTAACAACTTACAGAGGGGCTAGAGACATGGGGGACCCCTTCCTGAATGCAGCAGATACATTGCATTCAGTTAGCATAGCACCGGGGGGGGGGGGGGGGTGATCGGTCCTCTTTAAAAGCCTCTAATTGGGGGACACAGGACCAAGGGTGTTATGCTGCAGTTCACTAGGAGGCTGCCACTAAGTGGGATCTGAAAGTTTTTTGTTTTTTTTTCTAACTCCTCCCCTGCAGTATACACCCTGGGTGGCACAATCTGAACCAGCTCAGTGACTAAGGCAGTAAGCGGGAGAAAATATAGGCCTGTAAGGCTGCTTTCACACTGCAGTTTTTTCACTGATCAGTGTCCATCAGATTTGTGTTCCAAAACCCAGAGAGGAACCAGGAGAGGAACTTGCAGAGAAAAACTATAATTGAAAGATTGACACCTGTTCTGAGTTTTGGAGACACCCTGGTTTTGGCACACAAATCTGATGGACACTGATCAGTGAAAAAACTGCAGTGTGAAAGCAGCCTAAGAAGGCAACCATATGAGAACTCAAAGAATCGTAAAGAACTCAAAACGGCCAGAACGGGCAACAGGGAGGGTGCTGTGTCCCCCAATTAGAGGCTCAGAGAAAAGGATTTTACGGTGAGTACACTCAAAAATCCCCTTTTCTCAATTGCCTCATTGGGGGGACATAGGACCATGGAACGTCCTAAAGCAGTCCCTGGGTGGGTAGAAAGAAAAAACACAGAAAAATTACAGCCTTTTGCAAGGCAAACATTCTAGAGATGAGCTACTGCTGCCTGCAAGTTACTACTACCCAAACTCTCATCTGCAGATGACTGAGCATGGACGTTGTAGTGTTTAGCAAACGTGTAGGCTGGACAAGGTGGCAGCTTTGCACACCTGCTCTGCGGATGCTTGGTGTCGAATGGCCCAGGATGCTCCCACCGCATGGGTTGAGTACGCCTTTAATCCATCTGGAATGGGCATTTTTCTTAAACAATATGATTCCTGAATAGTTGACCTAATCCATCTTGGCAATGTGGCTTTGGACGCCGCCATGCCTTTTCTCTGACCCTCCGGGAGAATGAATGAATAAAGAATCAGACTTCCAGAAGGGTGCCATACATAACATAAGAGCTCTAACCAGATCCAGTGTATGCAGAGTCATCTCAACATGGTGCACTGGTGGCGGGCAAAAAGAAGGGAGAGATCTCTCCTCTTTCTGGTGGATGGAAGAAACCACCTTTGGAAGGAACGACAGCACCGGCCAGAGCACAACCTCATCCTGATGGAAATCCAGGAAAGGCATTCTGCAAGAAACACGGCGGATAGAGGTTATCGCCACGAGAAAGGCAACTTTCCAGGGCAAGAAGCAAAGGGAGACCTCCCTGAGAGGCTCAAAGGGGGGATTCTGAAGGACGTCCAAGACCAGATTTAGGTCACATGCTTCCAGCGGTCTACTGTAAGGGGGAACCAGATGGGAGACACACTGAATAAAAGGTCCTAACTTGAGGTTTTACAGCAAGGCGGTGCTGGAAAAGCACTGAAAGTGCAGAAATTTGACCCTTGAGAGAGCCGGGAGAAAGACCAACTGAAGGAAGCCTAGAATTGCAGGGAAAGAAAACACAAGAGGTGAGTGGTACCGAGCCTTGCACCACGAGAAGAAAGTCTTCCATGTGCAGTAGTAAATGCGAGTGGAGGTGGGCTTCCTAGAGGAGAAACCGGCCTGGGTTAAAACCCAGGTCCCAACAGCCACGCCGTCAATTTCAGGGCCATCGAGTGTTGGTGGCATATTGGACCTTGAGTTAGCAGATCTGGACAGACGCCAAGGGGTGTTGGTGAAGAGCCGTACTAGGTCGGCGTAAAAGACCTGGGCCAATCTGGTGCTATTAGAAAGACGGAGACACCCTCCGTCTTGATTTTCCTCACCACCCTCGGTATTAGAGGCAGAAGGGGAAAGATGTAAGGCAGGCGAAACGGAGTCCAAGGCTGGACTAGTGCGTCCACTCCTACCGACAGCGGGTCGCGAGACTGAGCTATGAATGTGGGCACCTTAGCGTTCAGCCGCGACACCATAAGATCCACGTCCGGAGTCCCCCAGCGGTGACATATCTGCTGGAAAACCTCTGGATGTAGGGCCCATTCCCCCGATGCAATGCCCTGACGGCTGAGGAAATCTGCCGCCCAATTGTCAACGTCCGGAATGTGCACTGCTGAGAGCACGGACCGGGTTGATTTGGCCCAGCGGAGAATGGGCTCCACCTCACACATCACCTGTCGGCTCTGGGTCCCTCAGTGGTAATTGACATATGCTACAGCTGTGGCATTGTCTGACTGGACACGAATGTGGCGAGCTGCCAGAAGATGATGATAGGATTTCAGGTCCGAATCTCCAGAAGGTTGATGGTCCTGAGGGGACCAACAACCTTGCGCCGTATGGTGGTGGTAGACCGCTCCCCAGCCCATCAGGCTGGCGTTGGTGGTGAGCACTACCCAGTGAGCAGGGAGGAAGGACCTCCCCTGCGAGAGGGAATCTGGCCGCAGCCACCAGCAGAGGGGCCTGCTTGACCCTGGGGGTGAGCCAAAAGGTCCGGTCTAGGGTGAACGGGTTCCTGTCCCAGCCTGTTAAAAGAGCCATCTGCAGAGGCCTGAAATGTAGCTGGGCAAAAGGAACCGCTTCCATTGCTGCAACCATCTTGCCTAGGACTCTCATCCCTAAGTGGATGGAGTGAGTTGAAGGATGAAGAAGAACGCGGACACCCTGACGCAGAGTACGGGACTTGTCTTGGGAAAGAAGTACCAACCCGCGAGAGGTATCGAAAACCATCCCCAGGACGGTGATCATCTGATCCGGCACTGGAGAGGATTTGGGCAGATTGACCAACCACCCCAGAAGCGATAGCATGTCTATGGTAATCTGAACGCTTTCTTCGCAGTCCGCGAATGAAGGGGCTTTGATCAGGAGGTCATCTAAATAGGGTAGGACGACAACTCCCCTGGAATGAAGAATCGTGATGACGGCCGCCATCACCTTGGTGAAAACACTGGGAGTCGTGGTGAGGCCAAAAGGCAGTGCGACAAATTGAAAAAGGTCCTCGTGAATCACGAAGCGCAGGTATTGTTGATGCATTTGGGATATCAGGATGTGGAGGTACGCATCTTTAATGTCTACTGAGGACAGGAATTCTCATTCCTTCACGAATGTAATGATGGAGCGGAGGGAGTCATAGAGGAAGTGGCGAAGATGAACGAATCAGTTCAAATGCTTCTGACCCAAGATGGGACGGACAGAACCGTCCTTCTTGGTAACTACGAAAAGGTTGGAATAAAAACCTCTGAAGCGCTTGCCTTCTGGGACAGAAATAATGACTCCAGGCATGTAGAAGGGAGTCGAGGGCCTTGAAAAAAGCGCAAGCTCTTTATGGGGATCATGGAGGAACGGAAGGGGAAAAAAAAAATATTTGGTGGGCGGGTAACAAACTTGTAACCGGAAGACACCAGTTCCCTGACCCACCTGTCATCTGTGACGGTGAGCCAGATTCGACGAAAGAAGGAAAGTCGGCCGCCTACTAAGGTGGTGTCTTCCGGGACAAGGGCGAGCCAGGACGAGGAGAACCTATGGGATCTGGATCCTTTTGTTCTTGACTGTTTCGACCAGGACTGCCAGGCCATGTTTAATTACTGTATATGAGAAATGGGGGACCCAGGTAAGACCATGTTAGGGGCAGACTACTTAAAAAACATTGTAAAAACCAGAGGAATAAGAGTTCTGTTGCCCATGTAATAAACGTAATTCCCTGTCCACACTTGTGTTATTTGCAAATATAATAGTTTATTAGTTGCAGAGGATACAGAAAATAAACGTTTTCAATATAAAATTTGACAAGGATAGAGGTAGAGGAGGAAGATAGATGACCGGGGCAAGAGTGGAATAACCCGAGGAGGGTCCAGAGGGGCAGTAAAAGTGCAAGTGCTTATAAGGGGGCCGTCACACGGAACGATATCTTGCCCAATATCGTTTTAAGCGATCTCCTTTTTGATCGCTTAAGCGATATCGGGCAAGATATCGTTGCATGTAATCAAGCGATTTACGATGGTAAATCGCTTGATCGTGACATCGCTGATCTGAGGTTCGGTTCTCAGATCTAGCGATGAACGATGCAACGATCTGCATCATCGTGGTGTATGACACCACGATGATCCATCTCCCAGCGACCGCGCCTATGCTGGGAGATGGTAACTATGGTACACGTCGGGTAACTAAGCGACGCGCGGCGCCTAGTTACCCGATGTGTACCATAGTAACGAGCGAGATCGCTGCTCCACATCGCTGGTGAGTCTGTCTGTGTGACATCTCACCAGCGATGTGAGCGATATTGTAAGCGATTGCGCGTGCACGTGATCGCTTACAATATCGCTAAAGATATCTCACCGTGTGACGGCCGCCTTAGGTGCATAAACTAGGCAGACATAGATTAAATATCTCTGAATAGTCTTAATCAATTAGCCTGGTTTAAGAAGGTATACATTAAAAGCACAATGATTGTTGCTTACCCATGGGCCCTAGTGACAAGGTCTTCCACACTGCCTGGAGGTCTAGTAGCCCCGACACGTGTTTCGCGTCGGCTGCTTCAGGGGGCTAGTGGTGAAGAGTGGTGAAGAGTGCTGGTGATGGGGGTTTATATATTTAGCTTAGCCAATGGCGATCCGCTCATTTGGCTGCATGAGGCACTGTGAGAGCGTTCACAAAGCGGCGGGGAGGGCATTCAGGGGTGCACAGGGTCCGGAACGCAACTTCCGGTGACGTCATTTCCCCGGTGCACCCGCAATAGATGTCCCGCCCGCCGCCTGCTTCCTGTCTCACTAGTGCGCATGCGCGCGGCGGCGATCGCCATATTGGATAAGGGCAAAAGCTGTGGGCACAATCTAGGTGACATGGGAGTGATTCCCAGTCACCATTAAGGTAAAGAAGGTGGCGTTTTGGCTCTGTCCTACAGGGACAACAGTATAGTAGTCATAGATCTAGAGAATATAACAGAGTGAGACCCCGACAGAGGGGACAGGGGGGAGAGAGGAAAAACACATGGATCACATAAAGAAACAGCATATCATGTATCACATCACTAGGGCCCATGGGTAAGCAATAATCATTGTGCTTTTAATGTATACCTTCTTAAACCAGGCTAATTGATTAAGACTATTCAGAGATATTTCATCTATGTCTGCCTAGTTTATGCACCTTATAAGCACTTGCACTTTTACTGCCCCTCTGGACCCTCCTCTGGTTCTTCCACTTTTGCCCCGGTCATCTATCTTCCTCCTCTACCTCTATCCTTGTCAAATTTTATATTGAAAACGTTTATTTTCTGTATCCTCTGCAACTAATAAACTATTATATTTGCAAATAACACAAGTGTGGACAGGGAATTACGTTTATTACATGGACAACAGAACTCTTATTCCTCTGGTTTTTACATGTTTAATTACTGTGTGGACTGAGGGCCCTTGTCCCTGTGTGGAGAGCGGTTTTTACTCTGCAACAGGAGGGAGGCCGTCCAGCCAAATGAATTCTGAAAGAAGCAAAAACGTGTCTGTTGACGACAGACAAAAGGGCGTCTCGGCTTATGTTGAGGAAGAGAGGTACTCTTACCTCCAGGGTGTCTGAGGTTATTTTATCTAAACGCTCTCCAAAGAGGCGGCCGCTAAGGAAAGGAAGACTAGTCAGGATTTCTTCAAAGCTGAATCCGCTCTCCACTCTCTGAGCCAGAGCGTTCTGCGAATGGTAATGGCATTCGAGGCTGCAACGGCTGCGCAGTTAGCCAAATCCAAGGATGTATGAATAAAATATTCGCCTGCTATTGAGATCTGGGTCACAAGGTCCGTCAACTCAGAGGGGAGACTGCTATCCTGAAGGGAAGAATGTAGCATATCTGCCCAGGTCATGATTGCTTTAGCAACCCGTACTGAAGTGAAAGAGGGCGAGAGGGAAGAACCAGTCACCTTGAAAACCGAGCCAGCCAGCTGTTCAACCTATTGGTTGGATCTTTACTGGAGGATCCATCCGGCAAAGAAAGCAGAGTTCTAGCAGCTAAACAAGAAACTGAGGGGAGGGGGGGGTTGTCAACCTGTGGGGAGTCCACCCAGTCCTGGCCTTGAGTAGGTGAGAAGGGGTAGCGAGCTTCGATGGCCTTGAAATTTCCAAACAGTTTATCTGGACAGGTCTTGTGTGTCTTTAATATCTCCTGGAATTCGGGGTGATCTGCAAAATATTTTTGTGGGCGTCTTACCCGCTTGAAAGACACGGCAAGGTCTGGGGCCTCACATGGAAAGGGGGGGGATGTTGTTGACGTTAAGCGTCTGGTTAAAAGCCATGATCAAATCCTCGACCATGGCCTGTGTGTCAGAGGAGTGTTGAGGTCAAAAGACACATCTGGGTCAAGATCGGGGTCAGTATCGTGGAAAGCTTCAGACGAGGGTGAGGCTGGGTCTAATTACCTGAAAGGGGAGGTATGGGAGCCTTGTGAGGATGCAGGAGAAGCACTCCTATGATGTCTCTTTCGTGCTGTCCCAGCCACATATTGTAGTCCATCTCGTGGGCCTCGCCTATGTGGCATGCTATCTGGTGCCGGAGTGTCCACCTGCGACGCTGGCTGTTCGGAGGTGCAGGGCATGGGACAACTCTGCAGGGCCTGGACCAGGGTAGTAGAGAGCTTGTCCATGGATTGTGACATGTACTGCGACATGGATTGTGTAAGAAACAGAACCCAGTCAGGTGGTTTAGGGGTGCAGAGAGCTGCGGCATCGGCAGAGGGCTCCTGGGCTGTATTGGGGTCACAAGTCTGGCAGTGTGGAGCAGCATGTCCGCTAGCCAGCTGAGAGCAGCATGTAATGCAAGAGGCATGTGAGACCATATAGGTCTTGGGGGCCTTCTTTGTGGTCTTTGAGCTCTGCATGATTATGTGGCAGAGGATGCTGAGGCAGATACAGGGAGGTAACACTCCGCATGCCCTTCCGATGGATGGTGGAGACTGGAATGTGAAGGAACAGTCGCCAGTGTAAAAAAAAATAATAAAAAATACTGTCTCTCGTCGCAGAAGGGCATACATAGAAGTGACACTCCACATTCCCGTCTGTTGGTGGTTGGGGGAGAGCAGTGCGCGAGGGCCCTGGAGCCCGTCTAATCTTGATTCAGAGGGAAATCAATAAAAAATAATAAAGACAGTAAAAATAATAAAAAAAAATAGATGCGGGTCTGTAGACCGCATCTGCCTCCTACAGACACTAAGCTGAAACTGTTTCAACTTGTGCCAGCCAGGGGGTGTATACTGCAAGGGAGGAGTTACTGTTTTCTTCAGATTCCACTTAGTGTCAGCCTCCTAGTGAACTGCACCATAACACCCATGGTCCTGTGTCCCCCAATGAGGCAATTGAGAAAATTAATATAAGACAGTGTCTTATTTTTGGGGAAACAGGGTAGATTCTTGATGCGCTGGGGTCCTGGGATCAAATTCCACCAAGGATGACATCAGCAGGGGGTTTATATGTTCTCCCTGTGTTTGCACGGGTTTCGGCCCACACTCCAAAGACATAGAGATAGGATATTTAGATTGTGAGCCCCAATGGGAACAGTGTTCATGAAGTCTGTAAAGTGCAGTGGAATTAAAGGCACTAGATAAGTGAATAAATTATATAATTATTATATACTGATATCGCTCTCAACACTTTGCTCTTCTTACCGTCGTCATACAGTTCTTTCACTCTTGCTACAAAAGGTCTTTCTTCAATGTTGCCTTCAATCAAAACAAAGTCTCCAGGATTTATTGTGACTTCTTCAGCGTCACTTGAATTCATGACAAGCCCCCTGAAAGAGCGAGAAATCCACATTAGGGGGCATTTATGTAACTAGCTTTTACGAGCCAAGCAAATAAGTACAAGGCTGTTAGTCCAGGACATAAGACCGGTCCTATATTCAGACAAATATTTTTTTCAGTCCTTGTCCAAAACATTTAGCATATGATCCCCCATATGTTAGTAGACTAATTCAGAGGAGCTTATTGTTTTTTTGCGTAGCCGCAGCTGGCCCCCTCTTCCTGCGGGTTATGTCTCTGCTGCTGGTAGCCCACTGATCACTTATGAAGATTGTTCAGTCATCGTCCACAAAAGGGATGTGTGTACACTATTGTATAACCAAGAGCCAAGGTTGGGATCCCCTTTGGAAGATTAGGAAAACCTTTCTGCACAGAGACTAAAGTGATGAGACGGACAGACAATAAACCAGCACTGTGAATCTGTCCAGGCTACATATCACGGAATACTCACTCATACTGAAGATGGAAAATGCGTCTGTCCTTCATGACAGGTCTCCCATCCCAGGAGTACTGCCGGCTCCTAGTCACACGGGTGGAATACTTGGTCATGACGCCTAGGTGTAAAAAATAAAATATTGAGTAAAACAAACAAATCCATTTTATACCAAATCAAGCCAGATATGTCACTAAAAGCAAGGATCACCAAGCTTACAACTTGCTTACTTTGGACACATTATACAAAAGACAGCAATAACTGGGGAAGGACATCATAGTCAGAGGAATAGAAGGAACAAGGCAAAAAGGAACAGAAACCCGATGGCTTGATATAGAATTAAGATAACGGTAGAGAAGCCCCGGCGGACCCACAGAGAAGCCCCCGGCGGACCCACAGAGGCTCAGAGAAGCTCCTGGCGGACCCACAGAGGCTCAGAGAAGCCCCCGGCGGACCCACAGAGGCTCAGAGAAGCCCCCGGCGGACCCACAGAGGCTCAGAGAAGCCCCCGGCGGACCCACAGAGGCTCAGAGAAGCCCCCGGCGGACCCACAGAGGCTCAGAGAAGCCCCCGGCGGACCCACAGAGGCTCAGAGAAGCCCCCGGCGGACCCACAGAGGCTCAGAGAAGCCCCCGGCGGACCCATCTAGACTGCACAAGAACGATCTTCCTACAGAGCATTCATCAATTTGCCATGACTCAAGATTTAGCTAAATAAAATTTAAAAAGTACTTGCTTATGATGCTTAGTTGAAAAAAAAATAAATTAAAATTACCATATGTAATTTGTCTAAGAAAAAGAACATGAAAATAGGAAAAGCCACATGTGGTTGCATATAACTTTAATGGGGGTGATCCAGTGGGAAGCCAGACCCCCAATCTAGAGTTATCACCGCTCCTGTGCATAGGTTTTAGCTCACTCCTTTTAACCCTTCAAGCTCCATACATAATCAGCTATGGAGAGAACTTGGATGCTAGCTGCTTAAACCCCCAGCACCTGTCTGTATCATCAGTGACCAGAGCCGGGCCCCAATTGCTGTGGTTTAACCCCTTAAATGCCACTGTCAATCACTGCTCAGTGTGTCTTCAGTCCCATCAGCACAATTGCAGGGGGGGGTGACACTGCCATCATCTGGGCACACAGGGTGAGCTCCACAAGAGGCTGAGATTGGTCTATACACTCCAACACAGAGAACAGAACAAGGAAAGAAAATCATCTATATCAATCAGTCACCACTCTCTCTCTATATATATATACACACACACAATCGCTGTCCAATCTATAATAATAGACAATTGTTTAACCCTTATGGTGCACAGTATGAAAGGTAAATGAAAGCTATAACAATGTATAATAACATAATTTGAGCCCTTTCAATATGTCAGCTATGACACTTGTGAGGCCGGCTGTAGGTGTGAGGTCGCTCAGGGGCACACGCTGTAGCTGGAGTAGTGTTATTGATAGGCCAGGCTTGCTGGGCCTTGTGGTTCACTCACCGCTCACACTGATCTGCTCCGCTCCAGGCTCAACACAAACTCAGCTAAAACTTTCCCGCCATTGACGTCATCCAATGGGAGGGGCCGCACTAAACACGGAAGTGACGCTATCCAATGGGAAGGGCCGAACTGTAACACACGAAAGTGTGGGCGGGACATCGCTGTCACCCGGAAATGGCTTCAGCGCGGACTGGTGACGTTACTTACCGGAAACGGAAGTCGGGAAAGCACCGCGCAAGATGGCGAACCGCACTGTGAAAGACGCGCACAGCGTCCACGGTACCAACCCGCAATACCTGGTGGAGAAAATCATCCGAACCCGCATCTACGAGTCCAAGTACTGGAAGGAGGAGTGCTTCGGCCTCACCGGTGAGTGCGTCCATTCATTCTCCTGGAGACTGTGGTGACTGCGGCTTTCTCCTCTCAGACTGTGTTCACACACGTTGTGTTTTCCCAGCGGTTTTTCATGGGTTTCATGAACATTAAAAGCTGCTTATTCCTGCACCTTAGATGTGTGCACTGTCCCGCACAGCAGCGCATTGTGTTAATGACTGAAATGGAAAACCGCTGCGTTTGATGGATACAGCAGGTCAATGCGTTTTTGCAGATTTTGTGGTTAAAGAATCTTTAATTAAACATGTACTGTAGACAAATAACACACAAACTGCAGCTAAGCCTGCTGTGTGGGAGAAAGAAGCTTTGTATGATGAGCAGGTTTTGCAGAGGAAAAGAGTGAAATATGTGATCACAGCCTGAAAGGGTTGGCAACATTAAAGGACATTTTTTTTTTTTTTAACCCCTTAGTGACGAAGAAATTTGTCATTTTTTTCATTTTCGTTTTTTCGCTCCTCGGCTTCCAAGAGCCATAACCTTTTTATTTTTCTGTCGACACAGACATATGATGGCTTATTTTTTGCGGGACGAGTTGTACTTTCAGATGCAATAATTTGTTTTGCCATATAGTGTACAGGGAAATTGCAAAAAAAGTGCAATTACACGTTTGTTTTTTGGGTTTTTAGTCACCATGTTCACTATATGGTAAAACCGACGTGACCGTGTGATGCCTCGGGTCAGTACGAGTTTGTAGATACCAAACATGTATACCTTTACTGGTATCTAGGTGGTGGAAAAAAATTCAAAAGCATGAAAAAAAAAAACATTGCACTTTTTGTGCCATGTTCTGCGACCCGTAGCGTCCTCATTTTTCGGGATCTGGGGCTGTGTGACGGCTTATTTTTTTGCGTCTCGAGCTGACGTTTTTAATGATGCCATACTTGGGTGGATGCGCTGTTTTGATCGCTCGTTATTCCATTTTTTAGCATTGTTGCAGTGACCAAAAAAATGTAATTTTGGCGTTTGAACCATTTTTTGCGCTACGCAGTTTATGGCTCATTATTTGATTTTTTTATATTGATAGATCGGGCGATTCTGAACGCGGCGATACCAAATATGTGTATTTTATTTTTTATTTTAATACTTTTATTGTGGATGGGAGAAAAGCGGGGTGATTTGAACTTTTATGTTTTTCGGTTTTTTTTTTCCACTTTGTAAAACCTTTATTTACTTATTGATTCTTACTTTTACACAGCCTCTGTGAGAGGCATGCAGCTGCACAGTCCGATCGCTTCTGACACATACAGATGAGCTGCAGCTCATCTGCAACTGTCAGAATCGTGGACCTGTTGTGGTTGGCATCCCCTGCCAACCACAACCCAGAAGTGTTCCGTGACAGGCTCCGGGGTCAAGCCAGGACCCCGGCCTGTCACGTCAGCACGGGAGATCTTGCGATACTATCGCGAGATCTTCCCTGGAGCCGGGTAAGCGCGCGCTGCACGCTCCTGCTCCCTTAGATCCCGCTCTCAGAGATTGATGGCGGGATCTAAGGGGTTAAACAGTGCCGATTGGTGCTGTTAGTCCGACATCTCATCTAGTGAGATCAGCTGAGATGTTGGAGGTTTGAAGTGAGCTCCACGCCGGAGCTCACTTCAAACACCGGGTAACGACAGACTGACGTCTAGAGACGTAAGGCTGTCGTTAAGGCGTTAACTTAAAGGCTATGTTCACACTGCGCGTTTTTATTTATTTTTGTTTGTTTTTTCAGCTGGGAAGCTGGATCAACTTTTCAAAAAGAAACTGCATCTGGTTTTGCAGTATTTTTTTCTGATGCGGTTTATTTTTGTAGCCCATGGGTGGGGAACCTCAAGCCCCAGGGCTGAATGCAGCCCCTCAATGACTTTTCTGCGGCCCCCGGGCAGATTCCTGGGGATCACCATGCTCGGGCTGGCAGACGCATTCTGCCTACTGTCTGCCCTTTAAATCCAGCTCTCCAGAGATCTCTATGCCTCGGCCTCCCCAGTGAGGTATATGCCCCCAGCCTCTCCTGTGATGTCTCGGGCTCTAGCAAACCTGGAAAAGCAGTTGAAAAGCAACAAGATCAATATCACCCATGCCAAAGAGAAGCAGCTCCAGCCACCACAGTAGGTGAGCTGATAGTTTAACCAAATATAGCCAGTAATTTTCAAGTTGATAATTTTGTGCGGCCCCTGAAGGACGGTAAAAATTTCCAAATGGCCCCCGGCAGAAAAAGGTTCCCCACCTCTGCCATAGACAATTGTTTCAATAGGAAAAGGAGATCTGAAAAGCGCAGCCATAATAGACAGCTCTTTCTTTTAGCTGATCACTTTTCAAGGGAAAAAAAGCACCAGGTCATGAAAGCACAAATTGAACTACAAAAGTGGGAAACCCAGTGACTTTGCTGGGATTCCAAATAAGCGACGCATTCACTGCAAAAATGTATTTAAAAAAAAAATGGATCAAAAGTGCACAGTGTGAACAGGGTCTAATGCATGTATTTGCATCAACGCTTCTGTCCGCTCACCTGTCTTCCTTCTGTGTTCCTCCCTCACAACACGGATCTCAGTGGGCTTCAGACTGCCTCTAAACACATCAAATGAAGTGTAGGAGCTTGGCACTCCCGAGTTCTTCATGAAATTGGTTAAAAACAATTTTTTTGCACATAGAATTCCAAAACATCAGTGTATCATTGACCTTTTGGAAATTTCTATGCAAAAAAATAGTTCTTAACCAATTTCTAAATGGAAATTTTATGGAGAACTCGGAGTGCCAAGTTCCTGCACTCGCTGGATAATCATTTGATGTGAATGCATGTATTTGGGGCTGAAATAATTTTAGCAGTTGGGGTTCGTTATAAATGTTCCACCTTTTGGCCCTTGAAGACTCTTGTTTCCCCACATCTTCAGCTTTGATGTGATCTGCATTAATAAATCAGAGAAGCTCTGAAAAAGAGAGAAAAAATAACCTGATCAGACTGACTGACACTGTGATGGTGGGTTTACACGGCCCGATATCGTAGCCAACGACGCGGGAGCGTGCTTTTGAGCGCGCTTTTCCCTGCATCGCCGGTTTAGACAGCCCGATATCGGGATACAACGTCCTGACGATGTGTACGCCCCCCCAACCCAGGAATGACCATTTAACATGGGAGTGTATGGGTGACGTGGCAGTACACATCGGAGTTGGGCTGTCACACGGCACGATGCGGCTACAACCGGCATCCGATATTGGGCGGTTGAATAGCACGCTCATTCGACCCCCGATATCGGTTTGCCATCATTCCTGCATCGTATCGGATGTTCACACCGTACAACGCACGAACGATATCGGGTCCAACTCCCGAACCACGTGACTTTTGGTCGGAGTTGGACGCCGATATCGGGACATGTAAACCCACCATTAGTCTAATGGTTAAGTTCACATGCAGCAGATTTTTCTTCATGCTTTCTATGTCATTGGCTTCAAGTTACTTTTTTTTTTAAAGATTCATTCAAACGTCCTGAACAAAATGCTTTTCATTCATTTTCACTTTCCTGTTTATATAAGGTTTTTTATTATTATTTTTTTGGGGGGAGAAATATTTGAGAAACATCTGGCGGAGAGAAAAATGTTTTCTTTTTTTTTTTTTTTTTTTTTTTTTTTTTTTTTTTTTTTTTTTATAAATATATCCTGATGACGTCCTCTCCAAACCTGACATAGTCAAATGAAAGGCAGCATACTTACAGAATGAACAGCCAGAGGTTAGCAGGTGTGAGCGGCCCAGATGGTAGACATAGTTTAGAGATGGTGGGCGTGCATCCCAGAGGAATAATCATTCATTTTTAAGTCTATGCAGTTGTGGAGTTGTTTATAATAGAAGTCCACGCCCACCAACTAAGCTGGTCACGCTCACTAGTATGCTTTAATTGTGCTTCACTTACCCCCTGGATACACACCTGTCCCCGGGGGTCTTACCTATCCCCCTCCAGACACCCGCTTCTTTTACAATCAACTCCATGACTGCACAAACTTAAAAATTAACACTTATTCCTTTCACAGAAGGAAACGCCTACCTGCCCACCCGCTAACTTCTGGTCATCTAGACTGCAAGTTTTCCCCAAAAGGCTGCATAAGAATAGAATTAAAACACAACATTAAAGAGGAGTATTTCTTGTAGTGATACCTGTTTGATAAACTCACTGATCCATTTGACCTTCTAACCATGTGCCAAAAAGTGTCACTTGTATAGAGTACAACTCTTCCCGAAAAGGCAAAGCCTCACAAGGATTCCTCAAACAAAAACCATGTGTTTTTTCCTGTCCAATGGGTTAAATTGAGTGATTTTCGCGGTTTACTACTTAAAAAATATGTTCTGTTCTCAAGATCTGAAGGACTTTTTAAGTAATAAGATTACCAGACACTTCTGCAATCCCACCAGTTGCTGGATTCGTAGGCAAGGAGCTTCTTGCTTGAGAGTTTTGTTAGCACTTCTCTAAAGCTGGCTACATCCATCCAGCTCCAGTGTTGAAGAAACAAAGTGGTCTGTATTTGCAGCATCATTGGGCGCACAGTTTGGGCCATCAGTGCAACCATAATGCTGGTTCAAACAGTTAATCAGGAGCGCACCGCCATCAGCAGGCGGTAGACATGTGGACTATTTAATGCATGTTTCTTAACTTCATCCTTAGGCTAGGGTCATACCGTATATACTCGTGTATAAGCCGACCCGTGTATAAGCCGACCCCCCTACTTTTGCCCCCAAAACCTGGGAAAATCTATTGACTCGCGTATAAGCCGAGGGTGGACCCCAGCACAGGTATACAGCCCCCAGCAGTGGTATACAGGCCCCAGCAGTATGATATACAGCAGGCCCCAGTGGTATATACAGCAGCCCCAGTGGTATTGCAGCCCCTATATACAGCAGCCCCAGTGGTATTGCAGCCCCAGTGGTGTATACAGCAGCCCCTATATACAGCAGCCCCAGTGGTATTGCAGCCCCAGTGGTATTGCAGCCCCTATATACAGCAGCCCCAGTATATTGCAGCCCCAGTGGTGTATACAGCAGCCCCTATATACAGCAGCCCCTATATACAGCAGCCCCAGTGGTATTGCAGCCCCAGTGGTATTGCAGCCCCTATATACAGCAGCCCCAGTGGTATTGCAGCCCCAGTGGTATTGCAGCCCCTATATACAGCAGCCCCAGTGGTATTGCAGCCCCAGTGGTGTATACAGCAGCCCCTATATACAGCAGCCCCAGTGGTATTGCAGCCCCAGTGGTATTGCAGCCCCTATATACAGCAGCCCCAGTGGTATTGCAGCCCCAGTGGTATTGCAGCCCCTATATACAGCAGCCCCAGTGGTATTGCAGCCCCAGTGGTATTGCAGCCCCTATATACAGCAGCCCCAGTGGTATTGCAGCCCCAGTGGTGTATACAGCAGCCCCTATATACAGCAGCCCCAGTGGTAGTATACAGGCAGCCCCAGTAATGCAGGGCCCCCCCCTCATGCTCCGGTCACCTGTAAAGCAAATTATACTTATCAGTGTCCCGCTGCCGTCCGCGCCCGCATCTGCCGACATCCGATCCTCCGTCTTCATGCGACTTCTTCCTGTTTCCTGTGCGCCGGTAATGACGTCATTGCCTGCGACGCGCACAGAAACAGGAAGAAGACGCATGAAGATGGAGGATCGCGATGTCTGCAGCGGCGGGCGCGGACGGCAGCGGGACACTGATAAGTATAATTTGCTTTACAGGTGACCGGAGCATGAGGGGGGGGGGGCCCTGCATTACTGGGGATGCGGGGGCTGCTTTATACCGCTGTATACAGCAGCCCCCGCACTGACTCGCGTATAAGCCGAGGGGGGTACTTTTCAGCCCAATTTTTGGGCTGAAAAACTCGGCTTATACGCGAGTATATACGGTACTTGCCCAATTCTAAGTTCCCTGCGTGTTTTGCAGAGAACTTAGAATTTACTTCTCCTTCCGCAGGCTGCAGAGCGGAGAACGCGGCCCCTAGTAACCCGCTGTGTATTATTGATACCAGTTACACAGTGATGGGGAAGGGGGAGTGCGATTTTCACCACGCACAGGGAAATGCAGCATGATGTGTTCCCCTGTGCGTGGTGAAAATCGAACCCCCCCCCCGCAGCCCCACTGTGTAGATGGTATCCATGATACACAGCGGGTTACTAGGGGCCGCGTTCTCCGCTCTGCAGCCTGCGTGAAGGCTGTGGAGGGAGAAGTAAATTCTAAGTTTTCTGCAAAACACGCAGGGGACTTAGAATTGGGCAAGTGTGACCCTAGCCTTAGCAACATAAAATTCACTAGTGTGTCCTTCTTACTTGATGCATCTACCATGTGATTGTTAAAAGGGTCCCCCATTTCATCCCCTCCCCCATCTGTCTCATTATCTCACTTTGGTGCTGTCTGTTTTGATGTAAAGTTATCAAACTAAAAAAACAAAATATCACCAATGTGTCTTATTTTTGTAGCTGAGCTGGTGGTGGATAAGGCCATGGAGCTGAAATACATTGGAGGAGTTTATGGAGGCAATATCAAGCCCACGCCGTTTTTATGTTTGGCATTGAAAATGTTGCAGATCCAACCAGAGAAAGACATCATTGTGGAGTTCATCAAGAACGAAGACTTCAAGTGAGTAAGAAAGCAAAGAAGTCACTATAATATGTACCGCACTTTAGTGTGACCTCTATTTCTGGAACTTTGGATTTGCAGAGATCAGTTTCCATATTCCAAAGGTGAAAGATCTGGGGTATAATAATTACAGACCATCAACTTCAAGAGTGAACATGAGGAATCGCAGTGGTCTAAAGACAGTGGGAGATAGGATGGTTACTATTGTATGTGTACAAGTGATAGTGAACTCCTGACCTGCAGAGATACATATTAGGTCTCATTCACACATGCAGATTTCATCTGTGTTTTGCATTAGTATTTTAAACAGGACTGAGGTGTCTGTAAGCCAAGCCTCCAACTTTCCCTGAATCCGACTCATTCATTTATTACTCATGTTTAAGTGATACATTTATTGAAGTACAATTTGAACATCAGGTTTTAATCATGATACTAGATGTGGGCCCGATGCTATCGCATCGGGAGGATGGTGTCTGTGTGCTGTCTCTCTTCCCCAGCCGCCCCCGCCATGCTGAGTGCGGTGTGGGAATGTCACAGACCTGTAGTGATGATAGTCAAGTGATCAAAGTCACATGACTGACATCACCAAAGGTCCTGTAAGCAATAAGAGGTGAATCAGAGGCGTGTGGGGTAGGTGGGGAGACCGAGCTGGGAGGTGAGACTGGGCAGACTGATGGGAGCGGGTGGTGGGGAGCGTGCAGTGGCACCGCTAGTGGCCGTCATATTGATGTGCGGTAACTGTGTGCGGCATTCAGATGTGTGGTGTGCGGCATGTGGATGCTTCGGTAATCAGGCCGGTGGTGTGGCATGGAGCCCTACCGGACACCATATTGTTAACCCATGATTTGGGTGTACAAATATGGTGCAGGAATAGTCGGACAACCTGACAGAAATGGAGGAGCCACTTCGCTATTATGTAAGTAAACAATAATCAAGATATTTAGATAGAACATAATAATTCATAATAATATTTAGCACATGCTGCATTGAACTGCTCTACCCAATTTATTATATATTTTAGGAGTCTGTTCATTTTATACCAACTCCACCAAAATGGATTCCGACTCCACAGTCTTGACTTTAAAGCTATTATTTTAGCTGCAGACCAAAAATAAAGTGTGTGGATATGGCCTTAGAGGTATTATGTTTAATATATTGGATATGACATGTCTGATTGAAAAAGGCTAAACCTTAGTACCCCCTAGGGGAGGGATAGGACGCTATAGGCGATTATCAGCATAGCAGGGGAAGTAGTTGAAGAAGGCCAGGATACGGTCATGAGACACAGCCTCTTGACCACCCAGCTCTGAACTAGTTGGGAGAAACTGTCCCCGACTCTGCGTGGCCTTGGAGATGCTCTATCCCCTCCCTGGTTCTGTGCGGGCCGGGATAAAATGCCCCTTGTACATATTTCAAGGATCCACATCTTTCCTTCAGATTAGAGCTCTGGCAGATTGAATTTAATTATAGAGCGATGTGCTGAGACCATCCTTCCTTGCAGGTACGTGCGCGCATTGGGCGCCCTCTACATGCGGTTGACTGGTACAGCCAGTGACTGCTACAAATATCTGGAGCCGCTCTATAACGACTATCGTAAGATCAAGACTCAGAACCGGAATGGAGGTAATTTTTCTGCAATGTTTTTAGTATGTAACTGATGCAGCTTTATTTCTGGTGTAGTAGATCATTGGCCATTCTTGTTTCCTCATGGAGAGTTATGGCCTCTTTACACGCAGCTACAGGTGACAGGTTTTCCACTGGTAACTTACTGGTTGCAGTGAAATCATGGAGACATAGTTCCATTTGTACACAGCACCAAGATAGAACCATGTCTCCATGATTTCACTGCAACCAGTAAGTTACCTGTGGAAAACCTGTCACCTGTAGCTGCGTGTAAAGGGGCCATTAGGCTGCTTTCACATCACATTTTTTTCACATCCGTGGTGATCCCTGAATTTTAAGGATCACACAGACAGGCACAGATCTGTGCCAACAGATGCCACTGATGTCCACGGATCCGTGTTTTCCACGGATTCATCATCAGGTAGCAGAGATAAGGCTTTACCTTCTGAAAATGAATAAAGACACATACAATATGCGCCTTCACCACATTATAACACGCATCCCCCCCATTTGGGGGAACAAAAGTGCATCTTGTAATCTGAAAACTACTACAATTCTCAGATAAATGATCTGTTCTTGTGATTTCACCCCTAGAATTTGAGCTGATGCATGTGGATGAATTCATAGACGAGCTCCTCCACAGTGAACGGCTCTGTGACGTTATATTACCGCGCTTACAGGTATTTATGCAGTTTCTGGTTTTCATTTCCTTGTTTTACTCATTAATGTGGAATGATTGTAAATGACGGAGGGCGGAAGTGTAAACTCGGGCGCACACAGGACGCCTGACATACCGGTATCGGCATCCACAATGTCAGGTGTCCTGGGGCTGCAGTGCTAAATAGTGGCAGGGAGGGAGGAGGGTTTGACTTAAAGCCCACAGGGGTGTAATAAAAATAACCCAACCCCACATAGTGATGCTGTACTGCACACTTGGCCCATCTCCTCCCCCTTTTTATAACACTTTTCTCTGCAATCAAATCTTGAATCATTCAGGTAAAGGTATGATTGCACTCATCATCCCAGAGTCTATAAGGCACTGGCTTCACTTTATAGCCCTAAATCCTGCTGGTTGGTTCCCTTTAATAGGCATTACACAGGTGGGATCTGCCTCTAATTTTCGAAAATGACTGGTTGCCTCTGTTTTTAGGGTCCATATTTAATACCTTAACTGACAGTTTGATTCTCATTAGAAACGTTACGTGCTTGAGGAAACAGAGCAGCTGGATCCCCGCGTCAGCGCATTGGAAGAAGATATGGATGATGTTGAATCTAGCGAGGAAGAGGAGGATGATGATGAAAAGGTTTGTGAGATTAGATGCTGGTGATGAGGATATGTATGATTGCAACCATCATCTTTTCTCCCAAGTTTTTATCAGTTCATTGTCAGTGGGTTCTATCATAGAGGGATTGTCCAAAGCAGAAAAATGATGATTGGAGGGAAAATACATTTGAGTTTCAGAGATGGTTGCTGGGTTGTTATAAAGATAGGTTTAGCAGGAGAGAGGTGAGATTTTTATACCTTTTTGGCTTTAGGGCAGAGATCCTACTCCAGAGCATCACAGACGAGGCTACAGAGACCTTGACAGACCAAGGAGGACTCCTTCACCCCGATACAGGAGGAGCCGTAGCCGTTCTCCAAGAAGGTAATGCAAAACAGATCACTAACTGTACCGTCACACGTGGCGACGGTACCGCCGATTTGTTAGGCGATGCAGGGGCATGGCCTATCAACACCGATATCCCTCCTGCATCGCGTAATATAATTAGGCAATGGCGACTCCTTTTACTGATCGCCTGGTTTCAGAGCAGTGCTCTGAAACCAGGCGGCCGATCTAGGGCGATGTGAACACATCGCCCCATGTAAACGGCCGCTGGCGACCTGACAGGCAATGGGAGCCATAGGTTCCGATTGTACTGCATCTCTGCTGGGGTTTTGAGACACCTCCGGCGGCGATGCTGCCTGTCAGCTCTCCGGTGCATCGCCGGAGGTGTCTCCCTGTGTAAACGCGGGGCGCCATAGCGTGTGCGCTCCTGCCATTCGCCACCGACATCTCCGGCGAGGTGGCAACGTGTGACCGGCCCCTAATTGTTGTATGCGGTGCTGCTATCCATGGAGAACCATTCTGAAAAATCGATTGCTCAAAGGGGACAGCCTGTTCTGATTTTAGCTGTTATCAGCACATCAATCTGGGAATAGTTAAAATAAAATCCTGTGTTTATTTCATGTTATTGAAAACATAGTAAAAGGTCCAAGAACAGCACATGTTCCGTCTTGCGTGTTTCTGGCGAAATATTTATATTTTGTATGTATAATATATATATGGGGATGTATATATATGTGTATTATTATGAGTAACAATAATATATTTATATAGATGTGTGGTTTCTTTTTTTATTTTATTTTAGGAGAAGTCGTTCGCCTAAGAGAAGAAGGTAAGTTAAGAACTGCATTCATCTCCTAGAATTATACAGAGTCCTAGGCCGTTATCTGAGTGTAGACCATGAAGTAACTGGTCCCTAAATCGGAATGAATTACATTTTTTTTTTTTTTCTTAAAAAGGTTCCCCTTCTTTATTTTTTTCACACACATATGCAGTGGAACCTTGGATTATAAGTAACTTAGTCTGAGAGTATTTAGCAAGACAAGCTAACATTTATAATAGTTGTAACTTGGTATACAAGAAAGATTTGCAATAAGAGCATTATATAAGCCCTCCCTACCCCTCAACATTACTGTACCTCCCTCCCTGCACTCGTACAGTACTAGTAAGGCTGGCTTCACACTTGCAGATGCATCTGCAGCGTTTTGCAGATGCATCTGCAAGTATCAGCATGCAGACCGCGGCCCCTATGTTTATAATGGGGCGCACCGCGGTCTGAAAGCACTCATTCATTCCTATATGTGAACCGTCCGCAGGCGGATGCCTGCTTACAGATCACACACTCCCGCCCGCACCATGGACGCGAATCTCGCGTCCATGGTGGGGCGGGAGTGTGTGATCTGTAAGCAGGCATCCGCCTGCGGACGGTTCACATATAGGAATGAATGAGTGCTTTCAGACCGCGGTGCGCCCCATTATAAACATAGCGGCCGCGGTCTGCATGCTGATACTTGCAGATGCATCTGCAAAACGCTGCAGATGCATCTGCAAGTGTGAAGGCAGCCTAATACCACTTCTAGCGCATGCACATAAGCCATCAATCGCTGTCGTCTCCCTTTTCAAAACTGTGATAATTTTATATGAGCACAGTAGATATTTTTGGGTTGTGGAATGAATCATCTACATTGCAGTTATTACTCATGGGAAAGTTTGCTTTGATATCAAGTGATTTTTGGATTACAAGCACGTTCCCGGAATGAATTATGCTTGTAAACCAAGGTTCCACTTGTATTATAGAGTTCATATCTTTCATTATTATTGTTATTATTTATATAGCACCAATAATTCCATGGTGCTGTTCATGAGAAAGGATTACATACAAAATTATAGATCTAGTTTACAGTAAACAAATTGACAATAACAGACTGGTACAGAGGGGATAGGACGCTGCCCTTGTGGACTTACATTCTTTGGGATAATGAGGAAGAGACAGAATTAAGTTTTCACCCCTAATCCTTCTCCACTCCATAGAGAGCGACATCGCAGCAAGAGTCCAAGGAGACACCGCAGCAGATCGAGAGAACGGCGCCATCGATCAAAATCTAAATCTCCAGGTTTCTTTCTTTAACCATTTCTTAATATTTATGTATGGGGCCACTGAAGGAAGGTTCACACATGATGGAGCATGTCTATGGATTTTCTGCAGATTTCAACATTCTATTTTAAAGGATGAAATCCAAAGTAAAATCTGAAGAATATTGCCTTGCTGTATAGAAATTATCCGCTGTATGTGGATTAGACTTTTGAAATTAGATTTATTTTCCCTGCATCTGTAATCCTCTGTAGATTCCATTTTACGTTGAAATCTGCATCAAATCCATCAGATGTGAACAAATCCTAAGGGTTGTTTGAGATCCATATAGCTTTCTATTTCTGAATAGGATTAGGTCTGAATTCACATGTCCTTGTTTTCATGGCCAGTGGAGGAACTTGTAGAAACTGTGATTTCCGGATCAACCCTGGGTCTCCCCATCTAAACTCAGTCTTAATTCAGTTCATGAGACAGATGGCCTGTTTGTGCAACACCGTTTGAGTCCACTTTTTGTTAAATGAGATTTCGGCTTTGCAGATCTTGTTTGTGACTTGCAAAAATTACTATGTATTACGATTTTCATCTATTGCTAAAATCACTATCTGGATAACACTTTTTAAATAAAGTAGTCCCACCTTATAAAATCACGCCTTCTACCTGCCTCCAGCACTGACTCTTCTGGGGCTTGCGTGACATTGTTACCCCATGTGAGCCCTATAGCAGCGCTTTTACAACTCCTAAATAACTGTACCTAAACTATTGTATGTGTTATTAATAGGACATCATCGAAGTCACAGACACAGAAGCCACTCAAAATCTCCAGAAAGGTAAATGGGATAACTTTTATAGTCTATTCTAAAATTTTCTAATACTCATCTGATCCTGCGTCTGATGTTTTAGGCAGTCACTTAGCTGGGGATGAAGGACAAAATAGCTACGGTACTGGAGGTGCCTATATTACAGGGATTAAACAGTGTTAAAGTGAACCTGTCATCATGTTTTGCCCCCAATAAGTTGCGTCCACCACCAGTAATCCCTTATATACAGCATTCTAGAATATTGTATGTACATTGCCAGGCCGATCTGTATAACTCTAAAAAAAGAGAGGTTTTTATTATGCTCACCTACAGGTTGGTCCGGTCTGATGGGCAATGCTGGTCTTGATCCGGTGTCTCCTGTCTTCTTGTGATTGCCGTCCTCCTTCCTTGCTTCGTGTGGATGACACATCCTACGTCATTCACATAGTTTCATCCATTGTGCTCCTGCGCGCATGCACCTCTGTTATCTGCCGAGAGCAGAGCAAAGTATTGTAATTCGCATGTGCGGGAAAGGTCAAAGATCGCCTGGGAAGTGAGCATGCGCAGGTGTTGTTTGACATGTGCTTGAGCAAAACATTTACTGCCATCAGTAGGGTAGAGAGAAGTGCGGAGGGGCGCTATGAAGGCCAGTGAATAGATGATGTAGGACGCATCGTCCACAAGAAGCAGAGAAGGAGGACTGTGATCGCAAGAAGAGAAAAGATGCCGAATCAAGATCAGCGTGACGCACAGATAAGAATAATAAAAGCTTTCTTTTGTTTTTACAGATTGGCCTAGGGCAGGGATGGGGCAACTCCTGTCTTTAAGGACCGCAAACAGTTCAGTTCAGGATTTCCTTAGTATTTAACAGTTGGAATCACCACCTGTGCAGAAGATTAAATTACCAACTCTGAAATACTAAGGAAATCTTGAAAACCTGCAGTGGGTGCAGCCCTCAAGGCCTGGAGTTGCCCACCCCTGGCCTAGGGACTTGTATATATTATTCTAGAATTCAGGATATAAGGGCTTACTGGTGGTGGCTGCAGCTTTTATGGGAAAAAACCTGGTGACAGATATCCTTTAATCATTGGCAGTGCTCATTCAAGTTACTTTTTTACTTCGGGACAAACCTAGTGTATGGAAAATTGGTTTAATTACAATGGAAAATTTGCAGTTGGTTACAAAACTTCCATATTTTCTGCCATCTGTAAAAACAAAAAAAATTTAAAAAAAAAAACTTGTAATAAAATAATTAATGCAGATATAGACAGTACTTGTATGTCAAATTGAGATTTGCAGTTCACTATACCCAATTTCAGGCTTTTGTCTAGAGAAACACAATGCAGTTTTTTCCTGATCAGTGTCCATCCGGTTTGTGTGCCAAAACCAGGAGTGACTCCAAAACCCAGAACAGGGGTCAATCTTTCAATTATAGTTTTTCTCTGCAAGTTCCTCTCCTGGTTCCTCTCCTAGTTTTGGCAAACAAACTGGATGGACACTGATGAGTGAGAAACTGCAGTGTGAAAGCAGCCTAATATGGTTTTCTTTTATTTTGGCCAGCAATTAGAAAATCTTGAGACCAGAGGGGCCACTCATTAAAACCTCAATGAATCTCTTTTGTTTTCTTTAGGTCAAAGAAGAGTCACAAAAAAAGCAGACGTGGAAATGAGTGACCAAAGGCCATTGGAAGCATTGTTCTATTCTTCAGGACTTTTTGTATATACTAGAAACAAATTATCAGTATGTCGGACATCAGTCGATTGTTCAGCCATTTGTTTTCTTAAACGATTTTTAATAAAATTGTTTTATTGTCACAGAAATTGTACAGTTGTAGTCAATGCAGGCGGTGGGACGAAATAACCATCAGCATAGCTGAGTGTCTAGAGCAGGGAACTGGAATAGCGATGCTCATGAATGATATCATCAGCACTAACCACCTTAGTCACCAAGCCTGCCCACTCCACAAGCATGATTTACCCCCATCTCCGGACTGCAATGACCCAGGGTATGCATCATGGCTCGTCACTGCTGCCACGTGCAGAGCTGAATTCATTGTGCCAGCATATTGCATATCAATCGGATAAGTGGTGGGCGGAAAAGCCTCTGCAGCAATGCAAGTCGGTGGGCTGCGGGGTGCGAACGGCGGAAGTGAGCACTCAACGATTCTTCTCTGTAGCAGTGTATCCAGGCTGGTATAGTGGCCTTGAAATTGATGCGCAGCAAGATTGAGGACGTGAGCCACGCAAGGCACGTGTGTAAGTTTGCCCTGGCGTAGGGCCGCCACCACGTTTGCATCGTTATTGCACACTGCCATCTCTGGCTCCAGGTTTAGTGAAGACAGCCATTGCTGAGACTCGATCTTCATGGCTGTCCACAACTCTTCATCTGTGTGACAGCTCCAAGGTATTTTAATTTCAACACTGCCTAATGGTTGTGAGTCTTGGCAGTGCAGTACAGAGATGAGAGGGATTCTCTGCACTAATGTAATAATCTCCAAATTGTTTTTTCCTGACCATATTGGACTTTTTTAGTGGTAAATCTAGAAAGATAGAGAAAAATATCGCCTCATTAGGGACACAGGACCATGGGCGTTATGCTGCTGATCCATAGGAGGCTGACACTAAGTAAATGTGAAACAGTTAGCTTCTCCTCTGCAGTACACACCCCCTGGCTGGGCCAGACCACACCAGTTTTAGCTTAGTGTCTGCAGGAGGCACATCTATCCTTGCTTCTGGAATTTTTCCTGAGAAGGGCGACTGCACCCCTCAGGGTACCACTTTCCCTCAACCTACAACATTCGAAAATGCAGTGTGTCGCCTCCACATTACCCCCTCGTGAGGATGGATCACCGGGACAACACTTTTTTCCACTTACAGTGACAGTTCCTTCAGGTTCCAATTTCCCGCAACAGACAACGGACGGGCACAGGGAGTGTCGCCACCCCGTATCCCCTTCCGCACCAAGTGTAGATCCCTGCACTGCAGCGATTTGTCTGAGCCTGGTTACCCCCCAGTCTTCCCCCACAGGGACCTGGGTTTGAAATCTGCACAGTCTGCATCAGCCTGCACCGCTGCACTCCCGAGCCTTTCTCCTGGCAGCCTGGGTTGAGGACCTGCACCTGCCTGCATCGCTGCACTCCTCAGCCTCCCTCTAGCAGCCTGGGTTGAGGATGTGAAATCTACAGGGCCATCATTCAGGTGAGCCTGTTCGTGTCTCTGCCCCCTCTGGGGCTCACACACCGACCAGCACAGGCTTACCGGCAGAGGGCTCCCTCCTTCTCTCCTGGTGTGTCACCCCCCACCCTCCCCAAGTGGCTCTGCGCAGAGCCAACCTGCTGCATCGTTGTGTGTGACACCGCGATAACTATGTTGTTAACAACTTCGCCCATTCACATCAGTGAATAAGTATCATTCGCTGGGTTGTGCGAATGATAGCTGCTCGCCACATCGTTAGTGCGTTGTTAACGATATCTGTACATGTGACAGCTCACTAATGATCTCAAAAAGATGTCCTAACGACCGCGCTCCAGTGAAATTGTTGGTGAGATCTTAACGACTTTGAAGCGTATAACGGTACCTTAAGGAAGATTTATTATCCTTTTTCTGATCATCATAATGGGAGACCCAGACAATGGGGTTTAGGGCACTGCCCTCCGGAGGCCACACTAGGTACTACAAGTTTGTAGACACCGCCCCCTCCGCTTATAAACCCCTACCGCAGGGAATATCCTCAGTTTTAAACTTAGTGTGCTCGGAGGTATCACACGCTTTGCTTGCACATCACAGCATTCTCACAGCTTACGTGATGGCGTCTGAAGACAAGGTAGGTCCCGGTCGGGGACCTCCGGCAGTCTCCCTGTTCACCCTTTGGGAACACACAGGTTGAGGTACCGGAGGGCTCTGAGCCTGGACACGTTGTGTCCTCCTGGTACGCTGCCGCGCTCCTTCACATCCCTCCTTGGGGGCTCTGAGAAGTGGGAGATAGGAGCCTTGCACAGCTCCGCTCCGTCCGAGGCCTCCCTAAACGGTGCTTACAGACCGGACTGGAGCCAGCCCAGTCCGAGGCCTCCCTAAACGGTGCTTACAGACCGGACTGGTGCTGAACCCCCGTCCGAGGCCTCCCATTATATGGTGCTTACAGACCGGACCGGCACTGAGGTACCCCGTGTGTCTCCGGTGTGCCTGGGGGTAGTGTCTGACACTATTGTGTTTTGACACTCAGACCGCGCGCAACCCTCGGGTCCGCGGTTCTGGCGGTGTGCCCTGTGCTGGGGTCACCATAGCTGACCGCCCTGTGTGTCACAGGGGCTGCGGCTGCGGGCTACAGAGTTTGTCTGAAGCCCTGGGTATAGTGTTGATACTATATCTCCCGCGCTGCGGGCTCCAGCACCAGATTACTGAGCTGGCTGCTTGGAGAGATGGGGAGCAGCCCATGTGATGTGGGTGTGTGTGTGTGTGCTTCCCGCGTGTTTGTGGCACCGCCCACGACTTGTCTGGCGGCGGCCATTTTCTCCTCACTTCCCTACTGGGTCTGAATGAGTGCACTACTGCGCTCCCAGGAGAGTCCGGTCATTACCCTCGCGGAGGCCACACACACATCGCTCCCCTCCACCGCATTGAAGCGGTCGGTAAGCGCCGGTGCTCCGGTTTCCTACTTGGCTTATTTTTCTCCTCTGCTGTCGGCATGTCCCCAGCAAAGAAGAGTACTGCTAAGGCAGACAACTCTACCACTACCTGTGCTACATGCAACGGGAACGCTGGTTGGGGGGTCCTGCAATAACTGCGGACGCCCAGAGGCCCGGACTGATACTGCAGAGTCTGCAGCTCCGGTGCTGTACCCTGAGGTTCAGGTGATCCCAGGGCAATGGGAAACACAGAACAAGATTAATGAATCTGTGTTGTCCAAGCTGTCCTCCATGTCGCAATCCCTGGAGGCACTGACTAGGAGACTGGGAAGTCCAGCTGCTCCCTCAAGTTACCCCCGGGTGTCACCCTTTGCTACCGCGAGACCCCTTAAGCGGGCTCGTCGGGATGAATCACCCGAGATCCAGAACCTCTCTGAGGAGGAGCGTCACTCTGACGGTGACGAGGATGATGGGGGTTCAATACTTGAGTCTATGTCAGAACCACCTGATGGGGTGGAGGATTTGGTATCCTCCATAAACGAGACTCTTCGTCTCGTGGCACCACCTGAGGAGGTGGAACTCCATCCGAAGGAGGTTTATCAATGGCTGCAGCCGGAGGCTCGCCCATGTGGCTCCTTTATGGACCACACTAACTTTGGAAGGGTGGTTAGAGCACCAGGGTTCACCCTGGGCGGCGTTATGTCCGAAAATCTAGGGACACTCGCTTCCCCTTCCCCTGGAGGTGCTTCAGGAGTGGTCGCAGTCCCCGAAGGTGGACGCTTCCATGACCAGGATTGCTGCACGCTCCCTTTTCTCTGCCTCTGATAGCTCCTCATTGAAGGACGCAACGGATAGACAGGTCGAACAACTCGCCAAGTCTTCCTATGAGGCTGTGGGGTCTTCATTTGCCCCTAATTTTGCCACGGTCTGGACTCTGCAGGCGATCACCACCTGCTTGGATGGTATCACTGACCTGGCGGGGTCCAATTCTGAGGTCCTAGCGCTTACTGATAGGGCAAGGGCCTATGCAGATTACGCCAGGACGGCGACCCTAGAAACTGCCACTCGCTCCGCTGTGGCTTCGGCCAATGCTATAGCGATCCGCAGGTTGTTGTGGCTGCGTTTTATGGGACTCAGATGCCACGTCAAAGAAGATTCTGCAGAATCTTCCATTTTCTGGGGGACAGACTCTTTGGTACCGAGCTGGACAAGCTGATAAAGGATTCTGCGGAGTCTAAGATCCCACAGAATAAGCCTAAGCCACGGTATACCGTCAAAAGGAACCCCAAGCAGTGGTCCTTTCGTTTCCAGCTCGCAGTCATCAGCTTCTTCCGCTCGCGCGGACAGAGGAGGCAAGCCCTCTACTCAGTGGCGCCCCAAGGGTCGCCAGAAGAAGTCAACGGGGGGCAACGGCTGCCACCCCCAAAAACCACTTCCGCATGACTCGCTCTCCAGTCCTGCCGTCCCACAGGTGGGGGGCCGCCTGTCCCGATTTCGGGACAGATGGTTACTCCACGTCCAAGACCGGTGGGTCTGAGACGTAGTCTCGAGCGGCTACAGGATAGAGCTGACGTCGTGGCCGGCACACCGATTCCATCGGTCTGTTCCATCTCCAGACAAGGCTCAGGCTTTTTATTCTGGTGTTGGAGGGTGTCCGCAGAGACGGGAGTAGTGGTCCCAGTGCCTACGGGAGAGAGGTTCCGGGGTTTTTACTCAACCTCTTTATCGTCCCGAAGAAGGACGGCTCTTTTCGCCCGGTTCTGGACCTCAAGTTGTTCAACCGTCACGTTGGTTCGGAAGTTCCGCATGGAATCCCTGCGCTCCGTGATCGCGGCTGTGTCGCAGGGAGACTTCCTAGCGTCCATAGATATACGGGACGCTTACCTTCACGTGCCCATTGCACCGGCTCATCAGCGCTGGTTGAGATTTGCAGTGGGGGACGAAAAACTACCAGTTCGTGGCGCTGCCCTTCGGGTTGGCCTCGGCTCCGCGGGTGTTCCGAAAGTGATGGCCTCTATGATGGCTCTCCTACATGTGCAGGGACATGCCGTCATACCCTATCTAGACGACCTGCTGGTCAGGGCGCCATCAGAACATCTTTGCCGGAAGAGCCTGGAGGTGACCATGAAGTCTCTGGAACAGTTTGGGTGGCTTCTCAATGTCCAGAAATCGACCCTGGTTCCGACCCAGTCACTGACATATCTGGGCATGGACTTCCACACGGACTCTGCTCTGGTGTCCCTGCCACAAGCCAAACAGCTGGCCATCCAATCGGGAGTCCAAGATGTCCTCCTGTCACCACATTCATCCATACGGGTGTTGATGAAGCTGGTGGGCCGCATGGTGGCAGCGATAGAGGCGGTGCCTTTCGCGCAGTTTCGCCTCCGTCCTCTCCAGCTGGAAATTCTCCGCAGATGGGACAAGAGGACGATCTCGCTGAATCGGCTTATGGCCCTTTCACGACCGACCAGGGATTCCCTGCAGTGGTGGCTCCAGCCACGTCACTTGTCACGGGGCCGGTCTTTCCTCAAACCGTCATGGTAGTGGTGACCACCGACGCCAGTCTGAAGGGCTGGGGAGCGGTGTTTTTTACACCACAGGGCTCAAGGCCTCTGGACTCAGTCGGAGTCGGCGTTGCAGATCAAACGTGCTGGAGATCAAGGCGGTCTATCTGGCGCTCCTGGCGTTTCAGAAGTTACTGTCAGGACAGCCCATCCGGGTTCAGTCCGACAATGCGACGGCCGTCGCCTATATAAATCATCAGGGGAGGGACCAGAAGTGCTCAGGCCCTCGCCGAAGTCCACCGCATTCTATCCTGGGTGGAGGACAACGACTGCCTGATCTCCGCAGTTCACATCCCAGGGGTCGAGAACTGGGAGGCCGACTACTTGAGCCGGCAGGGGATGGACGCCGGAGAGTGGTCTCTTCATCCGGACGTCTTCCGGGACATCTGCGGCAGATGGGGCACTCCGGACGTGGATCTGATGGCCTCGCGGCTGAATCATCAGGTGCCACAGTACATGGCGAGATCATGGGATCCTCAGTCTCTGGGGGCAGACGCCCTGATCCTGAGTTGGTCCGACTTCCATCTACCATATGTGTTCCCACCGCTAGCATTGATTCCCAAGGTTCTGTGGAAGATCAGGACGGAGTGCAGCGTAGCCATTCTAGTGGCACCGGATTGGCCCAGGAGGTCCTGGTATCCGGATCTGTGGCAACTGTCAGGCGGGAACCGGTGGGCTCTTCCAGAACGCGCAGATCTTCTCGTGCAAGGCCCCTTCTTCCACCTCAATTCCAGGGCCCTCAGATTGACTGCATGGCTCTGAGGCCTGGCTTCTAACGTCCAGGGGGTTCTCCCTACTGTGGTTGCCACTATGAATCGGGCTAGGAAGCCTGTATCACGGAGGATTTACCACAGAACGTGGGAAAATCTTTTTTCTCCTGGTGTGCCTCTGGTGGAAGGTCACCGTGGCCCTTGTCCATTCCGACCTTGTTGGCTTTCCTACAATCGGGTTTGGAATT
>JARQOC010000007.1:157892938-157981030 GCA_033576535.1 Allobates femoralis
GAATGCGCAGCTTATATCCAGATGGTCTTAATGATAAACTGGAGAATGTGTAACCTATGCAATCCTTCTGATAGACTGTCCTAACCAACAAATAACTATTCCTCAAATGTAGCCAACGGAGCCTATGACTCCAGAGGTTACATGAGGCCGAATAGATCAGCGGTGTAGACAACACAGGATCAATATAAGGATCTAGTACTAGCCCTTGGTAAGTTCGAGCCCATAAGTCTATGGATCTGAACTAGCAAAATAAACGTAAGAATAAGGATAATTTGACAGGTGCTTAATTAACTCTATAGAAAGAGAAGAAGAATACAACAATATGTTTTTTCCCTCTCTATATACGTGTCTAGCAGCTGTTACCCTCCGGTGGCAGATCGCGGCTCCCGGCTCCGGGCTCCATCTTCCTCTCTGTCTTCCTGGTTGTCATGTGACCGGCGCGATGACGTCATCGCGCCGGTCACAAAGCAGGAAGACAGCGAGGAAGATGGAGCCCGGAGCCGGGAGCCGCGATCTGCCACCGGAGGGTAACAGCTGCTAGACACGTAATGTATATGTGCAGCGCTCCATGCGGGGGGGCCCAGAAACTGAGGTGGGGGCGCCAAATTATGAGGGGGGCCCTGCTGGGGCCCTGTATACTACCACTGGGGCTATATACTACCACTGGGGCTATATACTACCACTGGGGCTGTATATATACTACCACTGGGGCTATATACTACCACTGGGGCTGTATACTACCACTGGGGCTATATACTACCACTGGGGCTATATACTACCACTGGGGCTATATACTACCACTGGGGCTGTATATATACTACCACTGGGGCTATATACTACCACTGGGGCTGTATATATACTACCACTGGGGCTATATACTACCACTGGGGCTATATACTACCATTGGGGCTATATACTACCACTGGGGCTGTATGTATACTACCACTGGGGCTATATACTACCACTGGGGCTATATACTACCACTGGGGCTGTATACTACTACTGGGGCTATATACTACCATTGGGGCTATATACTACCATTGGGGCTATATACTACCACTGGGCTGTATGTATACTACCACTGGGGCTATATACTACCACTGGGGCTGTATACTACTACTGGGGCTATATACTACCACTGGGGCTATATACTACCACTGGGGCTGTATGTATACTACCACTGGGGCTGTATACTACCACTGGGGCTATATACTACCACTGGGGCTGTATACTACCACTGGGGCTGTATATATACTACCACTGGGGCTATATACTACCACTGGGGCTGTATACTACTACTGGGGCTATATACTACCACTGGGGCTATATACTACCACTGGGGCTATATACTACCACTGGGGCTGTATATATACTACCACTGGGGCTATATACTACCACTGGGGCTATATACTACCACTGGGGCTGCTGCTGTATACTACCACTGGGGCTGCTGCTGTATACTACCACTGGGCTGCTGCTGTATACTACCACTGGGGCTGCTGCTGTATATACCTCTGGGGCTGCTGTATACTACCACTGGGGCTGCTGTATACTACCACTGGGGCTGCTGCTGTATATACCACTGGGGCTGCTGCTGTAACACTGCTGGGGCCTGTATATACCACTGGGGAGGCTGCTGTATACCACACTGCTGGGGGCTGTATACCTGTGCTGGGGTCCACCCTCGGCTTATACACGAGTCAATAAATTTTCCCAGGTTTTGGGGGCAAAAGTAGGGGGGTCGGCTTATACACGGGTCGGCTTATACACGAGTATATACGGTATATTTGTGTTTTTTAAACATTTTTTTACATTACTTGTTATAGAAACATAAGTGGATAGATAATATATATAGTCCTCCAGAAGGGGGCATTTATATATATATATATAAAAAGAGAAAAAAAAACAGGTTTTATAGTGAATAATACACATCGTTGAAGTGAACACCCACAATTAATTAAAGCAGATTGGGTAATGGGAGGAATCCAACCTCTTCCCTACTTATGCATACATGTATATAAGGCTCTTTGACTACAAAGTTTATTATACCTGAGAAAGGCTGTTATGTATAGAAATTTCAGCCAAAACGCGTTGTATTCATTTACTATTGATATGATAAACTGGATTTAAAAAAAAAACAAAAAACTTTTTCAATAATGACAAAATAAAAAAAAAAAAAATTAAAAAAAGACGTAAGCTGAATTTCCTGCTAATGGCAGCGCCCTCCACCTACTCTGGAATCTATCTCCTTGAACTGGACCATTACGGGCACAAGGCTAAGTGAGCCGATCGTCCAGGACAGGGCTGCAAACCAAATGGGGAATACACTGTGTTCCAATTTATTATGCAAATTGGTTTTAAGTGTCATAGGGTTTTATTTTTATTTTTTTTCAATGAAACCTTGGTTGCTCTTAGCTGAACTAGAACGGGTCCAGAGATGTCTTTCTTAGGGTACCTTTACACGTCGCAACATTGCATACAATTTCACTTGCAACTTACTGGTTGCAGTGAAATCATGGACACATTGTTACATTTGTATTCGGCAACAAAATGGAACAATGTGTCCATGATTTCACTGCAACCAGTAAGTTGCAAGTGAAATTGCATGCAATGTTGGGACGTGTAACGGTACCCTTATACACCGGAGACCAGAATTGTACACAGTATTCTAAGTGTGGTCGCACTAGTGACTTGTATAGAGGAAAAATTATGTTCTCCTCATGAGCATCTATGCCTCTTTTAATGCATCCCATTATTTTATTTGCCTTTGCAGCAGCTGCCTGACACTGGCCACTAAATGTGAGTTTGTCATCTACCCATACACCCAGGTCTTTTTCAGTGACCGTGAAACTTGAAAGTGAACTTGTGTCTCAGGGTTCTTTGGATCACTGAAATCAATCTCAGATACCTGTGATAATTAGTTTGGCAGGTGAGCCCAATAAAAGGAAAACTGGGTGTTCCACAATATTGAGCAGGCCACAGTTTTCAAGTAACATGGGAAAGAAAAAGGAGCTCTCTGCTGCCGAAATGCAACAAATAGTGCAATGCCTTGGACAAGGGATGAAAACATTAGATATTGCATGAAAACTTAAGCGTGATCATCGTATTGTAAAGAGATTTGTGGCTCATTCTGAGCACAGATGTGTTTGTGCAGATAAAGGCAGAATGAGGAAGTTTCCTGCCAGGCAAGTTCATCGGATTAAGAGAGCATCTGCTAAAAAGGCCTTACAAACCAGCAAACAGATATCTGAAGCTGCTGGTGCCTCTGGAGTCCCTCAAACCTCAAAGTGTAGGATCCTCCAAAGGCTTGTTGTGGTGCATAAACCTACTATTTGGCAACATATAAAGAAAGAGGCAGCACTCACCAGTATTGTGCAGCAAGGGTCTCTTTAATCCGGTATATTCACGGATTCATGACAGGGTGCAGGGAGGTGACCATGGAGGGCGGACGACGACGCCGTTTCGCAAAAAGATTTGCTAAATACACATACACATGGCCATGCACAGCACTTCCGCCTGCCCCTACTATTTGGCAACCCCTAAACAGTGCTCACAAGCAGAAACAGTTGCAGTGGGTCCAGATATACATGAAGACTAATTTTCAAACAGTCTTGTTTACTGATGAGTGCCAAGCAACCCTGGATGGTCCAGATGAATAGAGTAGTGAATGATTGGTGGATGCCACCATGTCCCAACAAGGCTGCGACGTCAGCAGGGAGGTGGAGGAGTCATGTTTTGGGCTGGAATCATTGGGAAACAGCTGGTAGGCCCCTTTAAGGTTCCTGAAGGTGTGAAAATGACCTCTGCAACGTATATAGAGGTTCCAACTGAGAACTTTCTTCCATGGTACAAAAAGCAAAAACATGTCTTTAGGAGCAAAATCAACTTCATGCATGTCAATGCACCATCTCATGCTACAAAGAATACCTCTGTGCCATTGGCTGCTATGGGCATAAAAGGAGATAAACTCATGGTGTGGCCACCATCTTCCCCTGACCTCAACCCTATAGAGAACCTTAGGATTATAATCAATCAAAAGATCTATGAGTCTTGGAGGCAGTTCACATCAAAACAGCAGCTCTGGGAGGCTACTCTGACATCATCCAAAGAAATACAACCAGAAACTCTCAAGTTCAATGGATGCAAGAATTGTGAAGGTGATATCAAAGAAGGGTTCCTATGTTAACATGTGACTTGGTCTGTTAGGATGTTTTGGAATTAAATAGCTTTTTATGTCAGTGAACGTGACCTGTTAATGCTGCAAATTCAGCAAATGAGCATTTTCAGTTCTTTCAAACATATCAAATGTTTACAAACTCTACTGTGCCTAATAATTTGGAACAGTGCTTTTAGAGTTTAATTGAAAATTATACTGTTATCATTGGGAGGTTTCTTCAATAAAATTTGATGTATACTCTCACGGGTGATGACTTTTATTACACTGACTGTCATTTGCAACAACCATTTAGAAAAATCAGAGAAAAAGAACATTTGCATAATTATTTGGAACACAGTGTAGAGACCAAGCATGGTCAGATGAGCCTGCCACAAGACCATATAAAGTTGAGCGCTTATACTTCTGACAATATATAGAACAGTTGGTACGCTACACTCAGGTATGCGCCCCCCCCTCTTTCTCTTGCTGTCTCCCACCTTTCACAGATACTCCATAGTCTTGGGGATCATTTCTTGAGCCATTCCTGAGATGTAGCTCTCTCTTTCTTGTATCTAGCCTTTTAAGCCAATTGGGCATGGTCACCAATAACACACCCACAAGCAAGAGTTGAGGATCACGCCTACTTAGCTAAAAAGACTAGGATTATATACAGAGAAGAGGGGACCATATCTCAGGAATGAAGACATGCAGGAACAAATGAAAAATAATGTTAGATTCAATTAGATTTACACCAGGTAAATACAATAAATAACCCATTTATGGGAAATGACAGTTGCTCTTTGATGTAAATGTTATATGCTGTAAAGGTGCCGTCACACGCAGCGATGCGATGAACGATATTGTTAGCGATCACATGCACGTGTTATCACAAATAATATCGTTCAGATCGCTGGTGAGCTGTCACACAGACAGACTCACCAGCGATCAATGGACCAGAGACATCATGGAAATGATTTCAATATCGTTTCCACGATGTCTTGTTCCCGCTGCCAACCTGCGGTAAGCGGGAGCAGGCTGGTCTCCAAGGTAAACTGCGGATACCCGATGTGTACTTTAGATACCAGCCGGTGAGCAGAGGAGGCTGGTAACTAAGGTATACATCGGGTATGTAGGCAGCGCGCGCTGCCTAGTTACCCGCAGTTTACCTTGGATACCAGCTCCCAGCGCTTTTGAGAGGTGCTGGGAGCTGGCTTATCGGTCATCTCCCGGTGTCACACGCAGCGATGCTGCGTTTCCACCGGGCAACCAACGATTGATTTGAGGACAGGACCTCAAATCAAACTATGAACGATCAGCCGACTGATCGTTCATCGTTTGTAGTGTCGCACGTAACGATGTCGTTTCAACATCATTCAAGCGTCACATAACACGTGACTTTTGAACGATATCGGCAACGATATCGTTACGTGTGACGGTACCTTCAGTCCATACAGTTTAGACCTAGAAAAAGGAGCACCACTCAATACGCACAATTTATATAATGAGGTGCTCACCATGTCATGGAAACTACATGTGAATAGCAAGAAAAAGACATGACATATAGTAAGGTGGGAGCACACCGGAAGTAAAGAAGGATATATGCAAATTTATTTAACAAGAAAAAAAGCGGACAAAACACATTAAAACCAAATAAAACCAGACAATTCCTGGTACATGGGTGCCTGAACAATCAACAGCCTGAGTTCATGACACAAGTCAGAAGCATGTTACATATAATCCGCCACCTGGTTGGTTACTGTGTTATAGTGATACGGCGATCACCTGACCACCGGCGGTGGGTTCACAAAATATATAATATATCACAAAATATATATAAACAGTGAAGACAGTTCATACGCAGAGGTAAATCAGGATTTATATTACAAAGGCTCCTGCAATGTATAGGAGTGAACTCCCGACTACATATGGCAAGTTCCATAGCCAATTTTGGAAGGACAATGTATCACATTATACACAATATATAGGTGCCATCAATCCAGAAATAATCTTTGACCATATGAATTACAATTACAAAGTGATGATCCCAAGGAAAATTGCAATTGCACAATTATGCCTGTGTTTTCATATAACCCCTATATACATAGTATATGATAGATAGTAAATATAAAAAATATATATCAAAACAGGTTATCATAGATAGAGAACCGGGCAACTAGATTGTGCTTAAGGCCAAAATTATTAACCGATCCTCAATGCGTAGAACGAGGGCCCAATATAATTGTGTCACCTGATTCATAATAACACCTGCCAATCTATGAGCAATCTATGGGTAAGGCCATACAGTGACACTTTATATTACTATCCTTATAAACTGACCCGACATGGTGATCTTCTGTCCGGCTGAAGCTGAAAATAAAGTCAATAAATGAGAAGGAAATGCAAAAAATGGCAAAAACTTGCTAAATCACAGAGATACTGTATCCAACTCTGGAAATGGCAGATGCTTTTCTCTAACTGCCGTCACTACAGCGACAGTTTGTCATCAAGTATTCTAAAGGGGAGGAGCTTCCAGCAGCCAATCAGAATCGAGTATTATAATTCACATCTAAATCAACACAAGACAAATAAAGAAACGTTTAAATCCCTATTTTTATTTCTTTTTGTCGTCATTGTATTTGAATATTTAACATAGGATGGATATTTTTTCTAATTAACTTTAGCGCTCCCCAACCTCCAGGGTTAATTACTGCCTGTACTGCCCAGGTATTATACACACTGGTACATCCACTTCATTTAACACCTAACGTTCCCAATGTGGGAACATGTCAAAAATAACTTTTATTTACAAATTATCTTACATGACAATACTGATATTCCAATAATTATAGGTATGCAGTTTGTGCAATCAGTAATAAAAACTGAATCAATATAATTTGTGATGTGTGAACCCAATTTTTTTTAAATTTCACGTAAAATTCCAGATATGTGGTGAATATGTATCTACCAAATGTTCTAATTTTGAAGGTTTATGTTAATGCTTTCTGGTAGCAGCCATTAAAAGAAACATTCAGCTAATTATAACAATATTTCTTGATATATTTTCCATCCATGACAGCAAATGTAACTGTAAAGTGATGGATGACATCTTGACACACGGTCTATATAACCGGCAGGAAACACGCGCTGGCACATGTTTGGATAGGACTGTGCAGCAACCAGACGTCTGTCGCCAATATACGAGCCAAAGTGAGAATGACGGCATAATATAAGCCATGTTTGCAAACAGATCTGAATCTGTCCATATCCACCATTTTTTATGTCTTACTGCACCAATAGGACGGGGCAGATAAAGGGTATACACAGTGGCGTAACTTGAAGCTCATGGGTCTCGATGCAAAAGCTCTAACGGGCCCCAATTGCAATTCTTTAATATCATTAGTCTTAGTCTATAGGCCAAAGGGACTTTTGGGGCCCTCTAGGCTCCAGGGCCCGGGTGCGATTGTAGCCTTGTACACATATTGTAGTTACGCCCCCGGGTACACGGATTCTGTGAGATGCCCATCCATCACCCTGACCAGGGTATTTACATCCAGAGTTAAGGCAGAGAACTAAAAGCCAACTATGACCATAGAGGGCCATACATATTACATAACTGGTTCAGATAACAGCTATCTATTCCGATTTCACAATACACATGCTGCTCATGGTCATTTTAATACTCCAGAATGTCAAATTATTTCAATCCTTTCTTGCAGGGAGGAATCATTCAATTTGGGGCAATAAGGAATCTTCACACTTATTGTTTTGTTTGTTTCTATAGTGTCATAGAAGAGCCCTGACTCCTCCTTATGTCAGACATTTAGGACCAAATAACTTCTGGTAGCTACAATGACATGCAAAATGTTTGGCACCCCTGGTCTAAATTACTGTTATTGTGAACAATTAAGCAAATTGAATATTCATTGATCTAGGCACTAACCATGCTCGGTGCACAAACAATTGTTTTGGCATATTTTCCTTTTTGTATTTTTTTTAAGGTGAAGATTTATTTCATCTTTTTGCCTAAAATATAAAGGGAATCTGTCATCTTTACCTTTCTGCCTTGTAGAGATCATTTCATCTTCAATCTGCTTAGATGTTTACAATAAAAGTAATTTTCATCAAATTTAATAATATACAGTAGCTTCACCAAGATCCGTCACTGGCCGCGCACATCTATATTTTCATATCATATAAACGTTTTCTTCTGAATCCGGCAATGTTGTTTTTACTTCCTCGCACCACTTTGTTCCTGAGATATACAGATACATCACAATGAATTATAATATCATCAAAAAATTAATTATTTCAGTCATTCAATACAAAAATTGAAACTCATTATATAGAGTCATTACACACAGAGGGATCTATTTCATGTGTTTATTTCTGTTAATGTTGATGATTGTGGCTTACAGCCAATGAGAACCCAAAAGGTCATTATCTCAGAAAATGAAAGTAGGGACAATGAAGGGTTAAAAACTGAGCTGCCGTATTCCATGAAAATGAAAGAGTGAATATAATATTGATTTATTAGTCAACGTGTTTCCAGGCTCCCTGAATCGCCCTGAAACTTGGCAATATGATATTGATTTTTGGTGACATTCTAATGCACTGAGATGCAGTAGTATATACAGTGCCTCGTGAAAGTATTCGGCCCCCTTGAATTTTTCATCCTTTTGCCACATTTCAGGCTTCAAACAATAAGATATAAATTCTAAGTCTTTTGTGAGGAATCAACAAGTGGGACACAATCGTTAAGTGAAATAAAATTTATTTGATATTTTAAACTTTTTTAACAAATGAAAAAATGAAAAGTGGGGCATGCAATATTATTCGTCCCCCTTGAGTTAATACTTTGTAGCGCCACCTTGTGCTGTGATTACAGCTGCAGTCTCTTGGGGTTTGTCTCTATCAGTTTTGCAAATTGAGAGACTGGAATTCTTGCCCATTTTTCCTTGCAAAACAGCTCACAAGCTAGCTAGTGGAATGTCCACCTAGTTGGTGATTGCCGCTATAATCTGGCACATAGCACTTCTTCATTTGTAGTTATTGGAGTCTCTAAGCGCTGTTTTTATACATGTGCATTGTCTATCTGTAATCATGATATATATCACGCTGTCCTCCACCGTCTAGTGTTGTTTTATCCACCTCCTGATTCTCTATGTCCTTTAATGTATTAATAAACTGCAATTTTCTCATTTTGGGCATATGATGGTTTATTTTTCTTGAGGTTTCTGGCTTTCATGGACAGGTCACTTATTTAAGGAGGACCTGTCACCAACCACACATGGTGATCTAATTACAACACTGAATGCAGCATGTCTGCTGCATTCAGGCAAGGGGTCCCCCAGCCCTTAAGTCCCCCTGTACCCCGAGATAATACACTTTGAAAACTTACATAGTGGAGCAAAATAGGAGGTGGCTTGTGGCTGGAGCTAAAGGGCAGTTTCACACCCCTTGTATGTTTTATCTGCCCACCGCCTCCTCCCTGATGCCAATCATTGTCTCCCTCGCCTGCTGCATAGTACACAGAGCTCATTGCAGTGCTGGCCGCTTTGCCCCGCCCCCCGCAGTGATGTCACCATGGTTAACATGGAGCAGGGCAGGTATAAGCGGTGATGTCACAGCAGGAGGCGGGGCGTCCGGCCTTCTGCTGTGACATCACCACCTTTCCCCGCCACAAGCCCCCTCCTATTTTGATCACAATGTATGGTTGGTGACAGGTCACTTATTTAAACCACTTCAATCTTTTCCGAACCCTGAAGAGGTTAAAAAATGAGATATAAGGCAGAACATGTGCACAGTGACATCATTCTGATATTGCTGTGCTTTATGTTCATCCTATCGGTGTGTGCACACAATTTGTAATGGAAGTTTTAAAGCAGAAACTGAAATGAAAATCTCCAAATCCTACTTAGGCCTCGTGCACACGCTGAGTATTTGATGAATTTTTTACCTCAGGATTTGTAGCCAAAACCAGGAGTGGGTGATAAATACAGAAGTGGTGACGTGTTTCTATTAGACTTTTCCTCTTATTGCTTCACTCCTGGTTTTGTCTACAAATCCTGAGGTAAAAAACTCAAATACTGAACGTGTGCACGTGGCCTTAAAGACTGTGTGCGCACCCTGCAGATTTGGCACAGACATTTTCTGCACCGAATCTGCATCTTCTGGCAGAAAAATGCCACATTGTTGGTGCGTTTTTGGTGCAGATTTGTGCTATGTATTTTTCTTAATGAAGCCAATGGCTGCAAGGGCTGAAAAACGCAGGGAAATCAGCACCAAATCAGCAAGGAAAAATAAGCAACATGTGCACAACACTTTAGAATTCTCATATGGCCACTTTACACACACAGATATCTGTCCAACTTCTGACCAACTTACTGGTTGCAGTGAAATCATGGACACATTGTTACATTTGTACACAGCCACAAAATGGAGCAATGTGTCCATGATTTCACTGCAACCAGCAAGTTGTTCAGAAGTTGGACAGATAAGTTGGTGTGTGTAAAGTGGCCCATAGACTTTGCAGTTTTCAGGATAAGCATGCAAATATGCACCAAATCTGAATCAATCCACATAGACAAAATACTGCCGACACTACGTTTTACAAGCGTTTTTTGGTGCAGATTTTCAAGAATCCACATGCCCCTCTTTCACGTCTTTCAGTCATATTTTTAGGCATTTTTCAGAGCTGACCCGCTTAAAAAAGGCCTCATTGTGCACATTCCCTAAGGCTGGCTTCACACTGCAGTTTTTCACTGACATATGGAGCCATAACTCCAGAACGGTAAATAATAAAAACACACTTAATATCTCAAAAGAAAGCTAGTGTTGTTCTTCAAAATTTATATTTTATACATAATTGTTATTTTAAGTCAAACTGAGTAAAGGCCCTTTCACATCAGCGCTTTTTGAAATTTGCGGCAGATGCGGTGAAAAAACCGCATCTGCCGCAATTGCCGCATAACCGATGCACTTGCGGCGCGGTTGCGGTATTTCCCATAGAAAGTATAGGGGGACTTGTGGCAGGTGCGGCAAGTGCGGTTTTGCACTTGCGGCAGGTGCGGCAGCGAAAAAAAACGCATCTGCCGCAAATTTCAAAAAACGCTGATGTGAAAGGGCCCTTACAACAGCTTTTAGCCCCAAGAACGTGACCTGGTACCACTAGGAGCATACTCCGTATATTTTGTTATTAAGTAATAAATTTTGGTTTTTTTTTGGTATATTGAGTTTAAAGTAGAAATAATAAAAAACAAGTAATACTAATAAGTCTACTGACATTTTTTATTTTAAAATATAAAAATGAGGTACATAATACATACAAAACAGACACAGAAAAGATACAGACGTAGTACCTACATGAGTTGATAATTTTACAGTTATCTAATCTATTCTAGAGCTTTTGTTAAAGTAGTTTTTGAAACGTCAGAATATAATGCTCGGCATTTGCTTACAACTTGCAGGACATATTGCTTTTGTTATTCATCTTTTGTCAGAAAATCGTTGAAGTCGGTTATTAATTTAACACCACGCTCAGCCATATCATTAACTACTTTTAATGTTTTGACAATTTTCAATCCTTCTTGGAAGTCATTATTTTGAGGCCAGGTGTTTGGATTTTGTCTTAGGAAATCGGTTTTTATATTAAATCGGTCAAAGAATGTAAACGTTTCTTTGGTACGGTAAGTAAATTTACCAATCCTCCATCAACTACTTCTTTTAAATTTTTCTTTCTTTCTTTTGGATTGGGTTGTAAATCCTTCCAAGAAGGATTGAAAATTGTCAAAACATTAAAAGTAGTTAATGATGATGAGCGGGAGTCCTCGGGGCCTAGAGCTGCACAAGATGTTGTGAGGCAGCTTAGTCAGGCTGCTGTTAGATCCAGGAATTAAAGCGCAGACACACCAAAGTCTTTTGGGTACCTTTACTGGCGGAAAGCAGGTACACTCGGACCGGGATAGTGAGGTTGACACTCCTGGAGGTTCACAGCAAGCAGTGTGTAGGCTTCCTTTCTCTGTTTTTCTAGTGAGGTCGGGTGGATATGGAATCCTGCCGGACCGGGTTGTTCGTTCAGTGGAACGTGCTTCACCTGGGTAACTGCACTGAGGGCACTGTTAAAGGGTTAAGCCGGATCAATGCTTTTCCCTGGGCTCTTGTCGGTAGGTGCTTCAGGTGAACAGGGGGCTAGACTCCCTGTTAGATGGGCTGGTTCTCTGTGGTGGCTGGGTAGCTCTCACAGCTTGGTTCCAGTAACTGGTTGGAAAGGGAGAGTTATGGTAACTCTATAGTCCCTGAGAGGTGCTTTCTCCTTCCCTATGACCCCAATTGCAAGGGTCTCTCACGGGGCAGGTGTGCTGGTTTGGGCCTAGTATGGCTCCAGAACCGGTGGTTGCACATGTCCTGCAGCTCTTCTAGCGTCTGCACACTCTGGTGTTTCTCCCTCCAAGACCCTATTTATAGGGGGAACTGGCTCAAAGTGACCAGTGGAGCTCCCCCTAGGGGCCTGGGGTGAAACAGGTGTTAAAGGTGTACTAAGGTGTTGTGGTTTGTTTGTGAGTAATGCTTGCTGTTACTGCTCCATTCATGTACCAAGGGTTCTGTGGTGCCCAACAGGGTGCCACATTCCCCCTTAGTTAACTTCAGTTCTCCCGGACTGAGCAAAAAGTTTTTCTTTTACATCTTACCACTAACATTTTATAACATTTAATAACAGGTATTTACAAAGTCTTAAGGAAAAATACAAAAATCACTGAAAAGGAAAAGGGAAAAATGGGAAAAACTATGAAAAGCAGTCCATACAGCACTAGTCCATTTGCTGCAGGCTGGAAAAGGTAAAGTTTTGGTCACACAAGTCCTGTGACAATTGTCCAAAGTTTATGAAAAGGGGTGAGGTCCAGTAGCAAAGTCTCTGATGGCTTAAACACATACATGGGTATACATTGTAAACTTTATACATTCCCTATGGGTGTCTCTGCTTGGGAGGCCGGTCTAACCTTTTCACCGTACCAGGCACTTTCGGTCCCCAACTTAATATACTTGGGACAGAGCCCAGTTCCTCCACCCTTCTGTACACTACTTTTTACAGTTTCTGAACACGGGTACTATTTACATTCACTAATAGGTAATATGGTTCCACTATATTTTAAACCCATTCTCCATATTTGCTTGGGGGTTGTCCTAATGTACTACGTGTGGATTTGCGTAGTGTGGGTGTTTCAAAAGCTGTTGGTGTAGTGTACGAAGTGGCTCTTTCTCTATTTCTGCTTTGTGGAATGCCATAGTAAGTGCGTAATCTATCTACTGGACTATCCTCTGTAGGTAGTTGTGTAGGAATTCTCTCTTACTGTGGGACTAGCAGGTTCACCGATTACAGGAATCTCAGGTTCCAAAATAACAGGCTGCATCTCTTGCACTTGGACTTGTTCTTGTTTAACTGGTGGGATAGGTAATGGTTGCTGATCTTCTACAGGTTGGTAGAAATACATAACTGGTATGATGAATGCACCATTGCATTGTGGCCAGTCGGCTGGTAAATATCCAATGTCTCTATGGACTAGATTTTCTTTAGATTCTTCACTTGTAGTTACTGCAGGGTAACTGGTTACTTGAGGTAGTAACTGTGTTGGACATTTCTTCAAATGATCCCTTGATACAGTTGTGAAGGTAATTCCTTGATCTTTGCTGATAACGCAAGTTTTGGAATTGTCCTATTGCGATGGCATAATTGTGTAGGGTTCAGATTCCCAATTGTCATCCAATTTGTTTGTTTTTCTTTTTAGCACTAAGTCACCTGTAGCTAGAGGTTCAGCTGAGGCGTGCTTGTTAAAGTCTTTTTCTTGTTTGGTTCTGCTGATGTTCAGGTTTCTTTCTACGCTTTCTTGTACTTTGTGGTACTGTTCTTGGCGTTGACTGACCCAATCTTCATCAGAAGAATCTTGTGTTGGTTCGATGGTTCCCATCTGCAAGTCAATTGGTAATTTACCTGGTCTTGCCCGCATCAGGTAAGCAGGTGTGTAGTTGGTTGAACTGACAGGTATGTGGTTGTAGATGTCCACAAGGTCTGGAAGTTTTTCAGGCCATTGATTTCTCTCTTCAATGATAAGGTTTTGAGCATGTCAATGACAATGTGATTCATCTTTTCACATAAAACGTTTGTTTGGGGATGATAAGGTGTGGTCCAGGTCTTTTTACACCCATATAGCCCTAGGAATTCTTGAAACAGAGTTGATTCGAAGGCTGGCCCTTGGTCAGTCAAGACTTGGTCTGGATACCCATGGGGGCGACAGAAGTAACTCTGGAATGCTTTGGCTGCTACCTCTGCAGTTAAGTCTTTAACTGGAACTACTACCAGGAACCTTGAATAGTGATCTACTATAGTGAGAGCGTAAGTGTATCCGGTGCGCCTTGGGGTTAGCTTCACGTGGTCGAGAGCAACTATTTCAAGGGTTTTGTGGTAACAATTGGCTGCAATGGAGCTTTCTGAGTTAGGTGGTCTTTTCTTCGAAGGTGACATGGTCCACAGTTCGTACACCACTTGTCAATTGAGCCTCGCATACCGACCCAGTAGAACCGATCTTTCAGGAGTCTCTCCAGCTTCTTCCATCCAAAGTGTCCTGCATTGTCATGGTAGGCTTCAAGGATCATTTGGACTTCAGTCTTGGGAACTACAATCTGCCAGATGAGTTCATGTGTTCTAGGGTTCAGATACCTTCTGCATAGTTTACCTTGGTAGACGAACAATTTTCCTTTCTCTTTCCATAGGCGTTTAGCATTTTGAGAGGCATCAGGGTCCATGCTGGCGTGTTCTTGAGTTATCAGCTGTCTTACTAGGCTGACATCTGGATCGTTGGCTTGAAACTCCTTCCAGTCATGGTGAGGTAAAGGGTTCACGGTCCGCTCTACACGTTTCTGGTCCCTCTGATGACACGTTGCTGTACCTGTACGGTGGAAAGCAGGTAGTTCAATCTCTTCCAGGTCATCTATGTCTTCTCCCTCTTCGGGAAGGTTAGGCATTCTGGACAGGGCATCAGCATTGCCGTTCTTGTGACCTGCCCGGTACTTTACAGTGAAATCATAGTTTGAGAGTCTTGCTACCCAACGCTGTTCCAGGGCTCCCAGCTTTGCAGTCTCTAGATGGGTTAGAGGGTTGTTATCAGTGAAAGCTGTGAACGGGACGGAAGCCAGGTAATGCTTGAAACGCTCTGTGATTGCCCAGACCGGGGCCAGGAACTCGAGTTTGAACGAGCTGTAGTTCTCCGCGTTACTTTCTGTGGGGCGGAGCTTTCTGCTGGCGTAGGCTATCACCTTTTCCTTTCCCTGCTGGTGTTGAGCTAGGACTGCTCCTAGGCCTTCATTGCTTGCATCAGTGTACAGTAAAAACAGGAGGTTGTAATCAGGGTAGGTTAGGATTTCTTCTCCTGTTAAAGCATCTTTTAGCTTCTGGAAGGATTGTTCCTGTTCTAGTCCCCAGTGGAACGGGGGTCCCCTGATCTTGCCGTTTTTGGATTGACCTACTAAGAGATCTTGCATGGGCGCTGCTATCTTGGTATAGCCTTTCATGAATCGTCGGTAGTACCCGACCAGTCCTAGAAATTGATGTACCTCTTTGTGAGTAGTTGGTGCTGGCCAGTCCTTGATGACGGTTACTTTATCCGGATCCGGTGGTACGCCTTCAGTGCTAACCACATGTCCTAGGTATTGGACCTTGTGTTTCAGTAGGTGGCACTTGGACGGTTTCAGTTTCATTCCGTACTTGGACAGTGACTCGAACACTTCACTCAGGTGCTGCAGGTGGTCTTCATAGGTCTGGGAGTATACAATGACATCATCAAGGTATAACAGGACAGTCTCAAAGTTCTTGTGGCCCAAACAACACTCCATCAGTCTCTGAAATGTTCCTGGGGCATTGCACTACCCGAATGGCATACTGTTGAACTCACATAGTCCCATAGGGGTCCTGAAGGCTGTCTTCTTACGATCCTCCTCTGCAACGGCAACCTGCCAGTACCCACTAGTAAGATCTAATGTGGAGAAGTAGTTGGCAGATTTGAGTGCAGCTAGTGACTCTTCTATGCGGGGTAACGGGTATGCATCCTTGTGTGTGACTTTGAGGATGTGCGTAGACTACAGACAAATCAACATACTACCATCTTTCTTTTTAACCAGGACTAGTGGTGCTGCCCAGGGACTACAGCTATCCCTAATGACTCCTGCATTTTTCATGTCCTGAAGCATCTCTCTTGCTTTTTGGTTGTGTGTGGGTGGTATAGGCCTGTACCTTTCTTTGATAGGTGCATGGTTGTTTGTGGGGATATGGTGTTGTACCCCTTTAATCCTCCCACAGTCAAGTGGGTGTTTACTGAACACTTGTTCATACTCCCGAACTACCCGGTAAACTCCATGTTTCTGATGAGAAGTGTTGTCAGTTCCTACACTGAGCTCTTGACACCATTTCTCTAACTGATCTTTGGAGTGAGGGGGTTCATCAGTGACTGTTTGGGAAGAGGATTTTACATCAATTACAGCATTATTTTCAACCTGGTACAATTTTGCGACAGTTGCATATCTTGGCAGTTTGACTTCGTCATCACCATAATTTAATATGCGTACGGGACTCTACCTTTTCTCACGTCGACCAACCCTCTGGCTGTCAAGGGCGTAGGACTACTATCAGACATTACAGGTTCTACTACAGCTTGGTAGTCCTGCACTCTGAGGCCTATGGCGGCTCGACACCAGATCATCATTTCACTTCTGGGTGGTACCACAATTGGAATGGGATCTGTGACCCGTACTCTGCCAATCTCACCATTTGACACTGTTACCTGTTGTTGATAAACCAGAGCTCGGATCTGCTTTTGGATAGCTCTCTTCTCTCTGGGTCTACCAGCTTCAACACTCTGTTGGAGTAAGAACAACACTTCATCGATGCATTTAACCATAACATTAGTACCCAGTATTACATGGGGATCCCTGTCATTTGGTTTGTCCTGCACCACTATGATACTCTGGTTCTTCAGATGCACCCTCCCCACCTTTACTGTAGTCTCCCATTGTCCCTCTACTGTAACTACGAACCCATTAGTGGCTTCAATGTTCAGATCAGGGTGTGGGGGTTCTAGCTCAACATCTGCCCAGATGCATAGACGTATCTAGATGCATACTGAGCACTTTGATCCGCAAAAATGAAAAAATACATTTTTTTTCTGGTAAAAAAAAAAGTACTTTATTTTTATGGATCAATTTGTGAGGCACTTGGGGGTTCAAAGTGCTCAGTATGCATCTAGATACGTTCCTTGGGGGGTCTAGTTTCCAAAATGGGGTCACTTGTGAGGGAGCTTCAATGTTTAGGCACACAGGGGCTCTCCATAGGCGACATGGTGTCCGCTAACAATTGGAGCTAATTTTCCTTTCAACTTGTTAGCGGACACCATGTCGCGTATGGAGTGCTCCTGTGTGCCACCAGCACAAGGGCAACTGGAAGAGTTGGGGTACAGCACCAGAAAATGGCGCCTCTAATTAATGTGCTATTTTCTGGGGTGGCTGTGGGTTGCAATTTACAGCGTGGGGGGGGCCACAACATTTGGGTCTCTCCACGATGAGGATTGCAACCCCCCAATTACGAAGTTGTACCTGGCTGGCAACCAAAAATAAGGCAAAGCTCCATGTCCTTTTATTGGTAGAATAAAAAAAAAAACATTACGTGGGGCTTCGCCATATATTTTGGTCCAGCCAGGTACAACTTGGCAGCTATGGACTGTCAGCAACCCCCAGCTGTCTCGTACCTGGCTGGCAACCAAAAATACAGCAAAGCCCATTTTTATGACATTCTAGAAAAAAAAAATGGCGTGGGGCTCCGCCATATTTTTGGTCCAGCCAGGTACAACTAGGCAGCTGGGGGCTGGAATCCGCAGCATGGAGAGGCCCAAGCATTCTGGGCCCCCATGCTGCAAATTGCAGCCTGCAGCCGCCCCAGAAAATGGCGCATTCATTGAAGCGCCATTTTCTGGAGCTGTACCCAGACTCTTCCAGTTGCCCTGGTGCCGGTGGCAAGCTGGGTAATAAAGGGGTTAATGCCAGCTTTTTATTGGCAGCTGGCACTAAGCCCGAGATTCATAATATAGGGCCAATGTTAGACCCACCATTAGGAATCTCAGGTAAATAGTCAGAAAATGCACACAGAGAAAAATCTTTTTATTTGAAAAAAAAACACAAACAAAATTCGGACTCCATCTTTATTATAAAGATCCGACGTAGTCCACAACGAAGGTCCCACGACGCTCGATCCCCTTTGCTTAATCCAGAGACTGCAGCAAGGGATCAAGTTGTCCTCTTCCTACAGCCTCTGGGGGTCACAGTTATGGTGCACTGTATGACAATGATCTGTCATACAGTGCGCCATGACTGTGATCCCAAAGACTACAAGAGGACACTTGATCCCTTGTTGCACCCATCCATCCATCCATGCACGCCGACATCCACGCACACATCCACGCCGACATCCACGCACGCACATCCAAGCATGCGCATCCACACACGCCCACACATCCACATCCACGCACGCCCACACATCCACGCACGCCCACATCCAAGCATGCACACATCCAAGCATGCACACATCCACGCATGCACACATCCACGCATGCACACATCCACGCATGCACACATCCACGCATGCACACATCCACGCACACATCCACGCACACATCCATCCATTCACCCATCCATCTATTCATTCATTCATACTTACCCACCGATGAGGAGGAGGAGCCCCTGAATGGAGGAGGGGCCAAACTGGAGCAGCAGAGGAGGCCGACTGGCAGCCCACCAGGATAGGTGAGCTGGGCTAGAGGTGGGGGGCTAGGCAGGAGGGGGGGGGGGTGGGAAGTGAGCAGGGGAAGGGAGGGGGGGGTATGAGCAGGGGGAGCGCGGGCTTTGTAGGCTGACCGGCGGGCTCATGAGCCCTCCGGCACATACATCAGTGCAGGAGGAAGGTGGGTGGATGGCAGGGATGCGGTGGCGGGGCTGGGCAAGCTGGAGACATGGGTGGCTGCAGAAAGGGGGGACAGGACACAGATGAGGCTGATGAAGGGGGCAGGGGCGCACAAAGGGATGGGCGCCGGGTGTATGAGCCCGCCGGCATACATTACAGGATGGGGGGGGGGCGTGGATCGCGGGTGGGCGCAAGCCGAACACAGGGGGGCTGGAGGGAGCGGGGACAGGACACAGGGGTGGGGGTGCAGAAGAGGATGATCGGCGGGTGCACTGGCAGTGCAGCCCGCCAGCAGATAAATATGATCGGGGGGCGGATAGTAGAGAAGAGGGGGCCCTAACGTGTCCTAGAGAGGGAGGGGGCTGACTAAGGGGGGGCACCCGCCGATCCGCCCCTCCAGTTCTGATTGGAGAGCTCCAACAGACGCTGTGCCATGTGTTGGGAAGACATTTATGGTATATCCAGGCGGGTGGGGAATACTCTGCACAGGAGTGAGTATGTATCCATTAGGTCCTTTCTGGCAGATCTGGTGGACATGTCCTAGATGGGAATATACCTGTTATACACAAAAATGTAGTATTTGCAAATCAAAGCACTTATTAGTAAATGGGAAGAAAACTACAAGTTTCCTAGCATTTCTTGTACCATGCAGATACCGGAGTGCTCCCGTTACCCCCAGTGACTTACCGACACCAGGTCTCTTCTTTGGTAATGAAAAACACTACAACAGGATTTTCTGAAGATTAGATTTTAATTGCAAATCATAAATGCAAATCTAATAAAATAATTTGCTCTAACATTTCATTAGGAAATAAATAAATACAAAGGCAAGACCAGTTTTTGGGGCCCAAAAAAATAAAGGAGTAAATGTGTAGGAGTCAGTGAGGTGGGGAGGCAGATTTACACATCTGAGAGTAATGTAGGGCAGATAATGGATGCGGAAAGTAAAGTTGTATAACTTTTTGGAATTATTACATATGATGTATAATAAAATGCCAGATTTGTATTATATACAGAAGAGGAAACTGAAAACTTATCTTGATACAGAAGATACAGGTCCTGTAATCAGAAGAAGAGACGTCTGGGCACATCTTCTTTACAATGCATTATACATGGCTGCCCAGGTCAGTTCTTTACATTAAAGTGCACTTGTTGCCTACCTACAATGGCGGCAGCCATTCCGTGGGCATCGCCAATATTTCACCCACGAGTTCATATGAGGGGCTGCAGTCACTTCGATCATTTTCCAGCTCATAGAATAGCTGCCTTCACTGCTAACAGGTCACATGTACATTAGAAAAGGGACAGAGTCAGAAGAAAAAAAAACAAAAAAAAAACCTTGTTTTTTATTTTCTTATAGCGTGAACATGAACACAATGCTGGCGGGTCACCATGCCCTGCTTGAATTGTCACTCCGGAGAAGTCCAGTATCCCTGAGTAAGGAACCGCTGCGGTGCAAGGGAGCTCTCAGCACCGCAGGGAAGATCTTCATCTAGAAATATCTGAAATAAGACAACACCTTCCTTTCTGGGCTTCAGATGATACTTTTATTTCGAGAAGAGGTTCTGCTACAATTGTTCTGTAAAGCCGGTTAATGCCTGAGGGAAGGCTGCCTCTTCAGTAATGGCTCGTCGTACACCCAGCACTCTCCATCCTCGTGGAATAGCTAAGATAAGAAGACGACATATATTATTTATAAGACCATGCTCTACTAAACGGTGCTGATATCAGTCGTGTCAAGTGGAATCAAATATTCCTAACAAGGCACGATAGTCTATTGTACAGTAAGACTGTCACATTTTATAGGGGTTGTCTCATTGTAAAGGATAAAATTCCACTGAAAGTTGACTATTTTAGCGTTTCCTACTTCTATCTGTGGTGGCCTCAGCAAGGAGTGCAGAATTTGCGAGCTCTTTGTTATGAAGCTTGTAAGCACTGCTCTGAAGTTGGCTGTATTCTTGGATCCAGCCAGATTCTGTGCTCTGCGCTCCTCTGATGCTGCAGAGGAAAAGCAGACTCTGCTTGCAGCATAAGGGCTCTTTCATATGTCTGCGCACAGACCAGAAGGCACAGACTGCTCGAGGCTCTGTATATTTGTACGAGGATGTCAGGAGACGCTCATCCGGTATGTAGCATTGTGATATGTGCCACAGGTCTCTTATGCCTAGCATGATGTCCTCAATGTATGAAGCTGTCACACTCTGGATCAGAGCCTTGGTCAATCTATGCATTCTGGTCTCTGCATGTACTGTGTTGCAAGGACGCCTGAAAGAGTCGTAAGAGAACGCACAGTTTGGATCAATAGCTCAACTAAACATCTGAACTGTCAATTGGGAGTGAACCAATGCCAGCAAAGCTTAACAGCAGAAGAGCGGTGCGTGCGCCTGAAGAATGAAAATAAGAAACCCCCTTTACATCAAAGTTTGCAAACATTGGTTTATGGAGGAGATAGGATGGTTTGGAAGTCACAAGTCGATATAATGACTCTTTCATACAATTCATAACTAAACTCGTTACACACAAGTTGACTAAACCCAACCATTTTGGTCCATATATATGTTAGCAGCTCTGTGCAGTCAACTGGCGGGATTAAAAGGCTTTGTTCTCGAGTTTCTCCTGTGGTTTTGGTGCATTTTTACTTTGGTTTTATGCTACTCTAAAAGTCCCGTCACACCTTCCAACATCGGCTGCAATGTCGGATGCGAAGCCACGGGTGCGCGCTCGCTTCCGACATCGCAGCCTAGCTGTCACACGGCAAAATGTTGCCGGTGACTGCACTGCGATGTTGGCGCTGCAATCGCTCGCTGGGTTGGGATCAACCCAGCGAGCGATCGGCTGCAATACAGCAAATAGGCGGGATCAGCCATGACATCGCTATTGCGGTGTCACACCGAACGATCCCGCCAATTGTTTAAGCTGAATGCAGGAAAACCTGTCAACTCTGACTTGAACAACTATCGCTGTTGAATCGTGCGATTACACGCTACGACGCAACAACGATGTCGTTTCAACATTGTTCCTGACGTCACTTTTGAACGACGTCGGAAACAATGTTGAAAGGTGTGACGGTACCTTAAGCCTGCGTTTTTATGCTCCCAGCAAAACATATGTGATTCAGGAGAAGTCATGTGCACACATTGGTTTGTTTTCCTGACGGAAATTGAATCCCTCATGGTTTTTGCTGCGTTTTTGACAGAATGAGCATGTCAATTCTCTGCTGTGTTTTTGCCTCGGCTTTGTAATGTGACAGCTTTAAAAGTCAATGAAGAACTGCAAAACGCAGCTAAATATGTATGGACCCGTGGAAGTGCACATCACACGAAACGGCAAGCCGTAGTCCAGCACTCTTGTACCCCTCCCTGCACTGATGTAACCCCAACTTATAATAAAACCTGCACAAGAAGAACCAGTGAGTGCGGTTTCTCTATCTGCTTATGAATAGTCATTGGACTTTTGGACTCTGAAACGCACCACAGTGGCTCCGCTGTCTCATGAGTTTTCACTGAATGACCAGGAATAGGTCACTTTTTGGATCTCTGAGTGGTGCCTGGCACGTCTGTTTTTCCAGGTCAAATAAAGGATTATGAAAAAGCTTGAATAACATATTAAAATATCTGAAAAGGTGGAATAATACTTAAACCATCATCATGTAGGCAGTGGTGAGGATGAGGCACTTACCCGCGTCTCCCACTGCTCCTCCTTCTCTTTGCGCTCCCTCGCTTCCGTTCGCTGTTTCTCTTCCAGCCGATGCTTTGCCTCCGTGGCGGCTTCAATGTCTCTGATTTTCAAGTTATTTGTAACATCTTTCCATAGCCTGACAAAAGGTGAGTGCACATTAAAGGTAATGTCCACCTTTAGGTTTCATTAAACTTTTTTTTTTTTATTTATTAACAGTTTTGCTTTTACAGGTTTAATTTTCCTGCACATTCAACTTTGATGTGGTCCTAAATCAGCAGGTAGGAGCACAGAAAGACAAAGAAACCCTTAACGCACCTGTCTTTCAATCTGAATGAGCTCACTGACTGCTATTCAGTTACCTCACTATGCAGCCAGCAATAGATCGTTCAAAGCAGAGGCTACAAGAGGCAGACTGTGCACATTTTTTGACAAACTCAAACTGTCCATTTTTATTTTTAGCCCAAAATGTATGCATTTAGGGAAAGAGTCCACAAAGGTGGAGAATTCCTTTAAAATAAGAAACCTTGCCCATCAGTCAGTTGTACACAGTGCAGACAGCCAGTGTGCCCCTTTATATTGGGGATTAGGTGTCCACATTTTGTAAGCGGCTTTATGGTGTAGAATCTTTCTGCTTTGTGGTTCAGTCAGAAATCTAAGATGAGGAATAGTAACCTGATGTGATTGCACCATGCAGAGAGAACTTACCTCCTGGATTCATGTTCTATCTGATCCTCTAACTTCCGAACCCTCTTCTTGACTATAGGCATTTTCTTGGTATCTATAAAAACTACATTCTCCTGTATAAAAGAAATGACATAAAACAAAGTAAGCTTTAGAGAGGGGTACAAGAAAACATTGGATCAGAAGGACAATGAGATGATCGCTGCTTTGGAGCAAATGCTGCTAATGTCTATATCCATATCTATCTGTATTTTAGAGATCATTAAAGAAGGTAGAAGGCACAATCCAGGCTCATTAGATACCACTGGTCTTTAAGTGTTACGCTATGTAATAAAATGTTCTCTGTCATATAATTCAATCTGCAACCCTTCCTAGTCACATCAGGACTGATTGCAGTCTGAAGAAACAGCTCACAAGACCTGTGTCTAAACTGAGGAGCTGTATCGTAAGCATACAACAGGGCTGTGACATGAGAATAAATATTGTCCTCAGCGGATTGAGCACAAAATGATTTTTTCTTCAGCCTCAGTCCTCTGTGCGCACTCAGATCAGGAGATTTCTTTCTTCTCCTGTCACAGCCCTGCTCCAGCAGCATGTATGCTTACGATACAGCTTCTCTGTCAATTAAGACACAGGTCTCGGGAGTGGTGTTTCTACAGACTGTAACTTGTCCCGACACTTGATTGAGACAGGCTGCCTTTTAAGAACCCCTTTAAAGGGAACCTGTCACCCCAAATCACCTTCCTAACCTATTAATACCGGTCCCTGCAGTCTTACAATACTTTCTAACACATTCCTGTCTGACCTTTTTTACTAATCTATGAGTACAATAAAGTAGTTAGCAAACTTACGAAACTTCTGTCAGCAAGGCGATCCTCGAAGCGTTTTTGACGGGTAGGCGGGTCCCCTGTGCCGCGCTACCCCAGCCTCGCCGCTCTAGTGGGCGTCATTACACAATGCATAGTGCGGGCACGATTACTTTCTCGTGCCTGCAACGTCACCGCTGCGACGCAGTCATGTGACGCCGGGATCATGTCACTTCCAGTCGCAGGTCTCTCACAGGCAGACTTCGCGCATGCGCAGATTGCATGCTGAAGTCTGGCTGTGTGCGACCGGAAGTGACGCGATCCCGGCGTCACATGACCGCGCTATGCATTGTGTAATGACACCCATTAGGGGGTATTAGAGCGACGGGGCAGGGGTAGCGCGGCACAGGGGACCCGCCTACCAGTCAAAAACGCTTGGAGGAACGCCCCGCTGACAGAAATTTCATAAGTTTGCTAACTACTTAACTGTACTCAGATTAGTTAAAAAGGTCAGACAGGGATGTGTTAGAAAGTATTGTAAGGCTGCAGGGACAGGTATTAATAGGGTTAGGAAGGTGATTTGGGGTGACAGATTCCCTTTAAGGCAGTACACAGACAACTTAAACATCATGTGGGCAATCTGTCTAATATTCTATAACTATAATAAGTCATCTGCAGATTTATGACTGAAATTTAACCGACTGCCGCAGTGACACTTACCCCATTTGCATATTTTGCATACATCACACCATTCCACTCTCCCTCTACAGAACAGATTGATTTCTTATCATTGGGAGGACTGCAAAAAAAAAAATAAAAAATAAGTCACTCCACCGAGAAATGATACTTTTGTATTGTTTTAGCCCCTTCATTTTTGTTAAAACACAAGACTGGTTTAGTACATAATTACAATAACTTTTTTTACTTCTATAGCACCAACATATTCTATAGCAAACATTACAGGATAAGACATTCAAACAAATGGACTTAGGGCCCTGCACACAAGAGCTTACAATCTATGAGGGAATACGGGTAGCACAAAAGGAAAAAGGAGAATTTTGTGTACTCACCGTAAATTCCTTTTCTCTTAGCCTCTCATTGGGGGACACAGGACCGTGGGTGTTATGCTGCTGTCCACTAGGAGGTGACACTAAGTATACTTCTAAAAAACAAGAAAACAGTGTGGCTCCTCCCCTGCAGTATATACACCCTGGCTGGCTCCAGCCTCACCAGTTTTGTGACTAAAGCAGTAGGAGAGCCATCAGCCCATCTACACAAATTATCTATATCTGAGAAAAACAGTTAACCATAACTGATAACGCAGAACTGAAGTAACAAGATGGGAACCGATAGGCAACAGGGAGGGTGCTGTGTCCCCCAATGAGAGGCTAAGAGAAAAGGAATTTACGGTGAGTACACAAAATTCTCCTTTTCTCCTTCGCCTCATTGGGGGACACAGGACCGTGGGACGTCCAAAAGCAGTCCCTGGGTGGGAATATATAGACGTATCTTGAGCCTCTACAGGTGGGCAACTGCCGCCTGCAGGACACGTCTGCCCAGACTAGCCTCAGCCGAGGACTGAACATGCACATTGTAATGTTTAGCAAAAGTGTGCAGGCTGGACCAGGTGGCAGCCCTGCACACTTGTTCGGCAGAAGCCTGATGTCGAATAGCCCAGGAGGCCCCTACCGCACGGGTAGAGTGCGCGCGCAGCCCCGGTGGGACGGGCTGACCTTTGAGTTGGTAAGCTTCTGAGATCGTTGCCCTGATCCATCTGGCCAGGGTAGCCTTGGATGCAGGCATTCCTTTACGTGCTCCTTCCGGAAGAATAAACAGAGAATCAGACTTCCGAAAAACCGCCGTCCTTGAAATGTAGAGGCGAAGAGCCCGAACCAAATCCAGCGAATGCAAGGCCCTCTCCACACGATGAACCGGCGCTGGACAGAAAGACGGCAGAGTTATGTCCTGATTCAAATGAAACGAGGACACCACCTTGGGAAGGAAAGACGGAACAGGGCGTAACACAACCCTGTCCTGATGGAAAGAGAGAAAAGGAGACTTGCAGGAAAGAGCTGCCAGTTCCGACACGCGCCGAATAGATGTAATTGCCACAAGAAAAACTACTTTCTGAGACAAAATGCGAAGAGGGACCTCTCTGAGGGGTTCAAAAGGAGGCCTCTGTAAAGCGTCCAGAACGAGATTCAGATCCCATGTTTCCAAAGGCCTCTTGTAAGGTGGAACCAGGCGGGAGACCCCCTGTAAAAAGGTCCTGACCTGTGATCTGTCAGCCAATTTGCGCTGAAAAAGAACAGACAAGGCAGAAACTTGTCCCTTCAAAGAACCTAGGGAAAGACCGGAGTCAAGACCAGACTGAAGAAACCCTAAAATGGCTGGCAATGAGAATTGCAGGGGTGGACGGTTCTGAGAGTTACACCAGGAAAAGAAGGCCTTCCAAGTGCGATGGTAAATGCGAGCCGAAGAGGGCTTCCTTGCACTAAGCATGGTTGTGATGACATCCGGAGACAAACCTGCCTGGGTTAGCACCCAGGTCTCAACGGCCACGCCGTCAAACTCAGGGCCGAGGATTTCTGGTGAGGAGAGAGGACCCTGTGAGAGTAGATCTGGCCGATCTGGGAGACGCCAGGGGGAGTCGCCGAGAAGACGGACCAGATCGGCGTACCATGCGCGACGTGGCCAATCTGGAGCGACGAGAATGACTGGCACACCCTCCGCTTTGATCTTCTTCACCACCCTGGGTATGAGGGGAAGCGGAGGGAAGATGTAACAAAGACGAAATTGAGTCCAGGGCTGGACCAGAGCGTCTGCTCCCAGAGCTTGAGGATCGTGGCATCGGGCCATAAACCTGGACACCTTGCGGTTCAGCCGTGAGGCCATCAGGTCCACGTCCGGAGTCCCCCACTTGATGCATATTTGTTGGAAGACATCGGGGTGCAGGCTCCATTCTCCCGAGGCGATGCCCTGGCGACTGAGGAAGTCTGCCGCCCAATTGTCCACCCCGGGAATGTGGACGGCTGAAATCACCGATCTCGTGGATTCTGCCCATTCCAGTATCGGGCGGACCTCGCGCATTGCTGTTGCACTGCGCGTGCCGCCCTGGTGGTTTACATATGCCACCGCCGTGGCGTTGTCTGACTGGACTCGCACGTGACGCCCTGCTAGCAGATGATGGAAGTCCCGCAGGGCTAGGAAGATGGCCCGAATCTCCAGTAAGTTGATGGGAAGAGTGGTCTCTTGACGGGACCACCTGCCCTGAGCCGTGTGGTGACTGAGAACCGCTCCCCAGCCCGTTAGGCTGGCATCGGTGGTCAGAACGTTCCAATGTGCCGGCAGGAAGGACTTTCCCACCTGGAGAGAGGCAGGACGGAGCCACCAAAGAAGAGACTGTTTCACTGCTGCGGTCAGTCGCAGGGTCCTGTCTAGAGTAGCCGGATTCCTGTTCCAGCGAGACAGGAGAGCGAGTTGGAGTGGTCTGAGATGCAACTGAGCGAACGGCACAGCCTCCATAGCCGCTACCATCTTTCCCAGGACTCTCATTCCTGAGCGAAGGGAATGAGGTCTTGGAAGTAGAAGAGTACGAACGCCTTGCCGTAAGGCGACTGCCTTCTCGCGCGGAAGCAGAACGAGCCCGCGATGAGTGTCGAAGTCCATTCCCAAAAAAGTGATGGTCTGGCTCGGGATTGGAGAGGACTTGGAAAGGTTTAACAACCAGCCTAGACGGACGAGTGTGTCCATGGTGATCTTTACACTTTCGTCGCAGTCTGGGAAGGATGGTGCCTTGATAAGAAGGTCGTCCAGATAGGGCAAGACCATGATTCCCCTGGAATGAAGAAGCTTCATGACCGTGGCGCATGACCTTCGTAAAAACCCTTGGGGCAGTGGCGAGGCCGAACGGCAAAGCTACGAACTGGAAATGGTCCTGACCCACTGCGAAGCGTAGGAATCGCTGATGGGCATGAGAGATTGGTATGTGGAGATACGCATCCCTGATGTCTATCGACGCGAGAAATTCCCCTTCGTCCATTGAAGTGATGATGGATCGCAACGACTCCATGCGGAAGTGACGCAGTCTGATAAATTTGTTGAGAAACTTGAGGTCGAGAATCGGCCGCACCGACCCGTCTTTTTTGGGTACCACAAAGAGGTTCGAGTAGAACCCTGTGTACCTTTCGTTTGGAGGTACTGGCACAATGACTCCTGCCTGCCGTAGAGAGTCGACTGCCTTGAAGAAAGCGCGAGCCTTTTTTGGAGACCTCGGGGGGGAAGACAGGAAGAAACGTTTGGTCGGGCGGGTGTGAAATTCTATGGAATATCCGGACGAAATCACCTCCCTGACCCACTTGTCGTCTACGACTGCGAGCCAGATGTCCCGAAAAAAAGAGAGGCGGCCGCCTACTCGGGAGGGATCGTCCGGGAGGGGAAAGGAGTCAGGAAGAAGAGAATGGTTGGGACCGTGCTCCCTTGGACTTTGACTGTCTGGAGCGTGCCTGCCAGGAAGACGAGGTTCTCTGCGGAGCCTGCGAGATTCTATCTCTCCGTGGGAATCTGGTATTAGCCTGTGAGGGCGGGAGGTCGACCATCCAAATGAGTTGCGAAAGGACCTAAACCGAGTCTGTTGACGTCTGAAAAGGGGACGTTTCGGCTTGTGTTGCGGGAGGGAAGTGCTCTTCCCTCCGGTGGCATCCGAAATCAGCTTATCAAGCTTTTCCCCAAACAGTCGTCCGCTGAGATACGGCAGGCTGGTCAGGGATTTCTTGGAGGCTGAGTCTGCCTTCCATTCACGCAGCCAGAGCGCTCTGCGGATGGTGATAGCGTTAGCTGCTGCAATAGCTGAACAGGCAGCGGCATCCAGAGAAGCCTGAAGGATATATTCAGCCGCGACGGAGATCTGGGCAGCCATCTCTGAGTCTTCCAGGGATTGAGAATTATCACGGAGAGAGGATGCCCAGGTGGTAACCGCCTTGGCCACCCAGACTGAGGCAAAAATAGGGGACAATGCCGAGCCAGAAGCCTCAAAAATAGACCGAGCTAATTGCTCAACCTGACGGTCGGTAGGATCCTTGATAGATGATCCGTCTGGAAGGGAGAGGAGTGTGCGTGTGGCCAGACGGGAGATTGGCGGGTCAACCTGTGGGGACTCAGCCCAATTCTGGCTTACAGTAGGGGGGAAAGGATAGCGAGATTCCATGGCTTTCCGGTTACCAAAACGTTTATCCGGGTGATTTCTGTACTTGGTCATGAGTTCCTGGAACTCAGGGTGGTCCGTGAAAAACTTGTGTGGCCGCTTTGTTCGTTTAAATGATATTGCGGACCCTGGAGCTTCTAAAGTGGGGCTATCAACCTTACAGGTCTGATTGACGGCCGTAATCAGGTCCTGAATCATAGACTGAGTGTCAGGGTTGTCCAAGTCAAGCGACATTTCCTGCTCCGGGTCAGAATCGTATGGACCCTGAGACGAAGGGGACCCTGGACCCCGGTCATGGGACGGGGAACCCTGGGAGCTCCCTGAAGGAGAGGGAGGGGGGTCCCTTCTCTTAAGAGGGGCCCGGTGGGAGGAAGATTCCTGTCTCTGCTCCCTGGGGTCAGAATCGTGTCTCTGAGCGGTATCCTGTTCGGGCTCAGGGGTATCTGCCGTGGGCTGGGCATGCAAAGCCTGTATCAGAGTCGAAGTCAGTCTGTCCATGGATTGAGACATGGATTGAGTTAAGGACTGAGACAAGAAGACCACCCAATCAGGGGTAGCGCAGGGACTATCAGTGGCGGCAGAGGCGCTGGGCTCCGAGGAAACCTCAGGAGCAGGGGCAGCTGTACTGACCGGCTCTGTATTAGATGGGTCACAGGCCTGGCAGAAAGGGGTCGTCTGACCGCTGGGCAGATGGTTCTTGCAGGTTGTGCAAGAGGCAAAGAATGTAGCCATCTTAGAGCCCTTTTTGTTGCTCTTGGAGTTCTGCATAGTTATGGAGAGCTGCAGCCTAGGAGACACTATGTATGCTGCTGGGAAAAGAAGCAGCAGGTGCAGTACACTGAAGGGAGGAGAGCACAGCTAAAATGCACACAGACTGAGGGCACCAGCGAATGCTGTGCCCCTTACCGCTTCCAGTGGACTGCAGGCCAGGTCCGGTGTCCCCCTGAGAAAAGGCGTCCCTCGTGGTGCTGGGCACAGAAGATGGCGGCCAGGGCGTCCTCTCCCAGAGAAAAGGCGCGCAGGAAGTCTCGCGATGAGCGAGACGCGCCAGGGAGAAGAGATCCGCCTCCAGTGACACGGCCGGGATCTCTAATTCCCGGCCGCATGACGTCACCCGGGGGCGGCGACGAGGGGCGGCAACAGGGGCGGGCTTAGGAGTAGGCCGCAAGCCGGGGGCTCGATTAGGCCCCTGAGGCCGAAAACGAGCGCGCATCGGCGCGGAAGTGCGGGAAAGACCCGCCGCGAGTGCCCTCGGCCCCCTGAATCCCTGCAGAGGAAGACTCAGCCCGGGTCCCCAGGGCAGGGGAGGCAAAGGTAAAGGTTGTAGCCCTCCAGGGGCTATAATAAGGTCCACAGGCCAGAGCTATGGGAGCTAGGGAAAGCTGAAGCCCAGCCTGCAGCTCACAGGGAAGACAACACATGCGTGCAGGGTCCCTCAGGAGCCCTGCTTACCTTATGGAGGCACCTCAACCCAAAACCCCTGGCAGGGAATGGGGAGGGCATCTTGAATGCTCGACTCATCATCCTAGGAGTATGAGGAGAGAGTCAGCCTGGCGTCCCTGTCCGGCAGGATCTGCTCCAGAGATCCTGGAAGGTTGCTGTGCCTGGGTCCCGCAGGGGGAAGAAGTAGGGATAACGCCGGCGAAAAAACGGAACACAAGGAAATCGGAACGCTGAGGAACCGTCGCCTTGCTTCCAGTCCATCGAAGCAGAAGGGGGTACGTGGAGGTAACACTCCGCGTTCCCGTCTGTTGTTGGTTTTGGGAGATCGGTATGCAGAGATACCGTCGCCCTCTAGTAGTCTTGTAAAAGGAAAAAAGGATCTAAAAATCTAAGGAAAAAAACCTAATTATGTACTAGTATTGTGGTCCATGGACCGCATCTACCTCCTATTGAGACACTAAGCAAAAACTGGTGAGGCTGGAGCCAGCCAGGGTGTATATACTGCAGGGGAGGAGCCACACTGTTTTCTTGTTTTTTAGAAGTATACTTAGTGTCACCTCCTAGTGGACAGCAGCATAACACCCACGGTCCTGTGTCCCCCAATGAGGCGAAGGAGAAAAATGCATGTAGTTTATGGCCCAGCCACCTTTATAATAAATTGGCGCATTCATGTAAAATGTATGAACCAATTACCAACCAGTATATGTATGTGTACAGAAACAAAGAGCATCAGTAGGGTCAAGTGAGATATTGGGTGGTGCAGCACTGTTGAGAACACAGGTAGGGTGTTAGACAGACCAATAAGGGGATGTTGGGTGGTGCAGCATTGTGGAGAGGAAGGCTAGCCTGGTAGACAGACCAGTAAGGAGATGTTGAATGGTGCAACACTGTGGAGGATCAGGGGGTAGGGTGGTAGACAGACCAGTAAGGAGATGTTAGGTGGCGTAGCACTGTGGAGATCATGGCTAGGGTGGTAGACAGACCAGTAAGGAGATGTTGGGTGGCGTAGCACTGTGGAGAGGACGGGTAGGGTTGTAGACAGACCAGTGGGCAGATGTTGGGTACTGCAGCACTGTGAAGAACATGAGTATGGTGGTAAATCGACCACTGAGATGTTGGGTGGCACAGCACTGTGGAGATCATGAGTAAGGAGACCAGTAAGGAGATGTTGGGTGACGTAGCAGTGTGGAGATCATGGGTAGGTTACTAGACAAACCAGTGAGGAGATGTTGGGTGGCATAGCACTGTGGAGAGGACGGGTAGGGTGGTAGACAGACCAGTGAGGAGATGTTGGGTAGTGCAGCAATGTGGAGAACATGGGTATGGTGGTAGATCGGCCAGTGAGATGTTGGGTGGTGCAGCACTGTGGAGAACATGGATAGGGTGTTCCTGCACTGCATACACACGGAGCAGGGCGGCAACAAGTGCTGACGTCAGGGCGGGAAGCGGGACAGGAGGGCGGGGCCGACACTAGCAACAACTCGCTCTGCGCATGCGTGAAGTAGCACAAGGAGGCGCAGGTGCAGAGTGAGGATGGCTGACAGCATCAAGGAGGAGGCGAGGAGAGGAACGAACAGACGCATGGGGTGGGAATAGCCCCTGGGAAGCGAGATGACTCCTGATGCTGGTAATGCCCTCCTGACTTTTTACTATACATTTTCAGACGGCTGTATTTAGGGGTACAAACATCACATACATGGGGGACCCCTTGCCTGAATGCAGCATACATGCTGCATTCAGTGCTGCTATTAGATTGAATTCCAGGAGGGGGTGACAGGTCCTCTCTAAGGGGTGATGTCAGGAGATAATGTGTTTATGTGAGTGTTACACGTGTAGAAATGGTATGGGAAGCCAAATTTGCTGATGGTTTATCCAATAGGGGCAGGGTATAGAGAGGAGAGGGCCTAGGAATGAGCCCAAACAGTAAGAGAAAGAAGAGTCAGCAGCGGAAACACTGAAGAAGTGGTGTGAGACCCCCTTCACACTGCAGGATTTCACTGATCAGTGTCCATCAGTGTTTGTGTGCCAAAACCAGGAGTGAAGCTTGCAGAGAAAACCTAATTGATAGATTGACCCCTGTTCTGAGTTTTGGAGACACTCCTGGCTTTGGAACCCAAACATTGATGGACACTGATCAGTAAAATCATGCAGTGTGAAGGGGGCCTGAGCGGTACAAGGAGAACCAGGAGGCGGTATTCATACTAGATAAGTAACTAGTATCTTTTTCTTACAATCCTGCAATGTGCATTGATTTTTTACATTTTCCTAGTGTTGAGGGTCTCAGTTCAATCACAAGTCCGTCAGCCACTCCAAATTATTAGGCAAGTGTGCACGCCGGACACCAGAGCCGTCTCAAGCCTTACTCATGCCTATGCCAAATGACATTAAACACTGCGCAAGCGTTTATTGAAACACACATTTTTACACAGAAAGCCAAGGGGTGTTAGTATTCTAGAATTTTCTACAAAGTGATCATCTCCTAATTTGTCAATTCTTATCAAATTATTCTAATATCTAAATTCCTCCCTTAATGGGTTGGCTTAGGTCTCAGGAGTACTATGGAACGTGGGCGCAATCTTGTCTATAACAGACGACATGACATCTCTAAATCACAATTTATATATTTTAGGGAAAAGTCGTGATATTTTTAACCCTATAAAGACATTTCATGTCTCTCCATCCTCAACACTAGAAATGTATGAATAAGGCTGAGGCCATACAACAACACTGCTGCTGCGACAGTCGCAACACCAAGAATAGTTGTCTGCAACATATGGTCATGTGACTATTTAATAGCTGCACTTTGGCTGCCCTGCACTGTATATAGACATCATAACTCAGGATATGGTCTGTGTCCATCACTATGTATTAAGGGGATAGGTTTCTTTATAAATACAGTATTACTATTTTTCCTTTTGGATGCGGAATATGGCAATCATTCAGAGATACAGATATGGGAGCTTTAACACTGCTACATACAACTTGAAGGTTGTGCGTAGGCCTAGTAAGGCTGTGTATTCGGGGCCTTACATCAGTCTATATCCAGACGGCGGGCAGTATTTCCATTGGCAAATGAAGCTCCCATTTTAGACACTTACTAGATCTCTGCTGTTATTCTGTGCTTCTTGCCACCATAGAAGGGTTTGGTATGAAACGTGATTGTGGCGCTGTATCCAGTTTTGGAACAGTTAATGTTGCATTCTCCTCCCAGCTCCACCCAAGGCACAGTTAGTATGGACCTGAGGACACACATTTCTTTAGGCATTATTTTTTATACACAACATGAACAGCAATGCAAGATCCAAAAGTAGCTCATAGCCCTTTCTAGAATGACCGTTACTCACCTCCCGTAACCATTGGGGAAAGTTAGGATGTAGTGCTCATCGTAGTCTAAACAGGTCACACAACCTATGGAGAGAAGCATGAAGTCAGGATCTATTGTCTTGCAGGTGGGTTACTTGATTCCTCTTAAAGGGAATCTTTCATGTTTTTTGTTTTTTAAACTGCCTCAATGTTATTTAGAGCATGAACTTTGCATCACTAACCTGTTTTAAAAACAAAACATGTATTTATCATAAAAAGTACTTTAGATGCTTATATGTTTGCATTAGGTGCTGCACAAACAATCATCCACGTGGACACTTCATCTGCAATCAGTCATGTCAATCCACATTCAGTCATGTAAGTGTTTTAAACATAGTCACGCCCCACAGCATTGTAATATATTAACATCACTTGGGCCCCTTTCACATCAGCGGTAAGCGCTGATCGCGGCAGTTACAGTGAAAAAAACGCATCTGCCGCAGTTACCGCATAACGGCCGCACTTGTGGTTCATTTGCGGCAAGCCCCATGCAATGTCTATGGGGCTTGCTGCAGATGCGGTCAGCCGCGTTTTTTTCGCGGCCACATCTGCCGCAAGTGTCGAAACCGCACCTGCCGAACACTTACCGCAAGCCCCATAGACATTGCATGGGACTTGCCGCAAGTGAATCGCAAGTGCGGCCGTTAGGCAGTAACTGCGGCAGATGCGGTTTTTTCACCGCAACTGCCGCGATCAGCGCTTACCGCTGATGTGAAAAGGCCCTTACAGACCTGCAGAAATTCACTAATGCTGTAGAAGAACCTGTGGTGATGCCACGACCATGTGACTAATGGGCGGCGCTAAGCAAGCCTGAAGTGAAGGACCCTTTGGGCTTATCACCGCCTATTACAGTCACATGGTTGAGACATCACCACAGGTCCTGCAGTGATGTCAGTCAATTACATGACGGATTTCAAAATTATGATGAATAAACTTGAGTTACAGTAAATAAAAGCGCCACCCCTGTGACTGAATCCCAGGTATGTGTGTGCAGTCACATCCACTATGACTGAAGTCAGGTATGTGTGTGCAGTCACCTCCACTATGACTGAAGCCTAGGTATATGTGTCTGCGCGCAGTCACCTCTATGACTGAAGCCAGGTGTGAGTGTGCAGTCACCTCTCCTATGACTGAAGTCAGGTGTGAGTGTGCAGTCACCTCCCCTATGACTGAAGCCCAGGTATGTGTGTGCAGTTACATCGCCTATCACTGAAGCCCAGGTATGTGTGTGTAGTCACCTTCCCTGTGACTGAAGCCAGGTATGAGTGTGCAGTCACCTCCCCTATCACTGAAGCCCGGTATATGTGTGCAGTCACCTCCCCTATGACTGAAGCCCGGTATGTGTGTGCAATCACCTCCCCCATCACTGAAGCCAGGTATGTGTGTGTAGTCACCTTCCCTGTGACTGAAGCCAGGTATGAGTGTGTAGTCACCTCCGCTATGACTGAAGCCAGGTATGTGTGTGCAGTCACCTCCCCCATTACTGAAGCCCGGTATGTGTGTGCAGTCACCTCCCCCATCACTGAAGCAAGGTATGTGTGTGTAGTCACCTCCGCTTTGACTGAAGCCAGGTATGTGTGTGCAGTCACCTCCCCCATCACTGAAGCCAGGTATGTGTGTGCAGTCACCTCCACTATCACTGAAGCCAGGTATGTGTGTGCAGTCACCTCCCCCATCACTGAAGCCCGGTATGTGTGTGCAGTCACCTCCCCCATCACTGAAGCCCGGTATGTGTGTGCAGTCACCTCCCCCATCACTGAAGCCAGGTATGTGTGTGTGCAGTCACCTCCCCTGTAACTGAAGCCCAGGTATGTGTGTGCAGTCACCTCCCCTATGAATGAAGCCAGGTATGTGTGCACAGTCACTTCAGCTTATAAAGATTTTTTTATATAGATAAATACGTGGAATTTATTTTTTTAGAAAACGGTGTTAGTGATGCACATTAAATCATTTAAAACACACTGGGGGTGGGTTAATATCACAAAACAACATGACAGGTTCCCTTTAACTCACATATAGCAAGACAACATAGGTCTTACCTTGCCCAATATTATGCACTCCTATAGACATCCCTAAAAATTTAGACTTCGTCCATATGTGGGCATTGAACTGTATCCTCTTGTTATAACATTCGGCATAAAAGGCTGAAACTGGATTGTAGAGAAAAAAAAAAATAAATAAAGTACACATTTTACATATAACGTGGGTATATTCTAGATCACACTATAGAGGTAACCTATGTTGTCATTAATAAAATTGTCCTCTGTAATTCTAACTGTAGTTGTGATGACGGCTCAATCTTGATGGGAGAAATGTGGTGGGCATGCTCTGTGACCTGCAGACATCTCCAGCTTTGCACTGATGAAGGTGCAAACACCCCAAAATAAGTGGTCACAAATATTGTGCTGGATGTGTGAAGCTTGTTTAAAATGCTTTATAAAGAGGACCTATAACTTGCTCAAAACAAGTCGTTCAATCCCTTGTAAAAATCCATGAGCACTCGATTCTACTGTGTTCTGTTGCATCACTTTTTACATCTGATGCTTCTGGGGTCCATTATGTGAAATCTCCGCTTTCCAGTCCAACTGGGCGTGGTTCCCAGAGTCTTCACTGGGGCAGGGGAGCTTTTATCCCTCCCTCTCTGACGCTGCCAATCACAGCTCAGCACCTGAGCCGTATCAGACTATACTAAGCTGTGATTGGCAAAATTTGGGAGGTAGAAGTGAAAGCACACTTCCTCTCCTTCCCCACCCTGTGAAGACCATGAAAAAAAATGTTTAGTTGTACTGGAAAGCAGAGATTTCACATACTGCATCCTAGAAGCAAGAAAAGGAGATTTTTGTGTACTCACCGTAAAATCCTTTTCTCTTAGCCTCTAATTGGGGGACACAGACCGTGGGTGTTATGCTGCTGTCCACTAGGAGGCGACACTAAGCAGAATCTGCAAAAGAGTTACAGTGGATCCTCCTCTGCAGCATTACACCCCCGAACAGGAAGTGATTCTCCAGTTTTGTGCTAAAGCAGTAGGAGAGTTAACAGATAATAACAGAGACACAGGAAGTCTACACAGGCAACCTGTGTAAACAAATATAGTTAGCATGGCAATAACAGTGTAACAAGGCCTGAAACCAAACAGGCACGTGTGTAAACAGTTAAGAGTTAGCAGAGTAATACTAGTACCACAAGGCCTGAAACTAAGCAGGCGCATGTGGAAAACAGTGAAGAGTTAACGAAGCATAATCGTATAACAAGGCCTGTAACTAAACAGGCTCACAGTACTACAAGGCCTGGAGCTAAACAGGCACAAGTTTAAACAGACAACAGTTAACAGAGAGATAATAGGCTAACGTGTAAACATGTTAACCATGTAACAGCTGACAAGCTATGAGAACTGTAGAAAAGGCCCACAAGGGCAATAGGGTGGGTGCTGTGTCCCCCAATTAGAGGCTAAGAGAAAAGGATTTTACGGTGAGTACACAAAAATCTCCTTTTCTCCTTCGCCTCATTGGGGGACACAGACCGTGGGACGTCCCAAAGCAGTCCCTGGGTGGGGAAAGAACAATGGAACTAGCGACACTGAGCATGGTCAGTGAAGAACTATGCACCGACAGGCAGGCTGCTGCCGCCTGGAGGGCATGGATACCCGGACCTGCGTTTGTCGAGGGCTGAGTGCAAGCACTATATTGGCTTGAGTATGGGTGTAGGCTGACCTTTTGGCTGCCTATACACTGGTTGCGCCGATACTTCTCACCGAACTGTCCAGGAGGCTTCCACGGTCACAGTAGAATGTGCCGTGACCTTCCCGAAGGAATGAGTTTTCGAAAGTATAAGCATCTTGGATGGTTAGAGGAATCCACCTCGTTAGGTGAGCTTTAGAGGCTGACGTGTCTTTATGTCTGCCCATTGGAAGAAGGATAAAGGAGAATCCGACCTCTTAGAAGGGCACCGTCCTGGATACCTAGACATGTAGGTCCCTGACAAGGTCCCGCATACGTAGGTCCTCTGCGACCGGACGGACTGGAGTCGGGCGCGGCGATGGCAGAGAGATTTCTTCATGTAGGTGGAAGGAGTAAACCTACCATAGAAGAATGGAACCAGCCATAGGACAATCATGTCCAGATGGAAGACTAGAGAAAAAAAAAAAAAAAAAAAAATTAATTACATGAGACCACTGCAAGTACCGATACTTCTGCAGAGACAAATAAATGCCACCGAGCCATACTACTATTTGGATGAGGATGCTTAAGGTAACATCCCATTGAGGCTGAAGAGGTGGTTCTTGTAGTGCCGTGAGGACCAAGTTCAGGTCCCCACGGGTGTAGTCTTGTAGTATGGAGACCCTAAATAGCATACCCTCCGAAGGAAGGATTTCATAGACATCTGGTGGCAAGACATGTTTGTAAGCGGGTGAAAAAACAGCTGAAAAAAACCTGCTGTGTAAGAGACCCTAAGGACAGACCTGAGTCTAGGTCTGAGTGGAAGAAACGGAGAGTCCCTGGCATGAAGTAGGGCCAAGGGAAATTACCTCTAGAGGTGCCCCAAGCAAAAACAATTACACATGTGTGATGGGACATCGCTGATAAGGCTGGTGTCCTCTCTGTGACTACGGTCGTTACAATATCCTGGGAAAAAAACCTCTTGGGTTAAATTCTAGGTCTCAAAGGCTACGCCATTAACCTCGGATGTGAGGAATTCTGAGAGAGAACTGGCCGTGATCGAGCAGGTCTGGACTGTCTGTGAGACGTCCTGGTACTGCTGCTATAAAGCGGACGAGTCTACGCACCAAGCGCGTGTGGGTCAGTCTGAGACCGCGAAGACGATCCCGCGACCTTCTCGTTTGATATTCCAGACTATCCGTTAGTGGAGAAAGAATATAGGAGAGACGGATACCGGTCCAGGCTTGGACTAGTGCGTCTGTGCCACTGACTGTGGATCCTGATACCAGACCAGGAAGGCCGGGACCGTGGCATTGAGGCGTGACTCCGTCAGGTCCATATCTGTGGATTCCTGGCGTTGGCGTTTCGACGGAGGACTTCTAGATGAAGGGGCAGTCCCCTGAGTCCATCCTTTGGTGGATTAGGAAATCCGCCTCCCAGATGTGCACACGTGGTATGAGAACGGCTGGCAGTACAGTGTTCCAAGGATTCCACCTAGTGAAGGATGTGGCGAACTTGTCATCGCTTAGAGACTGCGGGTTCCACCCTGGTGGTTGACATATGCTACGCTGTGGCATTGTCTGACTGTATCCTGACATGTTCGAATGCCAGAAGGTGACAAAGATTTCAGTAGTAGAGATACTGCACGAATGTTCGTAGATTGAGGGGCATCTTCGAGACAGGGCAAGACTACTGCCATGTGCATTGTGATGGGGGTACATCACACCCCATCCTGTTCTTGTGCAACGCCTGAGCATGGATACTAGCAAAGGCCGGCGAGACAGCTGAGCCAATGAAACTGACTCCCAAGCTGCCACTATGCAGTCTAGGACTCTTATGGGAGTTGTGAAGGATTGAGGAGACCTCTGACGGAGGCTGCGGATTCCAAGACGAAGAATCAGTGATTTGTCTAGGGAAATTGACTAGAGCTGTGGATGTGTTGCATCTAAAAAAGGCCGCTGTGTTCATGCGATGCTGTGCGTTCAATATGGCTGAGACGCCATACGTGATGCTGTAGCATGTGGCCGTTAGGAGTACGCAGCGGAGCTGGGATTCCTGGAATCTGTGTGCTGTGCAGCAGCATGTGCTTTGGAATTGCGGTAGACCTCGGAGTTGATCCCACCGAGTCTTCTTAATAAGCACAGTGCGAATGCCACTGTGATCGCAGTCCTTTAAAGTCATGCATTGATAAAAAAAAAGTCATCCAGATATAGGAGACTGTTGAAATGCAGTATGGACATAGCCAACTTCAGGCTGGGAAAAAAGGAGAATTTTGTGTACTCACCGTAAATTCCTTTTCTCTTAGCCTCTAATTGGGGGACACAGGACCGTGGGTGTTATGCTGCTGTCCACTAGGAGGCGACACTAAGCAGAATCTGCAAAAGAGTTACGTGGCTCCTCCTCTGCAGCATATACAGCCTAGAGCAGGAAATGCTTCTCCAGTTTTGTGCTAAAGCAGTAGGAGAATGAACAGAAGAATGACAAGAATCACAGTAAAATAAGGCCTGTTAAGTAAACAGGCAGCCACATAATAACAGTAAGGTAAAACGTGTAACCGAACAGGCAACTACGTAATAACAGTATAAGCAGGCCTGTAAAATAAACAGGCAACTATATAACCTCTCAGGAGTAAGATGAGAACCTAGTTACGGCCCGAAACGGGCAAACAGGGTGGGTGCTGTGTCCCCCAATTAGAGGCTAAGAGAAAAGGAATTTACGGTGAGTACACAAAATTCTCCTTTTCTCCTTCGCCTCATTGGGGGACACAGGACCGTGGGACGTCCTAAAGCAGTCCCTGGGTGGGAACAGCAATGGAAAATCACCAATGATAAAAATAACGATGCACCTACAGGTGGGCTACTGCCACCTGGAGGGTACAGTTTCCCAGACTTGCATTTGCAGAGGACTGAATGAAAACCGAAAGCGTCTGGCAAGCATGAGCATGCTGGCCGCGTGGATGCCTTACACACTTGTTGTGGTAATTCCTGGTGCCTAATAGCTCAGTAGCCCAGGAGGCCCCAGCAGTCAAAGTAGAATGTGCTGTGCCCGCAGCCGGAAGGATACAGCACCATGGATGAATGGTGCCACCTAAAAATTAATAATATAATAAGAGTACTAATAATATAAACAACATTAATTTATGTTTCACTTTTTTTTTTTTTTTTTTTTTTTTGTAACAATGCAAAAAGCATGGATGGTGGATTTAAGCCATTTCATCAAGTATTTGTAGAACCTGGCCTGCCTGCTGTGTTTATCCTTCTGGAAGAAGGAAAACAGATTGCTAAGGGAACTTGTCCTGGGCGCGTATATGCGTAGGGTTCTGACCAAAGGTCTAGTAATGTAGTGTAATTCTGACCGGATGAAACTGGCGCTGGACTTAGGCCGTCAGAAATATATATTCAGGTAGGCGGACAACAAAGGACACCATCATCTTGAGGAAAAAACCAACCGGACGTAGGACAACATTGTCTGGGAGACCAGAAAAAAACCAAAAAAGGTGGTTTACCTGAAAACGCTGCAAATTTAAAGACTCTGCGGAGAGAGGCAATTGCCATCCAGAAAAAAACAACTCCCTGCGTGAGAAAACAAAGGGATTTGTCCCCCATGGCTTAAAATGTGGGTAGCGTAAAACCTGCGAGGACGAGGGTCAGGACCCCTGGGTCTAGTAGACTGAAAGGGAGGAACAAGTCAGCAGACTCCTTGAAGAAAAGATAAAAATTGAGGTCTGGTAACAAGGCGATGCCGATAGGGAGGAAAGAGAATGATTTCCCATGTTGATGGAATATCTCTTCAGAAAAACTGTCCGCGCTCTGATTGAGGTTGTGACAACATTATGTGAACACCCAGGTGTCCAGGGTCACGTTGTCGAATTCAGAGCCGATGAATTATGATGGTAAGACGGTCTTCCGAAAGTGGATCTGGACGATCAAGTAGGTGGCATAGCACGTCAGCTATGAAGTGACAGAGATCGGCATACCAAGCGTGCTTGGGCTAGTGTGTGTGGCCACAAAGATGATTTGTCGACAGTCCAGTTTGATTATCTTCACTACCTTAGGATAGTGGTATTCTCGGAAAAAAAGGAGTGGAGTTGGAATTTGGTCCAGTCTAAGATTAGACCTTCCGCCGTCTATGACTGTGGGTCGTGGGACCTGGCTATGAAGCTAGGAACCTTGGTAATGAGGTGTGACTCCACTACGGATGTTCCCGGAGTTCTCTAACGATGCCAGAGTTCTTTGAAGACACCTAGATGTAGGAATCCTATTCTGAGGTAAGCCCTTGGCAACGGAGGAACTGTTTGTTCTAAGCATCTACGAGCGTAGAATAGTAGCCGGTAATACTGAGTTTGTGAATCCCGCCTAGTGAAGAATGTGGTAAACGTCCTTCATTGCCTGAGAACTTCGGGATTCGCTCTAGGGAATCGACATATGCCACAGCCATGGCATCGTCAGACTGCCTTCTGAAATTGCGGTACGCCAGAATAAGGGATAAAATCTTCCGTGTTGGGAATCTCGCCCAAATCTCCCAAAGGACGATGAGTATCGTTGATTCCGATCAGGATCAATTGTTCCGAGTGTTGAGATGTAGGTACAGCGCGCCTTACTCTGTCCGAGTCACGTCCGTGAATAGTACCCTTCACCTTTTTGGAAGAAGATACTTCCCCTGCGTACTAGTGAGTGGCTGAGCCACCACAGAAGATACCATATTGCTGGTACTGGAAGATGACAACTCTTGATACGTGATCGTACCATCTCATCTCATGACGTGAGCATGGATAATTGGGGAGGCCTGAGGAGCAGCTGTGTCAAGGAATAACTACCAGTGCTGCCACCGTCCTGCCTCTGACCGTCATGTCAGCTCTGACAGGCTGAGGTGACCGTTGAAGGAGAGTGCGGACTTCCAGTTGAAGTGCCTATGCCTAGTCTCGGAAAAGTCTGACTAGTGTTTTGAATATATTGAACTGCGTTTCGAAAATACTAAAGACTGCAGTGAAAACTGGCGTAGACTTGTGGAGGGTGACCAGCCAACCAAGTCTTAATAAAGTGTTCACCGTAATAGAGACGCTGCGTTCTCAATCCCTGAAGGTCGTGTATTGAGGAGTAAACTTCCAGGTATGGAAGAGTGACCTCGTCCCTGGAATGCAGGAAAAACCCAGACAACTGCCATAACCTCTGTGACCACTGAGGGAACTGTAACAAGTGTGCACGGAAACGCCACACTTAGGAATGGCCTTTGCAAATTGTAAATATGATAAGTGGCTGCAAGTGGAACATGCAGGTAGTCATCCTGTATATCTAAGGATACAAGGTATTCTCCGTGTTCCATGAAACATTATTATGGAGCGGAGAGAATCTGTGTGGAAAAATCTGTCCCAGGTATGTTTGTCTAGCTGTGTCAGTCTAGCACGGGACGTACTGCACGTTCTTGTTTATGGGCTACAAGATATTTGGGATAGAGCCTTTAAAACCCTGCTGTGTGTGTGGCACAGGCATAGAACCTTTAAACACGCTCTGCGTGTAGCACAGGCATAACGACTCCCTGAATTGAGGGTTGTCTGTGATCGCTACATGTGCGTTGATCGAGTTTGGGTTGATCTAGACGATGATCCGTTAAATGAATTCCCAAGAGGTCGCAATTTGGCTGGTTGACTGCGAGTGAGGCACCGTCTGGTGCTGCGATTGGCATCCTCAAGGTATGGTAGCGGACTCCGATGCTCACTGTTGTGTTCTGTTCAGCAGAACTGTGACCCTAGGGAAAACCTGTTGTCAGATAGGGTACCGTACGAGCCTTGCCATGGAGTCCAAATCCAACAAAACTCCCTTATGGTAAGTGGGGCGCTGAGGGTCCCATGGGTACGATCTTGCGTCCTGCGAGACACAGTTGAATGTTCGAATTATCGACATTTAGCTTCCTTTGAGATGGGACGTTGATTTGGAGATGCATGAAGGTCCGAGTCTGGGGTTGGATTGCGAAAACCATCAGACGTCGGAGCCATCATCCTGCTTGCTGCATGCTAGTTTCCCATAAGCTGCGACATAGTCGCAGACGTAAAAACTGCCTACCTAGATTTAGCATTATGTGCTCTGATAGGTACTGGCATCATTGGCTGACACGATGCAAGGAAAGCCAGGCTGTGCCTATTAGTGTGTCACCCGCACTAGGCAGAGGAACTCTGCTCGCTGGATGTGAACATAGGCGAAGCCGTGTCATCGTAACGACACAAAATAAACACATTACATCCATAGGGGATTGAGTGGATCACTTCTCCCCTGTGCGTACTGAGAACAGTCTGACGCCTACTTTCTTCACTGAGATTATGTGTAGCTGCTGACAAAAAGGTTTACAGCAGCACAGAGTATGTCAGGAGAGATCTTGTAAGGCACGGTACATTCATTGTGATGTTAGTGATGACAACACCGTGCTGCAGCAGTTGATGAAGTTGAAATATTCACAAAAACTGTATTCACAGCAGCACAGAGTATTTCAGGGCAGAACACGTCGGTCAGCCCACTTGCTGTACTGGCCCTCGTAAATGCCTATGTAGCATGTCACACATGGCCTAGCCTGTGACCCGTGGCATAGCCTGTCACACGTGGCATAGTCTGCACATGGTGTACAGGGGGAGAGGAGGCTGCAGCAGGGAATCATATCCCTGCTGACAGCCCTGCATCTGCCCCCCCAGCCTGTCACTCATGGTGTGCAGGGGGCAGAGAGCTGCAGCAGGGAGACAAACCCTGCTGGTCTGATATATGCCCCCATAACCTGTATGCCCCCATAGCCATTACACACTGTATATGGCCGCTGTGCCTAACAGGGTGCTGTGCCCACAGCCTGTCACTCATGGTGTGCAGGGGGCAGAGAGCTGCAGCAGGGAGACAATCCCTGCTGGTCTGATATATGCCCCCATAACCTGTATGCCCCCATAGCCCTAACACACTGTATATGGCCGCCGTGCCTAACAGTGTGCTGTGCCCACATCCTAATGGCGCCCAGAGCGTTTTTGGCGCCGCCAGGAGGAACAAGGAGGGGGCGGGAACCTGAATGGGCGCGCAATACAAGCGCCCAAAGGAACTTCCCGCCCCTCTCCGTGATGCGGCGCCGCGTCATTTGACGCGTCCGGAGGGCGGGCGGTGGGCGGGGATAGGCGGTCCCTTCCACGCTAGGCCTGAAGCCGGGGCCTAGCGTGATTTGCGGCCCCGCAATGGCGGGGGGGGGTCGGCGCGGAGGTCCGGGACGGATCCAGAACCGCCGGTCTGGCAGCGAGGGGGGGCCATGACGGGTCCCTGCCGCCCCAGGTACCTTGCTGCCTGCTCTAGCAGGGGCAGCGTAGGGGAAGCTGAGTACCTCTTCTCCCTGCCTTGTTGTGAAAGCTGTGCAGGGAGAAGGGGGACAGGTAGACACCTCTGGCCCTGCAGGGCTGAGTGGGGCTGTACCCGGACCCCACCAGGATCCTGGGGTAGATAAGTGCAGCTGCGCTGCTGGTACCTATGGTGCCTCAGCCTAATAGCCCACAGGGTGATTAGGGGGACTGCTGTGCTTGTTTGAGAAGCTTGTGAGCCTGCGCTCCTGCAGGCAGCCGGGTGCCTCAGTCTAATAACCCACAGGGTGATTAGGGGGGACTGCTCCAGAATCCCAGCCCAGAGTGCAGCATGTGCTGCTGGTACCTGTGGTGCCCAGCCTAATGACCCATAGGGTGATTAGGGGGTCGTCTCTGAGCCTGTGCTCCTGCAGGCATCCATCCAGAATCCCAGCCCAGAATGCAGCATGTGCTGCTGATACCTGTGGTGCCTCAGCCTAAGCACCCAGAGGGTGATTAGGGGGACGTCATCTGGCAGAAAGTCCAGCTCTGGCTTCAACTCAGGACCCCGAGGGAGAGAGGAAGGTGGATGTTATGCTGGGCTGTCTCAACTTTAACCCAGCAACCCAACAGTGGGAGGCCGAGAAAGGAGTACGGCATATGTAACGATTCTCAACTTCCACCCAGCGCCCCAACAGTGGGTGGCCGAGGAAGGAGCATGCCGGGGGTCACGCCGGACCCACTTTTCTTCATTGGAAGAAAAATTGATGAAAAAGTAGAGAGTAAAAATGTAGGTGTGCCTCCTTCGACACTAAGCAAAAAACTGGAGAAGCATTTCCTGCTCTAGGCTGTATATGCTGCAGAGGAGGAGCCACGTAACTCTTTTGCAGATTCTGCTTAGTGTCGCCTCCTAGTGGACAGCAGCATAACACCCACGGTCCTGTGTCCCCCAATGAGGCGAAGGAGAAAGCATTGTATTCTTTTCGCTTCAGTCCTTTTCAGCCTCGCCCCACCCCCTGTGCTGACGCTTCGGAAACTCCGACGTCAGGCGGGCGGTAAGCCAGCGAGTCACAGCTAGGCCAAAACCTCGCGTAAAAACGCGGGGCCCGGGAATGGCAGAGACCCGGCGCGAAGCTCCGGAAGGAGCCGGAAGGCAGGAGCGGCGCTGGTCGAAACCGGAGGCTGCGCCCACAATAGGTCAGTTGCCGGTGACCTGCGCTGCACACCGTGAGCGCTATACCACAGTGAGAATTCTCTTTTTCGGCTCCTGAGTCGAGAAGGGACAGATTGCCTGGAATCCGGTTCGGGTCACGGTCAGATGGGGGCCAGAAGGGCCCATCCATTGGGTTAATGTGGTCGGGGGTCTGTGAGGTCCTGCTTTGAAGTGGGCTGTGCAGAGTGCTCGCACGTGTCATCTCAACCTAAATACCTAATATAGGTATAGTGAGGAGATTGTCAACAGGGCTCGCATTCCACGTACTGCGACCCAGGAGTTTCGTCTTTGTAGTCTGGGGACGGAGGCCAGCCAGGCCTTGTGCCGTCGCAGCCTCAACCCGAGTCCCCAACAGTGTGGAGTCGAGGAAGGAGAATGGCATATAGCAATCTCGGCTACGACCCAGCGCCTCCAACAGTGGGGAGCTGAGGACGGAGTATGCAGCTAAAGTACCTGTGCAGTTGCGGATCACAGTGTTTCATCCTGCGTCTTGTGAGACTTGACTGTCATCACCGCCAACCAGAGCTCCAGCTGTGGATTTGGAGAGGATTGGCGAACGGTCCTGGGACCCTTGCAGTTGTCAGGTAACTGTAGGTTACATCAACTTCAACTGGGCTCTTCAACACTGGAGGGCCGAGGAAGGAACCTGCGAGTTAAACTCGTAATTCCACCACCAAGTAGTTTTCTCAACTGTGTGGAGGCCTAGAGTTGGATACCAGGGGATCCATTTGAGGCAGTAGCCCATTGACGGTTGCCAAGCTTTTTCTTAGGAAACTGCAGCAGGGAGGAAGCACCTCTGAGTGCCCTGAGAGTTGCAGTAAGGAGGGAGCGCCGCTGCGTTCCTTAACGCTGGGCCCCAGCTGCAAGGTATGTGTCTTGAGGGTTGCAGCAGAGGAGCGGCACTGCTGAACCCATTAGGCACTGACTACTTGATAGATGCAGCAGGGGGGTAAGTGGGGCCTGCCAAGCTCCAGATCCTGGCACCTGCTGCTGTCATCATGTAATGGCCACTGAGGGCACCTGGCGTCAGCTGTACTGTGCGGAGCTGTCGCAGGGGGGGGAAGTATGTAGTCGAAGACCACAGAGCCCCTGGCTATCATGTGCAGCAGGGGAGAAGCGTGTGGAGCTGCAGCAGGGAGGGAGCCCTGCTCGGATCCACTTTGCATAATGAAAACTTTACATTATATATAAGCGTCAGCCCACTGAGCCATCTCATGTTTTGTAATGGCAGCCACTGCTCGTGTGGGGGTTAAGCAATAAAAGTTGAGAATACAAATGAGGAGCGAGGGCCCTGTTCAGAAGAGCTGACAATCTGAGGAAACAATAATGCTAATAACAGTCTTTACTGCTTCACTAGATACATACAAAGGTGTAGAATAAGCTTCTCACTGTACAGTGGAGGTCAGTATTCATGACAGGGGACCGTGGGACGTCCCTGTAGCAGAGGATTATTGTAAAAAAGAGCCGTTTTGTGAGCCGAAAGAGCCGGCTCATCTAAAAGAGCCGGACTGCCCATCACTAGAGTGTCCTAGTCACAGCCCAGGGCTTGTATGGGCAGAGGGGGGCGGGACTCTGACAACAAAAAGCGCGCATGAAATCTCGCAATGAGCGAGAGGCGCCAGTAATAGCCGTCCTGCCCCCTGTGCAGCTCCAGTCCGCCCCCTCCATGACGCTGTCCGCGTCATTCTCGTCATCCAGGAGGCGGGCCGGGGGCGGGAAAAGAGGCGGCGGCTCCGCGCTAGGCCGAAGCCGCGGCCTCAAGTAAAAATAGAGGCCGCAAATGATGGCAGGCTGGCGCGGAGGTGCGGTCCGGGACCGGAGCGGATCTGGACCCGGCCGAGCCCCAGGGGCTGTGGGCACATGATCGCTGGCACACAGCAGCCCCCCCATCAGGAGAACCCAGAGGACTGGGTCTCCTGGAGTGAAGGAGAGGGTGGCAGCCCCCATCAGGAGAACTGGGTCTCCTTGAGTCCAGGTACTGTGCTGGTTCTGTAAACTGTTGCTCCTGCTCACAGTATGGGCCCCTTCAGGAGAGAGCAGCGAAGGCTGATCTCCTGGAGTGAGGGAAGAGATGCTGCAGCAGGGTGGCAGCTCCCATCAGGAGAGCTCAGGGGGACTGGGTCTCCTGGTCTTAGAAAACCCAGGGTAGGCCGTGGCAGGAATGGCCTGGGGTGTCCATCTGAGGTACTCAGCCAGGCTGAGGCTTCTGGAGTGTGCTGCGGTAGATGCAGTGTCCCCGGCCCCTTCAGGAGCATGCAGCAGAGCTGGGGCTCCTGGTGCTGCAGAGTTGAATGCTGCGGCCCGTGTTCATCAGAAGCACTCAGCGAGCTGAGGCATCTGAATAGTGACTTTGCAGCCTGCTTGTGCCCTACCTGCGGTGTCTCAACCTAAAAACCCCCGGGGGGTGATTAGGGAGGGATGCTGCCGTCCACCTAGGGAGGGATGCTGCCGTCCACCTTCAGAGGGCTCCAGTGCAGGCTCGACCTCAACCCAGGGTCCCCAACAGTGGGGAACTGGAGAAGGAGGACCCTCGTCTCAACCTCAACCGGGCACCCCCAACAGTGGTGGGCCGAGGAGGGAGCGGCATGTGGGGGGAAAATGTCGACCTCAACCAGGCGCCCCCAACAGTGGGGGGCCGAGGAGGGACCATGCCGGGAGTCTCGTCAGAGACCCACTTTTCTTCTTCTTGAAGAAAAAGGTTCAAAACGGAAGTTTTTTAGGAGCACTAAAAAATCTGTGTGTGCCTCCTAGACACTAAGCAAAAACTGGAGAATCACTTCCTGTTCGGGGTGTAATGCTGCAGAGGAGGATCCACTGTAACTCTTTTGCAGATTCTGCTTAGTGTCGCCTCCTAGTGGACAGCAGCATAACACCCACGGTCTGTGTCCCCCAATGAGGCGAAGGAGAAATGTGAACCCTTACATCCAGAGAAGACTATTTGGCAGTCTAAGTGGACATATACTTAGAGACTTCACATACTGCGCTCCAAAAGAAACAAAAAAGGGAATCCCTCTTCAATGAAGCAACACAGCTTAAAAAGGATAAAAAAAATAGGCAAAATCAGGGGATCTCAGGGATATTTTCAAGATATTTAACATATATTTTTTTTGGTTTTGAATAAGTGACAAGTTCTCTAAGCAGTTTAGGCCCCTTTCACATCAGCGGTAATCGCTGATCGCGGCAGTTGCGGTGAAAAAAACGCAACTTCCGCGATTACCGAATAATGGCCGCACTTGCGGCAAGCCCCATGCAATGTATAAATGTCCACTTAGACTGCCAAATAGTCTTCTCTGGATGTAAGGGTTCACATTTCATGCTTCTAGGATGCAGTATGCGAAATCTCTGCTTTCCAGTACAACTAAACATTTTTTTCATAGTCTTCACAGGGTGGGGAAGGGGAGGAATTGTGCTTTCACTTCTACCTCCCAAATTTTGCCAATCACAGCTTAGTATAGTCTTCGTATAGGATGAATACATTAACACATCCAATACATCCACATACACACATTTAATCAATAAAAGAAGTTGTTAACAATGTTTCTGTAAAGGGTTAGACTCTTCATTCTTCAGGATCCAAATTGTGCACTCAGGTGATGCAGAAAATATAAGGACCAGATTGGATAGTGGATGAAGTCTGCACTGCTGTCAATTGAAGAGTCCAGAAACAATTGTAATACAGATACAGTGGTTTATTCGACACGTTTCAAAGCAAACCTTGCTGCTGCTTCTTCAGAAAATGCCACCAAAAAAAAAAAGCTGTCATATGCCTTCATATTGGTTATTTTTCTCAACCACACACAGTCAACGTCTGGCTCTGTCTTAGAACTTCATGGTTGTTGGGTAGAACCCTATTGCGCCTTCTTTATTCAGTCTTCCATCTCTAGTAAAGACAGCTTTGACTCTACTTCATCAGAGGATCGCACCAGCACCGACTATGACTTGATCCAATGATCTGACCAGATTCAGAGCAGCACTTACAAGCTTTATAGGAAATGGCTTGCAAGCGCAGGCTTTTTGCTCAGGAAACCAGTGATGACTCTATAGTGAGGTGCTTGTGACATAGGTTACCATCACTGCATTCTATCAATTTAAATACCTTCGTTCTTGAGTATGGAGAGGCCTTTTAAAGAAAATTAAATTGCAAAGTTGCTTATTTTTACATTCATTTTGCAATTTTACCTCTTGCAGAAAATACGACAAACCTGTTAAGATGGCAAATTGCACAATATCGTTGTACGCTCATCTTATAAAAGAAGATTAATGTAAATGGAATTATTATATAATGCAGTTGTAAAATGGTTTCCCCAAGACATACTGATGGGGAATGTATGTAAAGCGTTGTGGAATTAATGGCGCTCTATCAGTGAATAAATATTATTATAAAGTAAGAATCAAAATTAAACTGCTACTTACTTGGTGGATGGTGCGAGACCTGCTCGGCTACAAAAGTCACATTGTTTTTGGAAGCCCAGGGAACTGGTCCTTCAGAAACCTGCTCCTGAAATAAAATGATATGGTAATGCCATTGACGGGTCGTGGATTCGTATTTACAGTCAATAAAGAGATGGTCCCATAAGTAAATATTCATTTATCAGGATACCTATAACAAGTTTTCTTTTTGGAATAATTAATACAAAATACTCCAATATGTAGATATCACCGCTACTTTCTACATACTGTGCCCCCTGCTGTGTTTCTTTGTGTCCCTCCCAAATTGCCCACCTAAGCTTATCGCTGCTGGCAGTCTCTTGTGCTCAGCCTCAATCCTCCTATGATTCTTACTGCTGTGGAGCCAAAATCAGCGCAGAGAAGAAGCTTCTCGTCAGCACTGGACACATTAGGTGAACGTCCAGAGAATAAATCAAGAGAGCGGGGGCACCGCAAGAAACATGCAACTACAATAGGGAGGCATGTTGGTTTTTTTTTAATATTTCCAATTGAAATCTTGTTGTTTTATGTGATCAACTGATAAATGTATTAATTATTTATAACCAAAACCATTAAAAGGGTTTCCCATTAGATTGTTAGGGTTCCGCCAGCAGAGACTTTTGCCGATCAACTCGAATAGGAGCCGATGTGCAGAACTCGGCATCAGCCGCTACACATAGAGTGGAGCTGCCCAGGAGATATCATGTGGGGTGTCTGATGATGGACTGCCACTGATCTGATATTGATGACTTATCTCAGGGATGGGTCATCAATCTTATAAGACAAGAAAACCTATTTTGCACCAAGCCCGACTGAACAACTTACAGAGTCCTCGTTATCCTGTCCTGGTAGGTCCCAGTGACACTGGAAGACTTCTCCGAGGATGGGGTTGTAAGGCTTCTTTGCGACGGAGCCCTTCCTGCCCGCATGGAAGGCAGACAGGTACCATTTCACCACCTGAACCATCCTGTCTTTGGGATCTTTGTAGTCACCAATACTAAAAGAAACCATACAGGCAACATAGAATTTATGTTCCAGCAATCATTATACACCAATGTCACCGTTCTGTCTGCTTCCTTTATTCTGCTGCTGTTTCCGCTTCAATTTTTGCAAGATCTATAACGACTGGTCAGGTTTTTAGTTACTGGAAAGAACAGAGCAGTATATCTGGCCACCAAACTGCAAAGGAAGGCTCTTTTCACATTTTTGCCATTACATGTGAGAACACCATGATGCAGGCAAAGAGATCCTGAATCTACCGATGTATCACTTAGATTACTGGGTGCAGTGGTTTTGACACCATCAGAGTTTTTAGATTTAGCAATGCAGCAGAGCTGAAAGAGCTCCCCCCACCCACACTAGGCTCTGAATATACAACGTCTATAGACAGTGAGCTGCTAATGACAGCAGGGGCTGTGCTAAACTAGCTAACCTAGTCTGGTAATGATAATCTACTTAAGCTAAAACAAATATTGCAGGTTAACAACAGCACTCAGGATGAGAAATGTTGCTAAAATCTGCGTTAACCCCTGCAGCATGCAGTCTTACATAGCAAAAGCCTGCTGACACATTCCCTTTAATACAATGCTAATCAGTTCAAAACACAAAAAAAGCTTGGAAAACTTTTTTTGTGTTAATGGGAGTCCATTACTGACATATGGGAATATATGCCTATACAGGGGCACCCATCTGACAGAGGAAGACTCCAGATGTATATCTCAGATAGAAGCAAAAGAGATGTGAGCGGAGGAGATGGGAAATTATGAAAGAATGAAAATAGTCCTGGGAGGAAAGGGGGTCTGGTGGGTTCTGCTAATACCTTACAAACAGGTCTGGATGTGCAAAGAAATCCGCATACATTTCCAGCAAAGATCTTCTTTCAAGGATAAACGTGGGGAGTACGACCTGCAGAGAAGCATAAATCCAACATCACAAACAGGTAATGCAAAAGGTATGTCATGGCCACAATCATACAGACATGATTCAGTTCCTTTTTATACACCGTAAAGGAAAAAATATGGTGGCAACCAAAATAAGCTGCCATATTGGTACATCAATGAAAAAACAAATGCAAAATTTGGTTGCGGTTAAAAGGGATATTAAAAAAAAAAATCAAGGCAGATTTTCCCTTTATGGTTCTTTATGCAAAATAGCAAACAGAGGACAAATTAGGATTTTTGCAAATATTTAGGATATATTTCGCTTCTCAGGGCCTCTTGCCCTCCTCCAGATCATTAAGGGTTAGGTCTTTTATCTTGAAGCACCTATGTATTTTATCAACTACTTGTCTACTTATCGCCAACATTTAAATCTTCAACTCATAAGGAATAGTGTAATTTTAAGATTGAGCTCAGATAAACCTAGACCGATGCAGGAGGAATCTGTGGCTACGCCGTGCACATCGTCATCATAAAATATCTTGGCCCAGACGCAAACCTTCCATTAACGACGTCTGCAAGGATCTTGTTTATAGAACACATCCAGTTTTATTTTATCTAATTCATTCCAAACAAGTTGAAAAATTCACAGTCCAAACCTCTACAATGGCTTGTTTTGATGGCTGACATTTCCAAAATAGATCTCTCCTAATGTTCTCACCTTAGTGAGGTCCATGCCCAGCCGGACCTGGGACAGAAGATGCATGATGACGCTCTTGTGCTCCTCCACGGATTCTCCTTCCCCGTCGTCATCACGATCATCCTGAGGGTCAAACTGGTCTATGGGAGAAGGACTGTTATTTTTTTTTTTTTTTTCTCATATATAATTTTTATTACTCAATTGCATATATAAACAGGTTGACAATACAGCATCTGTAGGACAACAAATATAAAAATAGGTAGGAAAACAGGGGAAGAGGGAGAGAGAAAAGAAAAAAAAAAGAAAGAAAAATAAGATAGTTGCTTCAGCAAGTATTTGAACTATGATGGTCAATTAGTCCCACTTCTGGAGAACGTCATTACTCCATATAGAACAGTCTAACCAGCATCCGCCAGTCAGCTAGAGATCTTGCAGTAGATATAAATGCGGTCTTCTCCTAGATCGGTCTACCCATATAGTTACTCAAGAGTTCTCACATCTGTAGTACGCTTTATCCCAGTGCAAACTCTAGGATCAGAGCTTCCAGGGTATATTTTCTTGACAATGTGATGCAAGAAAGGTCGTTTCAATGGAGGTCACGCTTCCAGGCACTCAAATGGAAGACCTGTAGTGTAGCTACTCGAGATGCAAATCCACACGGGCTGTGGTATTTAAAAATGGAAAGGATGTGGAAGACAAAACTACTTCTAACGGACGTGTTAAGAAAAAGGTGACTAGAGGAAAGAGAAGGAGAAGAGAAAGAGGAGGAGTAAAGAAGGGAAAAGGAGGATACAACACCAAAGGGAAGGGGAAGGGAACCGGTCCTCCCCTGAGCATGGCCTGTACATATCAGAAGGACTGTTATTAAAACAAGTCACCACTAGAGGGAGCTTATGAGTTCATCAAAACCCATTTTAGGGACGATATTTATGGCTCATCAACAATCCAACAAACTCGAAATTAAAAAATTAATATTTTATCATTTTGGAATTAGAACAACAAAGGCGATATTTACTCAAAGGCAGATTTCAGGTGGTTATGATAATGGAAATCCACATGAACTGCATGGGGGTTCAGGGCAGTTTTCAAACATATACCGTATTTTTCAAACTATAAGACACCCTTTCCCACCCAAACATTGGAGGGAACAAGGGGGTGTGTTTTATAGTTCAGATTTAGAGTGAGGTCACAGGAGTCAGGTTTCCACTGCAGGGAACCAGCGGATGAACAAGTGAGGCAATGCTGCAGGGACATGGGCTGGGAGGACGTGTCATGGTGACACAAGGCAGGCACCATTGATCTCCTGGCGACAGACTTCAGAAAAATAGCGCCGTAGGCAGTGCATGTGCAGATTGAGATCTCACAGTGGAGATCTCAATCTGTGCCACCTCCAGGTGCCCTGTTACACACTACGATATCATTAAAGATATCATTGCAAAGTCACCGGTTTTGTGACACTGCAGTGATGTCGAAACAACATCGGTGCCTGTGACACGTATCAACGACAAGTTCGTTGATTGTGGAGGAATGGCCAGGACCATTATTTTATCGTTGATCTCCTGCTGGTTGGCCAGCATCGGCGCGTGTGACAGCGGGAGACCAACAATCAACAACCTCCCAGCGCCGCACAGTACACACGGGGAGCTGGTAACCAGGGTAAACATCGGGTAACCAAGCGCAGCGCTGCGCTCGGTTACCCGCTGTTTACCCTGGTTACCAGCATTCTCGCTGGTCCTGATCGCTGGCGAGTCTGCCTGTGTGACAGCTCACCAGCGATCAGATAGTGATGCCCCAGCGACCCGATCGTTGGTGGGATCACTGGGATATCGCTGCGTGTAACGGGACCGTAAGTCTATCTGGTTGGAGGTGGTGTATGTACAGATTGAGATCTTAGCTCTCCAAAATCTCAATCTGCACATGCGCTGCATCTGGCGACATGTTCTGAAGTCCATTGCCGGTAGAACAATGGCGCCTGCCTCGATCACCCAGAACATTCCCTCCTCTTAGCCCAGGGCCTGCAGCATCGCCCCACTCGCGCCATCGATATGTTCTGGTAGTGGCAACCTCGCCTCCTGTGACCCCAAACCGGCTTCCCCAACCTGGCAAGCTACGTTCTGACTATAAGATGGACCCCATTTTAACATAAAAAAAATAATAAAATCTTTTTTCTCCATTTCACTGCTTTAAACGTGGGGTGTGTCTCATGGTCCGTTTCACCTTACATCCCCATAAATGTATGGTGCTGCATAGTAAATGTGCATTCCTCCAGTAGGACCTGCATCTATCTCGAGAAGGGGATTTAGTCTGGTCCTTATGTCCGTGGAGAGGTGGGTGGAATTCCCATTCATTTATACAGGAATTAAGACCAATGCTGGCAGAATGACCAGGTTCCACTCCAGGAGAGTGATGCCTGCCTCATTGGTGGGATCCACACCTACGATTCCATAGATTTTTCAAGTTACTTTGAGCCTTGCATGCAACCCAATTCAACTTAGTGAACTGCAGCTGTCATTTCATAAAGTCATGCTACAACAAATATCTGACACTACCTACCGGCATCATTGGTCCCATTTGACATGGAGGAATTGATGGATTCTGTAGTGTCCGGCCTCTTCAGACTGGTCCCTGTGCTGCTGTGCGTCAGGGCTGCGCCAGACTCGGACGAGCTGTCGACAAAATGCATTTATAGCTTTATAGTCATCTGGCAATTCATACCAAGAATATCCATAACACCACAGCCATCATGTAATTATAGAACTAAAAGCCTAGTCACCACTGGCGGTTTCCCCTTTATGAAATGCATTTTTGTCACTTTTTGCAACAAATGGAGAAACCCCTCATCTTGAAGGAGCTGGTGAATCCGAGGTCCAATAAAGACTCCTTCCATTATCTTTGCTTCACTCAACCTTGGAAACTTATCACTGAAATCCTTGAATGCTTTTGCATTTTCATCCATTGCCTTCACAAAGTTCTTCATTAGGCCCAACTAGAAATGCAACAGTGGTAACTCATCCTTCTGTAAGTCAACAAGTGCTGGATGCAGGGCATTGTTACTCCCTGGCTGAATTGAATGTCGGAGAAGCTGGCTCTTTTATAGGAATGATATTTTCTTACACAACTATCCCATTTGCACATAAAGCAATATTTTGAGTATCCACCATTGAGACCGAGTAAGAGGTCAATCATCTAAGTCACCAGAGGGGCCACACATGTTGGTCATAGCTCAGGCTCCTCAGCAGCTGTTTCATGCCATCGTAAGTTTCTTTCGTGTGGACGGCATAACCAACTGAAATTGAAGGTAGCACATTGCCATTATAAAAGACTACTTTTAGGCTCCATTCACACTGTGCGTTTTTGCTCTGTTTTTGCTCATCAGTATTGTAGACAAAACCAGGAGTGGGTGATAAATACAGAAGTGGTGATGTGTTTCTATTATACTTTTCCTCTGAGTGTTCCTCTCCTGGTTTTGGTTACAAAAACTGATGAGCAAAAACAGACCAAAAACGCACAGTGTGAATGGAGCCTTGGGCTTGTTTTGGCCAAACTGATGAAGAGCCTCCATTCCTCTGCATTATGACATCTCTTCAGAGATTCCATTAAACTATAGGTGTTTTGGTGTTGTAAGCCACAAGATCGCCCTCCATGAAAAAGTATTGGACAAGACATCTATCACAGTGGCGGAACAAAAGAAATTTGAACATCACTGCTAGGAGATTCCACTGCTGTAGCCGGAACCCAAGAGCTCGGCCTCACTACTGGGCAGATCCAAACCTCCAACAACATGGTTCAGTTCACTCTGTGTTATCAGTTGAGGTTGCTGATAAAGTCTGGGTCTTGAGTCGACTGAAAAGGTTTGTGGTTTTGGACCCGGCAGATCACCTGTATGTGATACTGGGTGTATTGCAGATGGAAGGTTTGGATACTGTAAAGTCCACTCCTTCCTTGAATCTCCTTTTCTAATGGGGGGGGGCACCATGCAGAAAAGGCAATTCGTAGTGTGATTGGTTGGTTCTCTCCAAATCATTGGGCCGGCAAAAGGCATAGATTGCCTCTTCCCATGCAACCACTGGGTAAGATGTGATGCCTGTCTATTGCAGTATACGTGTGGAGAGCAACTCTTGTCTTGATCACCTATTGTGCAGACAAAATACATCTTATAGGCTTTCCTTAAAATAATAGTGATCCAAAGTGACTTCACATATGTAAGCAGGTTTATACCTCATTCTAGCATTAACAAAGTGGATATCTGAACAAACATCTAGGAAAATAAACTAGGCTAAGAAATCCTAAATCTGTGTACCTTACATAGAGAGCAATTATAAAAGTAGGCGAGGCAAGTGTAATTAAGATGTCATCAGGGTCGATTTGGTCGTTTTTTTGATTGGTTACCTTAAGAGTAGGGATGAGCGAACCCAAACTGTAAAGTTCAGGGTTCATACCGGACACATAGTGCCCGATGCCGAACCCTGGACTTCAAACTGTATGTCCATGTTATTGCTCGGGTTCGGAACCCAAATAAGGGTGGAGGCACACTAGGAGCGTGTAAAACGGAGCGTTTTGTACGCTAGCCATTTCTGCGACTGCGTCGCGTATTTGTCCGCGATCGCGGTGCGAGTTGTGTGCGAGTGCGTTTTTTCAGTCCCAAACAGCGATCGGAGTGTAAGGTGTTTTTGAGGCATGGAGGCATGCAGGAGCACTTCAGAATTGGAATCAGCTTGTAATTCCTGTCACGTACAAGCGTATTTCGCGCATGTAACTCGCATGGTGTGCTGACTTCATGCGAGAAAAAACCGCCGCCATAGACTTGCATTGGCCGTACGCGCGTAGGAATCGCACACATACGCAGCATGCTGCGAGTGGAATCGCATTGCCGGCGACATGCGAGAGGCGATTGCGTAAAACGGACCACTGTGCCCTGGCCAATTTGTTAACATCAGTGCGAGTGACATGCGTTTTTTACAAGCGCGAAACTCACGCGAGTCTCACGCCATTGTGCCTCCACCCTAAAGCTTGTTGAAAGGCTCTCAGTCTTCATTGTTTCCTGGAGTCCAAGACAGCATGGCTAGGGGGTTGCAAAAGAAAGCAAAATTGGGATTAAAATAGTACAACAATACATACCTTGTTTTCCCAGAAGAGAAGACCACTGCCAACCTCCTTCCAGGCCCACTCATTAAACCTTATGAATATTCACTGCTTCACCCACCCACCCTCGGTGACAGCATCAGTGATTGGTTAGTCAGTGTGACATTTCCTACTTCGGCTGTGTGTAGTGTAAAAATAAATCAATAATAAAATAATGATGTGGGGACTCGCATATTTAATAACCAGTTAAGGTAAAGTCTTGAGACTGGAAAGGGGTCAATATCCATGGCTCTTCCCATCCCAATAGTATCATCTGGCTGCTATCGGCTTTATCTGTGCTGGTTATCAACTAGAGGAGACCCCACATCTTATATAAATAATTGGAAAAAAATAGTGAAGTCCCCACCATTTTTGATAACTAGCACAGATAAAGCAGACAGCAGCAAGCGGATATCATCGAGGTGGGACAGTCTATGGTTATTGGGCCATCTCAGCCCGCAGGCACCTCAGAATTGGCACATAACAGTAAATATGCACAATCTGGTGCTTTCACAGATGTTAAGGTTATGATCAAGAGGCATGTAGCCTTGAAAGGCGTAAACCAGACTGTGATTTCCCATCTACTTGACTGTATTTTTGAAATCTTTTATTAGATACAATCTCAATACTTAATTCAGTGCTGGATTTCGTACCATGATTGGGACTGGATTATCGGTATTCTGACCATGAAAGGAACAGATGAGCTGGAGCTTTCTTTTCTTGAACATTCATAAGGTATCGTGAGCGGGCCAGAAAACAAAGTGTCAATATCTTGTTTTCCCGGAAGATAAGACTATGTATAATTGCACGGCTTTAATCTCCATGGTGCTTCCTTTTGCAGCCCCTTTAGTCCTTACCACCATTTTACGGCACATAAATTAGTGTCCCCATTGACTTGTATGAAGTTCGGGTTCAGTTCAGGTCCTGAACCAGTTTTTTTTTTTGTTTTGTTTTTTTTTTTTTAAAAAACCAGCCAAACACGAACATCCATGGATCTGCTCATCTTTACCCAAGAGGATAGAGTACTGAAGACTCAATAGACTAAATAGATATAATAGACTAGCTAATAACAGTGCAATAATGATGATAAAATAATAAAGAATTTTTCTATAAGACTAAATGTACATGTCCTATATAATTACAACCTCAAGATCTGGAAAATTAGAGCCAATCAGCAAATCTAAGCAGTATGTTTATTTTCAGCACCACAACATTAGAACTGCTTGTAATCCATTATATGTGGAGGCCAACGCAGGCGACTAAAGATGGGGAGAACATAGTATAATCAAAAAAGGGGCAAAATAAGAGCAAAGATGAAGGACAGGAGAGCAACCTGACTTATAGAGCTACGATAGGCGGCCGTCACACGCTACAATATCGTGAGCGATATTGTAAGCGATCAGATGCACGCGCGATCGCTAACAATATCGTTCACATCGCTGGTGAGCTGTCACACAGGCAGACTCACCAGCGATGTGGAGCAGCGAGATCGCTGGTAACTATGGTACACATCGGGTTACTAGGCGCCGTGCGGTGCTTAGTAACCCGACGTTTACCATAGATACCATCTCCCAGTATAGGCTGTGCCGCTGGGAGATCGTTCATCGTGGTGTCACACACCACGATGAAGCAGATTGAACAAGCGATTATCGATTGATATGAGCCCCGGCTCTCATATCTGCGATGTCACGATCAAGCGATTTTACATTGTAAAATCGCTTGATCGCACGTAGCGATGCACAAACGATATCGCTTAAGCGATCAAAAAGCAGATCGCTTAAACGATATCGTTCAAGAAATTGAACCGTGTGACGGCCGCCTTACATCAATGTCATATGTGCAGCAAACAAAATACAGAAAATAAAGGGCGATGTATGACACGTAGTGCAACTTAAACACAGAAATAACCTAAAGATATGAGAGGCTGCAGGGGTTGTCTCATGGCATCATCCATGGGACACACAATAAATGTGTAAGATGCGAGTCCCACCTGTAGAAACAGAACCTACCTACAGAACTAGGTACAAACAGAACCTACCTACAGAATGGAGTCCGATGATTCCTAGTAATCAGAACTCCCATAGCAATGAATGGAGAGATCCGGAGAGTGTGCGGCCACCTCTTCTCTCACCGCTCACAATCTGGAGATAGGTGCGGGTCCCAGAGGTAGGATCCACGTGGGTTACACATTTATGGCCTATCCTGTGCATATTCTGCTGGGAGACAACCCCTTTAAAAGTTTTCCCATCTGCCGAGCTTCACCTCCTTCTCCTGTGCTGACTTCCTGCTTTGTGAGAGGGCGGATGCTATTGCCAAAAGGCGAATTCCTGACGCTGCTACATGACGTCACTGGGATTACAGAACAGGTTTGTGGCTGCAATGCAAACCCCCGAAGCCGTCCTGCAGCCCAAAATAGAGAAACAGAGGAGGATGGCAGCTAAGCGTGCTGTATAACTACACTCATTGGAAAAGGACCATATAGGGACGGTCTATGTATTTCCAGGCACCACTTTCAAAACAGGTCCATGGGGAAGAGGGTGCATGAAATATTGTGCAGACACTATCCCTCCCCCCCCCCACCCCCTGTATACTTCATTCAGGGAGCACTGCAGACTGTAAAAAATCTATGCCAATAATTGTGACATTTCAATGTATGAAGGGTTATACTTAAACCTCTCACTAATGATTTTATAATTAAAAGGGGGAATTCCCATCTCCAAGATCGTATCCAAATATGTAATAGGTGTAATAATAACATTAGCAAATACCTGCCCTGCACTGGAGGTAAGCGACTGCTAATCAGGAGAACTGTACTACATTGCTAATTGGATTTGATAATATCATTATTATTACACCAGCTACATATTGGGATAGGATCTTGGATACAGGAAGACCCCTTTAATTATAAAATCATTAGCAAGAGGTCGCTGCATCAAGAGTCCCAGATAATGTACATTTATATCTGATATATACATGGATCCTTACCAACTAGACAGAAGTCTTGCAGCAAAAAATAAAAAAAGAATTATTTATAAAAGGACGAGATACTACACAAACGGTGAACACACAAAAGACACCACATGCATAAATGAAGTGAAAATGGTCTATTAAAGGGGTACTACCCTCTGATAAAGTGATGACATATCATTAGGATACTGATCAGTGGGGGTCGGACCTCTGGGACCCAAACGATCCTGAGAAATAAGATGCTGCTCCACTCAACCAACCCCATCACAGCTGTTCTCTGATACCAGCAATACTTATTTTTATATTTTAAAGGACCCCAGAAACATTGGATGACACAAGAAGGATCTGCCACATTAAAATTTCAAAGCCTGTTCTTTTGGATTTCAAGGGAGATGATCTGCGGCCAGAGGGGTGGCTGCTTAGGGGACTAGCTGATAATAGGGAACATGTGTTCCTTGGAATGCTGGGTACCAGTTTATAGCAAATATAAATGGGCTCTTAAGGTACCATCACACGTGGCAATATTGCTTGCAATTTCACTGGGAATTTGCTGTTGCAGTGAAATCATGGACACATTGTTACATTTGTACACGGCAACAAAACAGAACAATGTGTCCATGATTTCACTGCAACCAGCAAATTGCCAGTGAAATTGCAAGCAATATTGCCACGTGTGATGGTACCTTTAGGGTCTGTTTACAATGACTGTCCGCCAGTAGTAACCAACCTACTTGCTTGATGGTCCGTTAATAGCCCAACAGCGCTTAAAAGGGGTCTTCCCATCTCCAAGACCCTATCCCAATACGGAGTAGGTGTAATAATAATATTAACAAATACCTCCAATTAGAAATGTTGTCTAGTTCTCCCGATTAGCTGTCACTTACTTCATGTGCAGGACATTGCAGTTTAGGTATCCATGGTTATGACCACTCAAAGTGACTTAATTGTGCAAAAGAAATAGTCATATACAGGCACCACCGTATTTGGAAAACTAATAAAGGACGCACCGTACTCCTTTGCAGTCAGCATAGTTGAAATTTTAATGATGCACAGCTGTTGAACCCAGAACTGGGTAATAGAGATGCCAAGAAAGATGTCAGCGGTACACATCCAGGATATAAATCATCTTTTTATTTCACAAAAGCATAAAAACACTGATTCATCACACTAGGTAAGTGAGAGAGGGAAGAGGGTAGATTGCAGGGCGCACAACAGGACAACAGCAATTTCGCGTGTATGTGCTTCTACAAGTCCAAGTGCATACTTGAAGCACATACGCGCGAAACGGCAGTTGTCTTGTTGTGCGCCCTGCAATCTACCCTCTCCGCACCCCCTCGGGATCTCTGCTATTACCCAGTTCTGGGTTCCGCAGCTGTGCACCATTAAAAAGATTTCATCTTCACGGACTGCAAAGGAATACGGTGCATCTTCTTATTACTTATCCAAATACGGTGGTGCCTGTATATGCCCATTTCTTTTGCACAATACAATATCTATGGGGCTTGCGGTAAGTGTGCGGCAAGTGCGGTTTCGGCACTGGCGGCAGATGCGGCCGCAAGAAAACCTCGGCTGACCGCGTTTTTTTTGCGGCTACATCTGTCGCAAGTGCCGAAACCACAACTGTACCGCACTTGCCGCAAGCCCCATAGACATTGCATGGGGCTTGCCGCAGGTGAACCGCAAGTGCGGCTGTTATGCGGTAATCGCGGCAGTTGCGTTTTTTTCACCGCAACTGCCACGATCAGCGTAAACGCTGATGTGATAAGGGCCCAACTCATTTCATGAGGTGTCTTAAGCATGGATACCGAAGCTGTAATGCAATGCACACGAGGTAAGTGACAGCTAACCTGGAGAACTATACTATATTTATAATTGGAGGGATTTGCTAACATAACTGGAATAAGATTTTGGAGATGGGAAGTCCCTTAAAGATGCGTGCTGAACAATCTATAGTAGATCGTAGGCTGCTGCTGTTCTCGGCAGCACAGATCCGGTTTACACAGGTGCTGGCGAGAAGAATGACCTTTTGTGTAACAGAAAAAATCATTTCACCTTATGAACAAATGTTTTCCTCATTCCTCTGTTCAGACTGCAAGATTATCAGGAACCAAGTATTCCTAAACCAAACTTGTTACCGATAATCACAATCAGGCCCTTAAAGTTAAAAGTTCTAAGTGATCTGTTTCATAACTCACAAATCCCAATATACCAGACTCCAGGCTATCAGTGTTGTGCTCCAGAAGTGGTTTCTTATCAGGATTGCACAAGGTTGTGTTTACTCATTAGTGTTATCCTTGTAAGAGGTCACTTCTCTCAGTGGAATTTGTACTTTTGAAGGTTTTTGGTTTTTCCGGTCACACTGAATGTTCTTTTTTTTTTGCCTGTCTATATTGACTTTCCAACATTGAAATGTAAACACTGGTGAAAATAAACGTATTTATAAAATGATTTATATTCCTCTGCGAGTAGATTTGGGCCATGTTCAGACTTCAGATCGGTCACGATTTTTGGTACAGATTTTGCACTTCAAAATCTTTTACAAAATTTCCAAACAGGACATACAAATAGCCGTCGTTTGGTTGCTCATTGACACCTTAAAGTTTATATTCATCTTAAGGAATATTATCAGAAGAAAGGGAACCAGACTTACTCCATACATCGCTTCGGGGAGGACGTGCTCTGGTAGAATTCATCGGCATCATAGAACTCATCCTCACTGCTGGAGTAGGAGAAATCCGGCACTGTATTGGGGGACAGGTTGACGTGGCTGGGGGTCGTCAGACTACTGCTGGGAACAGACTGACCGCTTCCTGGAAGGATAGAAAGATTACACTTGTAACCTGGACATTGGCAATATTGCAGAAACCTCATAACAATTTTGTTTTCTAGGTAACAACTATTCTAGTCTTCTACTGTGCAATACTTTTTTTAGCCTTAACCTGCAGCACATCGCTCCCCACAGGCCCGCCCAGCGGCACATCGCTTCCCTCAGGCCCGCCCAGCGGCGCATCGCTCCCCTCAGGCCCGCCCAGCGGCCATCGCTCCCCTCAGGCCCGCCCAGCGGCGCATCGCTCCCCTCAGGCCCGCCCAGCGGCGCATCGCTCCCCTCAGGCCCGCCCAGCGGCGCATCGCTCCTCTTAGCCCCGTCCAGCGGCACATCGCTCCTCTGAGCCCCGTCCAGCAGTACATCGCTCCTCTTAGCCCCGTCCAGCAGCACATCGCTCCTCTTGGCCCCGTCCAGCAGCACATCGCTCCTCTTGGCCCCGTCCAGCAGTACATCGCTCCTCTTGGCCCCGTCCAGCAGCACATTGCTCCTCTGAGCCCCGTCCAGCAGTACATCGCTCCTCTCAGCCCCTTTATATACCATACTATCTTGCAATACATTGCTTCTTTCAACAATGCCCTGCAGTATATCCCTCATCTCAGCCATTCTTATATACTGTACCATCTTGCAGTACATGAACCCTCACATTTCCATCCAGAAGTTAACACTCCTCTCAGCCCCTTTATATACCATAATGACGTGCTGTAAGCTTCTTCCTTTAACCTTGTCCTGCAGTATATCACTCTTCTCAGCCACTTTTATATAATGTACTATCCTGCAGTACATGACTCCTCAGCTTTTTAACAAAAATACATCACTCTTTACAACCACTTTATATACAGCACCATCCCCCTAGTACATAGGTCCTCTTAGTCCCATCCCGCGATACGTCACTCCTCTCAACATAAGCAAACCGGATTTGTAACACTTCCTATGTGTTTAGAGGTGCTAAGTTAAAAGAGTTTTTCTCTAGACAAAGTTATAGGATAGGGAATAATTTACTGATAGCTAGGGATGTGACCAATAAGCCCACCAGTGATGGCAAGAATAGGGCTCAGCAGAACCCTGACTGAATAGTGTGGAGGTGGAACATGCACACATTTGTTTTATTCATTGTCCATGGGAGTGCTGGAGAAAGAGTAAAGCACTCAGCCATCGCCAACAGACCCATAGAGAATGAATAGAGTGGAGCTGTGCATTTTTGACCTGCACATCATTCAGAATAAACTCATTGAGTGACTTACTCTGGTCCTTAGTAGCCACAACCCCAGTTCTCAGTAATTCCAGAGGATAACTAAAATCCTAACTATAAGGAGGAAATCATCATTTAACCTCTCACCTGTGCTGTTGGGTGTTGGTGTCTGATGACTGGCAAGGGTGCCCATTACTGACCCAACAGCCAGTGAAGATGGACGCTGTTCTCCTGTGCCAAGCTGCACAGCTTCTGGAATAAAAAGCCAAAGCGCTCACTGAAAATGGCGATGCTAAACATCCCAATGTAGTATAAATAAGGACAAGCCCGACGAAGTTACATTGTAGTCAGTAATGCACAGGTATCAATAAACATATTTAATACATAATGTTACTTATGCAACAACATACAGCATCCCATGTCTTAAAAGGGATTGCCCATTTCTAGCTATCCTTATCCTGTTTTTATAAAGGGGTGGCCAAATCTTAAGCCGTTCTGCAGTTAGCGCCTGCAGATTCGCATTTGTGAGACGTTACAAACCTGATATTTACAGCGGCACATATACGCACAATTCTCTAAAGTTTGCATCTGTTCTACACGGTTTTTAAAAAAAAATAAATAAAGTCGTCCCCTCCGATTTAATAATGTAGGATGCTCAGATGCAGTGTTTGAGAATAAGTTTAAGGCGACGTTCACACGGTCAGTATTTTACATCATATAAAACAGTTACCACGGTCTGGTGGGCGCTCTAAAGTAGATCCAGGATCCTGTTAAATATGAAGTCCTTTATTCTAAAAACCTCCTTCCCCACAACATGTTTCGACGGTATAGTGCCGTCTTTCTCCACTTGAGAAAGACGGCACTATACCGTCGAAACATGTTGTGGGGAAGGAGGTTTTTAGAATAAAGGACTTCATATTTAACAGGATCCTGGATCTACTTTAGAGCGCCCACCAGACCGTGGTAACTGTTTTATATCCTATATCTCCCTGGAGGACACGGCAGGCGCTGCTCGTTGTAGCTAAAGGACCTTCGGTTGCCGAGGCAACGTCTTTATATAGAGGATTTGAGGACCTTCCGCGTCATTGCGTTCGGTCACGTGGACGCGAGGGGGCGGAGTCCGGAAAACTACACGAGGTGAGCGAGGACGCTGCGACTGTCCGGAGCCGCAGCTCATTGCCGCCGCATGTAAATACCCGGGTCAGGAGAGGACCGTTAAACCATCAGGCTTTCACCATAGTTGTGCATGGGTAGCGCAACTAACATAGGTTAGTAACTACGGCATATAATTACCCCTGTAAATCACATGTGGATATCGCACCATTGCGCCCCCTATCTTCTCTTTGTCTTCAAGTATTTTACATCAGTCATTGAAAGCTAAAACCAGGGGTGGAACAATGGGAGAAATGATATACAGTAGAAACATGTGCACTAGTGATGAGGGAGCACTTCAATGCTCGAGGGCTCAGTATTCTTAACCATCAGTTGGACACTCGGATGGGCACGACTCATGTACAGAGTATAATGGACAACAATGGGGAACTCAAGCATTTCTCTAAAAGACTCTTCCGGAAAAATGCTAGAGTACCCTATTGACTGCTGTTATACTCCGTACTCAAGTGTCCAACTGCTCGTTTTGAGTACCGAACACCCAAGCATGGGAGTCAGGGAGACTGTGCCGTGGACTAGGGTGCCGTGGACTAGGGTGCCGTGGACTAGGGCGCCGTGGACTAGGGCGCCGTGGACTAGGGCGCCGTGGACTAGGGCGCCGTGGACTAGGGCGCCGTGGACTAGGGCGCCGTGGACTAGGGCGCCGTGGACTAGGGCGCCCGAGTTGGATTTAGTGAATATGAGGAGTTGGAGGTTTGGCTTATCGAGCCCAGAGCCCTGCAGACAAGTTTAACAAAAATCAGGCTATGTGCACACATTGAGTATTTACAGCAGTTTGTTTCTGCACCAAGAACAAGAATGTTGGCGGAAAAACACTTTGTAAAATAGTCATGTTTTGCTGCAATTTTCCCCATTCATTTGCATGTATGAAAAACAATGAAAGAATTGACATGATGCATATGTGGAAAACTGCTTTGATGGCTGAAATCCCAATAAAAACAATGAGGAGCATGTGCATGAGACTTCAGGAATCACATTCACCTTTTGTTGGTACTGTGAGGTCCCATGAAAAACAGAGTGTGTGAACAAGCCCTAGAATACTGGTACCTGGCATTGGAACGGTTTGCGTTGGCATGGTGTGGATCAGTGCAGGCTCCAATGGACTTGGCTGATATATAGAATCCACAGGATTTATGGTGCTCTATGGAGAGAGAAGCAGAAATGTAACTTAGAGAGTAAGTGGGAGGACGGAGCAAACACGAGCCAGCAAACTCCAGTGCAGAAAGATCGAGAAAGCCAATCTGTACAGGAACGGAAAAAGATACGAGAAGAACAATGATGACCGCAACAACGACGCCTCTCTGGAGATGCTAATGACACTTAATGCATTCTGTTGAGAACTCGCATGACAAGAATGGTAATACATTAAGCTATTTTTCCATTAGGGAGATATGTGGAAAAATAACAATGCAATTTTTGCAGCCATAACGCAGGACACAGCGAGAAAGTAACTCAAGGCTGAAGCCTTCAGTGAAATAAATATTTCATGAGCAAAACAAGGAGAGAAAAAAAGAAAAGAAAATGCTTATAGGAAACTACTGAACAGTCTATTTTATACATCAGAACAATAAGGGGGGTACCACCTATGGGATGCATCAAATGAAGAGTGGAAAGGGTTAAAAAGCGTGCTGCAAATCCACGTCTTTATCTTCTCCTTTAATATTAGGATAAGACCCTATCTGTGCCATTTGTCTTTCCAATTTTCCCATTACTACCTATGGGATGTAGAAATCCTGAAGTCAACATCAACCCTTTAACAAGCCTTGCCACATGACTAAGGATATAAAGCCAAACCAGACACTCCATTTGCAGACAGGGGTGAATACCCCTCATAAGTGCAAAACAAGAGGTTTGGTTTTGCTGGATGAGAGGCCTCCAGCAGGGAAAGAGGGTCCGATATTTGCACATTTCATTTGCATGCCCTAGAAATCAGGCCATGCCTGCTTGGCGCTCTCCACAAATAGAAATGCTGCCCCTTACAACTACTTTAAATCTCATTCACACGCTGCGGTGAACTAAATCTACAGCTCAAAATTGCTGTGGACTTTGCTCTTCGATGAGTGAATCTGCACCAAAATCTGCAACAAACAAAAAGCCCTAGAGCAGTAATACAGAATAGATCGCAGATTTGGATCCAGGTCCTGTATTCACATCTGACCCTTGTTTTACAGGTAAAACATGCAGTAATGATTTGGTAACAGTAATAACGCAAAAAGGATGAAATGGAAACTAGAGTGGTTAATGGTAAAGATAGACAGAATGGCAAATCCATGAGCAAAAAGACAAACTGAGAGAAATGGTGCATTAAGGAGATGATAGAAGCAGAAGGCAACAGAACAGACACCTGTGTATACCGGATGGTGATGAAGCTGATGTAAGACTATGGCCATATCCAAGACTATGGCCATATCCAAGACTATGGCCATATATAAGACTAAGGTCATATGCAAGGCCCCTTATACATCTACGTTTTTGACTGGATCCGGCCGATCCCGACAAAGACACATCTGCCGCCTAATGGCCGCACTTGGGGCTTGCGGCAAGTGCGGTACTGCCGCGATCCAGCACTTACAGCCGCGAAAAAAGACACTTAGCTGTGGTTATTTTGCGCGGCTGCACCTGCTGCAAGTGCCGGATCACGGCAATACCGCACTTGCTGCTAGCCCCATAGACAATGCATGGGGCTTGCCGCAAGTGCGGCCGTTAGACAGCACATGCAGCAGATGGTTTTTTTCTGTCCGGATCCGGACAAAAACGCTGATGTGATAGGGGCCTAAGACTATGGCCTTACACTTTTTTAAAGCTGCAATCAAAGTGAGTTTTTAAGTGAAACCACTCAGGGAAACAGTTCTTTTTTGGACAACTTTTGGAAACCTTGTTCTTGCCCTGAAACGATTTTGGAATCTTTTCTTTTTGCAGCCTTTTGACAGTGCCTAGGTGTGAAGGGGTGGGGGGTTCCAGTCACACTTATGTGTTTCCCACCAATTGCTTTTCACAACCTGTTAAGGGAAGGAGAGAACAAAAACCCCACCACACTCAAACATGGAAAGCTTTTAAAGCATCTTTTGAGGCAGTACGTGAAGAGGATTTTGGAGCAGATCATTTCTGCATGGTTCCTCACTTTCTATGGGGTCTGTGACATAAGAAAAAGCTTCTATGATCATGGCATTGTTTGAGGCATTCAATGAATAAACCGAAATGTTGTAAATGCATTGTGAGATCATGAACTTCAGTAAGTTGAAAAATAAAATGATCACGAGTGACGCTGTAAAAAGGCTCATATCCAATTCAAAGATTCCAGCTCTGAAGCCTGCAGAATTCTAAATGCAGCGCCCAATGCAACAAAAGAGCAGTGAAAAACAAATATAGCAATAATTTTCATCAAAAGAGGTCTTCCCATTTCCAAGATCCTATCCCAACATGTATTAGGTGTAACAATATTAGCAAATCCCTCCAATTAGAAATGTAGTATAGTTCTCCTTATTAGCTCAAGTGCAGGCCATTGTGGCTTTGTTATCCATGGCTATGACCACTGATATAGTGAGCTAGTTGCTCATGGTTGTAAGCATGGATACTTAAGCTGCAATGCCTGCACATGAGCTAATCAGGAGAACTACATTTGTAGTCGGAAGGATTTACTAATATTATTATTATTATATCTACTGCATATTGGGATAGGATCTTGAAGATGGGAAGACCCCTTTAAATTAGTTTCCTTGTAACAGCATAGTAGTCATATATATGAGGCTGTTATCTGGGGTCACGAGGCCTGTGGTCCTGCTGGACCTATAGCAGAAACACAGACAGAAGAATATACGAAATCTTCCACATCCACCAATTTCATTAATATGTGCAGATGATCAAATGTGTCAGAGGAAATTCCCGAGTCCCCCGACTATGATTTGCAGGGAATGGACATGTGGAATTTTTATTTTCATCCTTCGCGTCAAATAAAAATAATCTCTACGAGGATTCACAGCTGTTTACTTACACATGGCCAGCCTGAAGGTTAATATCCATGAAATGACCAGACTGGTAACTTGTAGAAATATGCATTAGACCCACCAAGAACCGACTCAACCGTATAAGTGTAAGGATGACTGAAATGTGTGATGGCCGCTTTACACGTTTCAATATCGTTGCAATTCGTTTCTCCCGCATCGCATCAGAGGTTTACACGTTGCGATTTCTGAATCCAACGTCCATGCGATGTCTACACCCCCCAACCCAGGAACGACCATTTAACATGGGAGTGAATGGGTGACGTAGAAGTTCACATTGGAATTGGGCTGTCACACAGCACGATCCGGCTCCAATCTCCATTCAATATCGGGGTATTGAATAGCACGCTCATTCAATCCCCGATATCGCATTGACATCGTTCCTGCATCGTATTGGACGTTCACACCATACAACGCAGGAACGATATCGGCTCCAACGATCGAACCACGTGACTTTTCATTGAAATTGGACTCCGATATCGCAACGTGTAAACCTGCCATCAGTCAATTCCAGAGCCCGGTTTGGGGTTGGGTCATTGAACGTTCAGCTACTTTTCCAAAATTCATCCTCTCTCACACATACAACTCTAAAGGCCCAGTTACACACAGATAATTGTGCAGAGATTGTTCACAGATCTCAGGTTGCAGTGAAATCATGGACACATTGTTCCATTTGTACACAGCCACAAAATGGAGCAATGTGTCCATGATTTCACTGCAACCAGAGATCTGCAAACAATCTCTGCACAATCATCTGTGTGTGTGACTGGGCCTTTAGGTTTCCCTCTGTCATAAGAAAAAACAGACTTTCTCCTGAAACCATTAGGTGCAGAAAGGATTCCTCTAAGAAGCAGGTGAGGTTTGTGATCTAGGAGAATGGTGAAGACGAGCAGATCTTCCCAAGATCAGGTGAATGTGCAGCAGAAATCAAGGAGGTAATCCATTAGGGAGAAACTTACTATAAGTCCATCTGCGTGCTTGTCCTCGTTAGCTTGGTCCTTAAGAAAATAAACGTTAAAACATTGTGAACATGCAGCAACAATGAGGCCACAAACAACAGCTCCTGAAGCCGGGAGTACTTTTTTCATGAATAAAACCTATAGTTGACCATACACATTAGATTAATGTCAGACGAAAAAGTGACATTTCTGGGCAAGCTTCTAAAAGGTCATGTAGACCTACAGCATCTCCTGTTGGGGAAAAAGCAAGATCGGGTAGATGAATGTCAACATGCACAATCTATGTTCTCAACAGAGAAAAATCACAGTCTCTAGGAATTTACCAGGGCTTCCCCCCCCCCCCCCTCTTCCGACAGAAAACATGCAAGCAAATATGTTTTGGGGGTCTAGAAGGATAGCCCTCAGATGATTTGTGCATTCAGCTGACATCTAAGTTGTACGGGCAGCCAAAAGCTAAAATATAGAGGTCAGCGATTCACGGTCCATATACGGACCACAAAGCTCAACCCAATCATGGCTCTTCTGACCATAGACCTCTATGAGATAGGTAGTTTGGGTCAGGAGTCCCGCGGTTTGTCTGAACATTGTGACCTGAACAAAGATGTGTGAATTCAGCCAAATATAGAATTTTGACTTCTGAATTAGAGAAGGAATCCCTCATTTCTTAAATGGAATCAGTCGGTAAGATCTCCTCCTTCCCTGACAAATCGCATAGATTGACCTGTAGATATTTGAAATGTAAACCTATTAATGCTTTTACATCTTTGATCTGTTGCTGCATTCCTGAGATAGAGCTTTAGTTGATATACAAATGATTTGGTTAAGTGCTTCCCATGCATTTACATTCAGGGATTGTATTCCTGCCTAGCACCAGCTTCTTTAGCTCATTACACTGTCACACTGGTGGTCGGGGAACCGTGGCAGGGAAAGTGCCTTGTTACATAAGCCTCACTTGTGTATGAATTAAAGTGGACCTGTCACCTTTCCCTATTGCTTAACAAACTGAAAGCACCGCCTTCAGCAGTGTCTATGCTGCATTCTGTGAAGGTGTCTATACGGTCTCTCCCCCCATACTCCAAAAGAAACTTTATAATATTTCCTGCCGCATATGCAAGTCATTATTTAGGGAGGCCGAGGGGTCTGTCACTGTTTCCTAACATCTCTGCCGGCCCGGTCCTCCCCGCCTCCTCTATGTGTCTGCCGCCTCCTCTTTTCTGTTTGGCCCCTCCTCTTCGGCACCTGTGCAGATTCAGCTTTGTTCACACAGGCGCACGCGGCTCAGCGAGGAGACCGGCTGTCATCATTGCGCCTGCGTGAAGTGCAGGCACCAGAGCCCACCCTGCTATGTTCTGCTGTATGTGACACTCACACTTCATACAGGCACAATGATGACAGCCGGTCTCCTTGCACTCCGGCTGAGCTGTGTGCACAAAGATGAATCTGCGCAGGCGGGGATATAGAGGAGAGGAGGCGGCCGATACATAGAGGAGGCGAGGAGGACCGGGCCAGCAGAGATGATAGGAACAGTGACCAGACCCCTCGGCCCGTTTAAGTAATGACTTGTATAATTGGCGGGAAATAATAGTTTTTCTTTTGGAGTACGGGGGGGGCGGGGAAGAGTATAGACACCTTCACAGAATACGGCATAGACGCCTCTGAAGGTGCTGCTTTCAGTTTGTAAGGCACTAGGGGGTGTGACAAGTTCCCTTTACAATGCCAATAACTCAGTAATGCAGCAACAGATAAAGTATATATGGGGAGAGAGACAGTAGGTTGGGTCTGCTGTGCTGGTGGAGCACCAGGTCCAATGGTGGTGGAGCACTAGGTCCAGAGGTGGTACCGTGGCAATTGCAGGCTGTTCTTAAGAGATGGGTTATCAGGTTCCGCTTGAAGGTTCCGAGTGTGGGGGACAGTTGGATGTTTTGGGATGCAGAATTCAGAGGATGGGGATGCTTGGGCAAAGTCTTTCAGGCAGTTAGATGAGGAACGTACAAGTGTGGAGGAATGGAGGTGGTCTTGGGAGGATCGAAGATTACGAGTTGGATGATATCGAGAGATTAGTTCAGAGATGTATGGGGGAGACAGAGTGTAGATGGATTTGTAAGTCAATGTTAGTAGTTTCAATTGGATACGCTGGGGAATTGGGAGCCAGTGGAGGAGCAGCGAGGAGAGAGGTGGATTAGTTGGGCAGAGGACAGATTGGAGAGGTGCAGGGGTGTTAGCAGGGAGGCCACAAAGATTATGAGGGCATGCACTAGTAGTTTACTAGATTGAGGGTTGAGGATGGGACGGATTCTGGAAATATTTTTGAGTTGGAGGCGACAGGAGGTGGCGAGGGCTTGGATTTGTGGCTTGAAGGATAAGGCAGAGTCAAGGGTTACTCCAAGGCAGCGGACTTGTACGCAAGTCCCATAGAGAATGAATTTGGTCGAATGCAATCTTGCAGCAAGTGTTCCATTAGGTGGCAAAACCGCCAAATATGCCAGAAATGCCGACAAAATGCTGATGTGAAAGTAGCCATACATAGAAGGTCAAAGTCCTCATGTCCGCAACCTCCCAAAATTACAATATAAACCCTGCATGGCAGTTGCAGACATTACATACAATCACTAGGAAAAATGATACTTTGCTTCTCAAATGGAACATAAAACAAGATAAAGTATGAATGTCCCATACAAGTCACCAGTATGAGAGCGTTGTGTCCCCCACTAAAGTTTCTTTTTGGGGGGTTGAAGATTAGCATGCATCATGGTAAGGAAAGGACTTGCTCAAGGTTTTATGCAAATCATCAAAATAAATCAGGAAACGAGTTGAAAAGCTTATGTGACCCATCACCGTTCACTTAGGGTGCTTTCACACTGCGTTTTTCTGCAATCCGACGCTGTCTGTTGAAAATCGGACAGAATCGGATCCGATTTTGGTCTAATGTTATCCTATGGGCACAGATCGGATCGGATTTGCCCTTAATGGCATCCGATTTTTGTCGGATCCGATTCTGTCTGATTTTTTGCAGCAGCCAAAATCGCAGACTGCTGCGATTTTGAGTCCGCTGCAAAAATCGCATCAAATCGGATCCGATTTAAATAACATGGAGTCTATGGGGATCGGATGGATGAAAAATCGGATCAGATATCTGATCCGAATTTGTTTACTGGGCATGCTCAATTCAGACAGACCTACCACAGACATCCCAAAGACTTTCCAAACACCTCCCACAGTCCCTGCAAACACTATCTTGAAGGTCTGGGTGCTGTTGGATGCTGCTGCTGCGGTGACAGAGCCAGAATCACGGTGAGTGCTGTGCGTATGGGTGTTGCAGGGCTGTATGGAGGACTGTGGGTGTGTAGTGTGCAAGGACTGTGGCTGTGGGGCCAAGTCTTGGTACGGGGTCCAGCAGTGCGTATGGGGTGCAGCAGTGCCTATGGGTGCGTCCTATGTATACACACCCACTAGGAGGAGTGACATTTAAAACTGATCTGATAAAAAACACGTCAAACCCGATACATCGGTCTGATTTTTTATCAGATCCGTCGAACGGATCCGATAAAAAATCAGACCGACGTCATCCGATTTGAAGCATCCGTGACTGTCCGTTGAGTCCTTCAAAATATCAGATCCCAACGGAAGGCAGAAAAACGCAGTGTGAAAGCACCCTTACAAATGGGGGAAAGAAACAAGCAAAGCAGGAAGAAATAAAAACTGCAAGGAAAGGAAGCTCAGACAGGATCTTACTCAAAAAACATTAAAGTGTCACAAGCACTACAATAGCGTAATTCAGCTACTGCAGACCCACGTGTAGTAACAATCCTAAGAAAGGAAAAAATGAGTATGTCCTTATGTCCTGTGAACTCGTGAGAGTCCAATTTATTATTAAATATAGAATTATTTTCAATGCATTTTGAAGCTATCCAGCTTCTTCAGAAATAAATTGCATTACAAATAAAGAAAGCAGACACTCATATAAAAAGGAAAAAGGTGCGTAATCCACATTTCAAAGAAGGCCGCGAAGAATCGGGTTGAAAGCGAAAACAGGCTTATACAGAAACATATCCATAAAATTACATCAGGAAAAACAGGTCAAATAGAATATTTTAAAAAAGGAGAATTTTTTTAAAATGTGGATTACTCGCCTTTTCCCCTTTATAGGTCTGTCTGCTCTCTGTATTTGTAATGCGATTTACTTATAAAGAAGCTGGATAGCTTTGAAACATGTCGGGAGGGGGGAAACAAAACAAAAAAAAAAAAAAACACAACAATATCTAATAATAATTTGGACTCTTATGACTACAGCAGCGCAAGACATACCCTTTCCCATCCTGCAGTGCATGGCTACTCTCAACCCCATCCTGCAGTGCATTATTCCTTTCAGCCCCATCCTGCACTACATCCCTCCACTCAGCCCCAACCCATCCTGAACTACATCCCTCCACTCAGTCCCATCCTGCACTTCATTGCTCCTCTCTTCCCCATCCTGCAGTACAGCGCTCCTCTCTTCCTCATTCTGTGCACTACATCGCTCATTTCTGCCCCATCCTGCAATATATTGCTCCTCTCAGCACCATCCTGCAGTAAATTGTTATTCTTAAATACATGAATAAGTGAGGAGCACAATATTTGCTGCCTCTACTGTTCACTTTCATGTTCGAATCCCCCAACAAATTTGAGACAAAGTGGAGATGGCATACGTGTTTTGCTACTAGACCGCTGAGAGTGCCGCAGAGCAGTCAAGGAATGTAAATGCGATTCTACAGGTACCGTCACACCTTTCAACATGGTTTCCGACGTCGTTCAAAAGTGACGTCAGGAACGATGTTGAAATGACATCGTTGTTACGTCGTAGTGCATAAACGCACAATTCAACAGCGATCGTTGTTCAAGTTGGAGTTGACAGGTTTTCCTGCTTGCAGGAAAACCTGTCAACTTAAACAACCGGCGGGATCGTTCGTGTGTGACACCGCAATAGCGATGTCACGGATGATCCCGCCTATTCACTGCATTGCAGCGGATCGCTCGCTGGGTTGATCCCATCCCAGCGAGCGATTGCAGCGCCAACATCGCAGCGCAGTCACCGGCAACATCTTGCTGTGTGACAGCTAGGCTGCTATGTCGGAAGCGAGTGCGAACTCGAGGCATCACAGCCGATGTTGGAAGGTGTGACGGGGCCTTAAGTCTTCAGCCTATATTCTAAATGTCAACCAGTTATTAAGTCACAGCCGACATGATCAACACACAACATTAGACAGGGTTACAATATTTCATATAAATATTTAAATATAAATGTTATAAACTTATTACAATCCTGCCTTCATTGCAGAGGGACAACCTAGGGACAAATAAATGAAATAATGTACAGCGTGTAACAAGTGTACGGCTTTCCAATATCACACAAGTTCCCTACATTACAGTGACAATTATAAAGGGGGGGGGGGAGACACAACAAGACATAGGTGTGATGGTTCAACACTGAGATGGATGCTGCTTTTGGAATTGGAGATTTCATACAGATTAAACATTAAAAGCTTTCATTAACCAAGTGCAAGGCCAAGACCCCGCTGTGATTATCGAATGTTATGGGCAGATATCATCACGAAGGATTAAGCAGCGTGCACTTCCCCAGACAATTGTTCTCTATTGTAGAAAGAACAGGTAGATAATTAACGTTGTTGTAACGAGAAGGTAGGAAGGGACAATCCTTTGATTACATATGATTCGGAAACTGGAAATCCTGCGTCTTCATTAGAACATTAAAGGGGAAGTGCAATAGCCGCCTGATAAATGACATCTTACGTCACTTCCTTCAGTACGCTGCCCATTGGAAATAGTTTTTCTTCTAAGGCAGAGCGATGGTTGGCAATTGTTCTTTGCCAAATGTAATCTGAGGAGATCTGAAAATTGCCTCCATCACAGGCTGAGCTGTAGAGAAGCCTTGCCCCGATACATCTCCCCTACTACTAATACACAGATCTTCATAGGAAACAGATCGGGTGCTTAGGGGCTCCATATACTGCAGGTTACACTTACATATTACTGTCAGTGTTTGGCAGCTTAGGGGTGAAATTACAGTAATGACAGCGATTTGTAATTGCCTTTAAGGGGTTGTCCAAGTAGTGGACATATCCTTTAAGGACAGGTTCTGACTGTATAACACAGCTGACACCCACTGCATTTGGAGAGGGCTAGGCTAGATAATACCAACAAACACTGAAAAAAACTATAGAAATAAAATTCCCATGACAAAAAGGGTTACAATGGTCACCATAGCTTCTTATTTGCTAAATAATCAATGTACAATTCTCTTTATATAAAAATGGTGTTTTACTGATGAAAGATCCAAAGTGTTGATCACTAGGTGTCTCCCTCCTAACCAGCTGTCCACTGCCTGTTGTCAAGTGTTATCTGTCACTCACAAACACCAGAGGAAGAAGTGGGAGGGGGGGGGGGGGGTGTCATGTGTTTGACTATGATCACAATCTACTGTGTCACACTGACATAAGAGAGAGGCTTTCAGGTCAAGGCAGGAGCGATGCATACTGAAAAGTGAGGGAACGGAAGTTCCAGCTCCTATAGTGCTAGCAGAATGCACCTTTTATACTGATAAATTGTATTTCACTTATTAAGCAAGTACTTGAATGTAACAGCAAGGCAAAATCTATATTGCTTTAATGACAAAAAACTACAGAAAAATTATCTGCAAATAAACAAACAATCACATTCATAAAATGCACTATAAGATATAAAAATGAAGACCAGCAGGTGTCAACTTACCTTTGCAATCTGCAGTAACACAATGCAGTGTTTAATAGATTCTACCATGCTCTAGAAAAACAGAGCAACATTTATGTTAGAGTCGTGGTGTAGCGGGCGCTGCGCTCATCCTCTCACTACAGACACACTTACATCCACAGCAGTCAGGGAGCTGCAGATAGGAAGAGGAAATGTGCTACACAAGATCATAAACATTCTAGTGGAGAAATACAATAGATAAGCAGAATCCTATCATGATGGCCAGGCACTGACCCTGAGAACAGGCACAGAGCAGCACAAACAACACTGGAGTCTGCCTAAGGGTGCCGTTACACGCAGCGATGTTCCAGCAATCCCGACAACGACCAGGATCGCTGGATCATCGCTGTGTGGTTGCTGGGGAGCTGTCAAACAGGCTCCTCAGCGACCAGGGAGCCGACCTCCACATTGCTGGGTAAGCGGAAGAAGGCTGGTAACTCAGGTACACATCCGGTAACTAAGCACAGCGCTGTCCTAGTTACCCGCTGTGTACCTTGGTTACCAGCCTTCTCCAGCTTACAGGCTGGTAACCAGGGTACACAGCGGGTAACTAGGACAGCGCTGTGCTTAGTTATCCGATGTGTACCCTGGTTACACATTGGGCGCGCTGTGAACCCGGCTGCGCAGTGCACACTGGGACATGTAGTCTTATGACTACATGTCCCAGCATGCACGCCACTGTGGCAGCAGCTGGGGGGGGTGTCGCTGCCTGCGCCGGCTCCCTGCATTCTCAGGACCGGCGCTCGTTGGTCTCCCGCCGTCAAACACGCCGATGCGTGCTGCACAGCGGGAGACCAACGAGCAAAAAATGGTCCTGATCGTTGTGTAACGATCAGTGACCTCACAGCAGGGGCCCCGTCGCTGCCGCTTTTCACACACAGCGATATCGCTGGTGAGGTCGCTGATTGCAGCGATATCGCTGTGTGTAAAGTACCCCTAAAAGGGCAAATTTATCACCTTAGGTAAATTATTATTGGTGAGTCTGACTTATCGATCCCAAAAACGGGGGTCCCATATGTATACAGAAATATTAGCATGAGTGACCACCACTCTGGTGTCTTCTATAGGAGAAATAGTGAACACTGATGTGAAGGGAGCTATGGTCAGATGCATAACACTGCCTCATTCACATAGGACGGACCACTGTTGCCTGATGGGTAGGACTCTCTGTAGTCACCCACCCAGTAATCATTAAAGGGAAACTCTGGGGAGATAAAAAAAAATGTTGTGCTGTCCCTGCCCTCCAACTTGATGAAGTAGAGCTGGGCACTACAGTTCTAGGATCTATAGATCACTTATAAATCAATAAAATCATATCTGCTCCTCAACTTTCACCCCTCCCTTTGGGGACAGAGAAATTCAGCCTCATGCCGCAGCAGTGACAAGAGGTTTGTCGGGGGCGTGGACCCAGGGGGCTTACATTTCCGCCCCCTCACACTTCTGTATGGGCATGGGGCATGGCCACCAGCCCCATGGTAACACTACAATCCTGCCCCCGATATACCATCCTTTGTAATGTATAAACATGGGTGCTATCCCTTCAAATAGCAATCATGTCACCAAGCAAATATAATACACGCTGTGATCTTTTGCTGTACAATGAGACCGTCTGCTGTCATGTATCAGGCCAGGAGCAGAAGCAAAGCACTGCATTGACTGATTCAGCACTGCCATGGTCTCCCCTCTCCCATATCAACTTGGTAACTTCCTGTCCCCTGAAACTTTAGCACTATGCATGACTAAATTTCCCTGACCCCAAAGGGAAGGGTGAGAGCTGAGGAGCAGATGCGATTTTATAGATTTATAAGCGATCTATAGATCCTAGAACTGTATTGGACAGCCCTGCTTCATCATGTAGCAGATGCAGTGTCTGGAAAGGAGAAAGCGCAAATAGGGTATACCTGTGTGGTCAGGAGGAGAACAAAAATAGGATATTGCTCACCTTTTCCAGGCTGTGACAGGAACAACCACACCACAACATATGCAGATTTTAATCCTGATGACGGCCTGCAGCAGCTCCCCCAACTTCTGAAGTGATGAGCAGTTCCACTGGTTTCCTACTCATCATGTAGCAGGGCAGGGACAGTACACATTTTTTATCTACCCGGAGTTCCCCTTTAAGAGTTGGTATGAATCAATTTGCAGGATTCGTATTCATGGCTGTAATCTGCAGCCTCTGGACATGAGCGCTGGGAAACGCCTCCTGCCTGCCACCATACACGGCTCTTCTTTGGATTACCCAGACTGGCGAGTTGTCACATATGATATGCAAAGCGGAGTTCACATATCAAATAATGATCCGTTAGATGGGATCCAGCAGTAATCCATTGTGCGAATATAACTTTGTTGTACATTTTGAGAAAAAAAAAAAAAAAAGATTTCTGTAGGATCTGCTTTTTGTTTAACATTGGAGTCTATGGAGAACGGAGACTGTAACTGAGAACCATTTAGCCTACACTTCTCTTATTTGTAAACGATCCATTTTTAGCCTATGGGATCAGTTTCAAATGGAAGATGAATACTGATCAGTTACCGGATCCATTCTCCATAGACTCCAATGTTAAAAAATAAAAATAAATTTAAAAAAATGGATCCTGCAAAAATAATTTTTCAAAAACGGACAAAAAAAAAAAAAAGTTGTGTTTGCACAATGGATTGTGCTGGATCTGATCTATCGGAGGATTGCTCAAAGGGACGTCACGTTAGGAGAACAGCGGAGTCAAAGATCCAGTGGGTTAGACTCCTGTCCAGGTGGACACCACAAATTACAGATGGACTGGGTCTTGTGAATCTACTCACACTATCTCCATTAATTACCTCTCCTGTATAGGAGACATATCCATAACTAAATCACTTTTGCAATAAGGAGGCTCTAGGGTTTGCTTTTTTTTCTTGGGGCTCTAATGTTCTTTAAACCCAACCTAAAGCTTTAAAGTGAAGGAAGATCAGAATGCTTACACATGTGGTGTCCTTGAGATTTTCAATTTTCTGCAGAGGGGAAAAAAGAAGAAAACACAGTAAAGATTAGCCATAAATAAAACGAAGATGAGGTGTGAGATGTAAGCAGACCAATTATCTGCACAGAAGAATACAACATATGTGATTGAATAAGAAGCGATGATCGCAGGGTGACGCTGCCGCCGTCTCCTGACGCCGCGATCCGGGATAATTAATACATAACCAGTCCCCGGGGAAGATCCTGCAGGCAGAGAACAGCTGCAGATCATTTACTGGTAAATTCCCTTAGGATGAGCTGAACTCCTCCTTACAGCAATATACATAACAGCCCGGCCATATAAACACTCCACCGTAGATATGAGACCACTGCTACCCCCATAGGAAAGACAAAGCGGCAGCCAAAGTGATCTCAGCAACAAGTTGTGGAACCAAAGCTTGGTAGCGATTTGGCACAATTGTTTCATTTTCCCACATGTTGTTAGGCCATGTTGTCACTTCACCTTTTTTGCATGGAAAATTAACAATTCAAGCAGAATGGAAGCGATTTCATAAAAAAACAAAAAAAAACAAAACATCCCCACTGAGTGTTATTTGGTGCATTGGTTCCTCCATTGATCCTTATGGGAGCAGCCTGAAAATATAAGGAAAAATGGCTTTTTTTGTATGGACTCACAGAGATTCTGTACTTTATAATACAAAAAACAAAGTATGGATTGTACCGAGCCTCATCATGCTCCTGCGCCTCAGCCACGTTTTTGAAGTTTTCCATCTAGTCTTTGTTTTGCACAAAATTCTTCTTTTCATTTACAAATGTATCTGTCTATTCGATTTGTAGTTTCTATTTTTTATTTACGTGAGTGTTTTTTTGTTTTCCGGATGTTTGTGGTCACTGCATCGATGACTACTTGAAAAAAAATAATAAATAAAAAAAAATAAATAAAAAAACACATTTTTGTAAAAATTTCCTCCATTCACCCTCTGGAATGATTTCTTTCACACCTGTAATTTCTGCGCAGATTTGGGGACGTCTTTTCAGAATATGCAACTTTTTAATCTAAAAAGCCCAACCCACCCACACAAAAAATAAAAAGTGATGAGCTTTTGACATTACGTCTTAGGGCCGCTTTACACACACCAACGTTTGTGACCTACTTCTGAACAGATCTCTGGTTGCAGTGAAATCATGGACACATTGTTCCAGTTTGTGGCTGTGTACAATGCACCGTATATACTCGTGTATAAGCCGACCCCCCTACTTTTGCCCCAAAAATCTGGAAAAACCTATTGACTCGTGTATAAGCCGAGGGTGGACCCCAGCACAGGTATACAGCCCCCAGCAGTGTGGTATACAGCAGCCCCAGAGGTATATAAAGCAGCCCCAGTGGTAGTATACAGCAGCCCCAGTGATAGTATCCAGCAGCCCCAGAGGTATATGCAGCCCCAGTGGTAGTATCCAGCAGCCCCAGAGGTATATACAGCCCCAGTGGTAGTATACAGCAGCCCCAGAGGTATATACAGCCCCAGTGGTAGTATACAGCAGCCCCAGAGGTATATACAGCCCCAGTGGTAGTATACAGCAGCCCCAGAGGTATATACAGCCCCAGTGGTAGTATACAGCAGCCCCAGAGGTATATACAGCCCCAGTGGTAGTATACAGCAGCCCCAGAGGTATATACAGCCCCAGTGGTAGTATACAGCAGCCCCAGAGGTATATACAGCCCCAGTGGTAGTATACAGCAGCCCCAGAGGTATATACAGCCCCAGTGGTAGTATACAGCAGCCCCAGGGGCTCTATACAGCAGCAGCCCCAGGGGCTCTATACAGCAGCAGCCCCAGGGGCTCTATACAGCAGCAGCCCCAGGGGCTCTATACAGCAGCAGCCCCAGGGGCTCTATACAGCAGCAGCCCCAGGGGCTCTATACAGCAGCAGCCCCAGGGGCTCTATACAGCAGCAGCCCCAGGGGCTCTATACAGCAGCAGCCCCAGGGGCTCTATACAGCAGCAGCCTCAGGGGCTCTATACAGCAGCAGCCCCAGGAGCTCTATACAGCAGCAGCCCCAGGAGCTCTATACAGCAGCAGCCCCAGGAGCTCTATACAGCAGCAGCCCCAGGGGCTCTATACAGCAGCAGCCCCAGGGGCTCTATACAGCAGCAGCCCCAGGGGCTCTATACAGCAGCAGCCCCAGGGGCTCTATACAGCAGCAGCCCCAGGGGCTCTATACAGCAGCAGCCCCAGGGGCTCTATACAGCAGCAGCCCCAGGAGCTCTATACAGCAGCAGCCCCGGAGGTATACAGGCCCCCCCATCAAGCTCCACGGACCCCCCCCTTGCGCGGCAGCCTGCAAGGGAAAATCATACTTATCAGTGTCCCGCGCTGACCCGCCGCTTGCCGACACACGATCCCGGGCTTCAATCCGCGACTTCCGGCGGTCGCGGGCAATGACGTCATTCCCGCGACCACAGGAAGTGCGGAAGACGCGGAATGAAGCCCGGAATCGTGATGTCGGCAAGCGGCGGGACAGCGCGGGACACTGATAAGTATGATTTTCCCTTACAGGCTGCCGCGCAAGGGGGGGGGGGGGTCCGTGGAGCTTGATGGGGGGGGCCTGTATACCTCCGGGGCTGCTGCTGCACAGATTACCGTATATACTCGCATATAAGCCGAGGGGGGACTTTTCAGCCCAAAATTTGGGCTGAAAAACTCGGCTTATACGCGAGTATATACGGTAACAATGTGTCCATGATTTCACTGCAACCAGAGATCTGTTCAGAAGTAGGTCACAAAAGTTGGTGTGTGTAAAGCGGCCCTTACAGTTCCAGCATAGTGGATGGATTTATGCCTTTTTTTACTCAGTGTAAACGGACGTGAGGTTCAAGTTTTAGATTTTCTCCATAGACTTGCATTACATGTGGAAAAACCTGCAGGTAAAAACGCACATGCGTTGTAAGGCCATGTTCACACAGGCTGTTTTTCCTGCGGTTTTGGTGTTTTGTTTTGTTTTTTCCCCCTTTTTACCTTGATTTTATACCAAACCTTACCAATATAATCCTGTGTTTTTCATTCCCAGCAAAGCCTATGTGATTCAGGAAACGCTGTGGGCACACATTGGTTTTATTTCCTGCAGGAAATTGAATCCTGCATAGTTTTTGCTGCATTTTTGAAAGAGTGAACATGTCACTTCTGTGCTGTGCTTTTGCCTCTGTTTTGTAACGTGCACACGATCAGGGTTTGCAGTGTTATGGAGGCAGCATTTGTTTCTTTTTTTAGCAATCCCTTGCTCACTATGCTTCGCCCCTCCGCAGCGTTATTTCAGCTGTGGTGCGGGTTATTGTGCTTCCGCATCTCCGCAGCATGTTAATGACATGCTGCGAAGTCGAGAGTGATCGCCAGCGGATGAATGCTGGGAGAAACCGCCATGTATATCATGGGCAAAGGGTGGCAGCGTTCTCCCTGCCTTCACCCACGGGTTCCTTCAGGTCTGGAGGTACTGCAGGTGCACATACCCTTACACATCAATGAGGAAGTGCAAAACACAGCAAAAAAAAGACAAACCAAAAAAAAAAAACTCAATGTTTTGTACTGGCAAGAAATCTGTTTAATATCAAAACACGCAGCACTAACTCCATGTGTGAACATGGCCTTAGTGTACTGTGTGTTGGACGGAGTGCCTCCGGACCTGCAGGAACCCGCGGGTGAATGCTGAGTGAACGCAGCCCCTAGTGCTCACAATATCTGTTCGGTGCAGGGCGGGTTCTTCCTGCATTCACACGCTGAGATTGCTTCCGACTCCACTGCAAAAAATGGACATGCTGCAGAGATGCGGAAGAGCGGCAACCTGCACCACAGGTGAGATAACGCTGCAGAGGGGAGAAGCATAGTAGGCATGGGATTTCTAGAAATCCCATCTGCTGTGCTGGTAAAGCACAACACAGCGTTATGGATACATCAGTAATACGCTGTGTCCAAAACGCTGCTACTCTGGATCGTGTGCACACAGCCGCACTGAAGTGTATCAAACTTTTAATCAAAACCAAACCAGGGAGCGTCAAAAACAAACGAACAAGAACAAACACTGCGGCTTCAAAAACAAAATTGATCAACCACATGTTAAAGAGGACCTGTCACCCCCTTCCTGGACTGCAATCTAATTGCAGCATGTATGTTGCATTCAGGCAAGGGGTCCCCCATGTGTCTGGCTGCTCTGTACCCCTATATATATCGACTGTTTGAAGTCGGGAGGGCATTCCCTGGGGCTGGAGTCAGGTCTATTCACGGGGGCCATTCCAGCCCCCTGAGTCTCTGTGCCGCCTCCCTCTTGTCTATTATGCCATCCTCGCCTGCATTCAGTGCAGCATTTAGATTGCTATCCAGGAGGGCGGTGACAGGTCCTCTTAATTTAGTACAACATTTTAAGTGAACAAATACCATAAGGTAAATAAGAAAAGTGGCTTTAACAAAAAACCTGAAAATGATCAAACATCAGACCCTTATTCCTGTTTATTAATTCATGTAAATAAATCATGTACATAAAACTGACCTTTCTCTGTTCATCATCTTTGCAGTTTTGGATTTTGTCATCAAACACCTGTAAATAAAAAAAAACAAAAAAACAAAACACCTCAATATCTTAATAGAAGTAATAAAGTACAAACAAACAAAGTGAGAAAAAGGTAAAAATAGTAAAAAAGAAAACAAAAACAAAGAGGTAAGAAAACACGTGGAGAAATCGGAAGCGTCCTCAGAGGAGACGCTGGAGGGGACGTTTCTATTGCTCCTCCTGCCACACATTTTGGGCAATGATTTGGGGTCGCCCCATGAACACACAGAACCGTGAGCTGATAAATGGGAAGCCCCCTGACATGTCAGCGCTGAGATCTGCTCTCCCTCCACAGTCACTCTGCCCCCTGACCCAGAGGATCTGCAGCAGAATGTCCTGTATCCTCCTCACCTACTGTATCCTCACCCATCCCTTGTAGACTGTGAGCCCTCGTGGGCAGGGTCCTCTCTCCTCACCTACTGTATCCTCACCTATCCCTTGTAGACTGAGCCCTCATTGGCAGGGTCCTCTCTCCTCATCTGCTGTATCCTCACCCATGCCTTGTAGACTGAGCCCTCGTGGGCAGGGTCCTCTCTCCTCACCTACTGTATCCTCACCCATCCCTTGTAGATTGTGAGCCCTCGTGGGCAGGATCCTCTCTACTCACCTACTGTATCCTCACCCATGCCTTGTAGACCGTGAACCCTCGTGGGCAGGATCCTCTATCCTCATTTACTGTATCCTCACCCATCCATCCCTTGTAGACTGTGAGCCCTCATATTCAGGGTCGTCTCTCCTCATCTAATGTACCCTCATCCATCCCTTGTAGACTGGGAGCCCTCGTGGGCAGGGTCCTCTCTCCTCACCTACTGTATCCTCACGCCCTGAGGAAGAAGTTTTAACTTTGAAACGTGCATTGGCGGTGGCATAACAGGGGATACAGAGGCAACAAGGGATAAGCACTCACTATAGGAGCACTGCATCAGGTATTTGTTTATTACAAACTCTGAACTTATATATTATTATTTTTTTTTTTTGTATTGTGGTAATAGCAGCTGGTCTGCTTAGTACACTATGAAAGCACTTGTATTAGGAGTTTGACAAAGAATCCTGGGTTAATATTAAAGGGACAGTGCATACATAAAAAGTTCTGTATGATGTATATATGAACTCAATAGGAGTGCACCTCTATGTATTTAATGCCTACCCTTAAATGTGTAAGGGGACTGTGAGCCCTTTAATACATCATGTAATGGTACTATATTTTATGAATTAATATTTTAAACAATAAAGTAATCAGTTTTGTCAATTTAAATTGGTGTGCATATTCACTTAAGGTATCAATAAGAACCCCTTGCGGGAGTTTTTGGGATAATTTGATGGCAACATGTTCCTATACAGTCAGACACATCCATTACACAGTACATAGCAGGGACACAGATTATCTCAGCACCGGAGATGTGGTATGATCAGACCAGGTCCCTGTACGGTCAGACACAGCTATTACACAGTACATAGTAGGGACATACATATAAGATTATCTCAGCACAGGAGCTGTGGTATGATCAGACCAGGTCCCTGTACAGTCAGACACACCCATTACACAGTACATAGTAGGGACATACATATAAGATTATCTCAGCACAGGAGCTGTGGTATGATCAGACCATGTCCCTGTACGGTCAGACACAGCCATTACACAGTACATAGTAGGGACACATATACAAGATTATCTCAGCACTACAATAATTTTTTTTTTTTTTTTTTTTAAACCGTCAATTGTGGAAATTATTATTATTCCAAGCTCTATTGATTAAAATCAACTTTAAAGTGAATTTAGTTTGTGGGAAAATCCCTTTAAAATCCTCATACACCTCTAGGTCCCTAAAAGAATAATTCCAACCTGCCTGTACAAATGAAAAAAAAAAAAGCCACAATTTAATGTGTGGAGGCAAAAGTGAACACTAACTTGGTCCAAAATTGAAACACAGGCAAAAATCAGATCTGCACAATTTCTCCATGTTCAGTCCCAACCTTACCTACTACTCACCAAGTAAAAATCCTGATTAGGGAGTGTAGGATGAGT